>JAFEMH010002487.1:0-337811 GCA_022495995.1 Adenophora triphylla var. japonica
ATATATACTTTCCTAAAAATGGAAAGTGCCAATCTCTTCTTACTTTTTATTCCCTCAACTCATTCTCTCTCCTACATTATTTTAATACTCACATCACCATTATAATTTACTATTATCTCCACTCATTCTCTCTCTCCTATTTTATTTTCATAATCACAACACTTCTCTTAATATAATATTTCCTCCTTAATTCTTTGCCGTGCAAAACCCAAAAGTCTATAAAAAGATGGGACGGAGGGAGTATTTTCCATTCCCATTGGCCATTTCATATCCATGTTATCCCAGTAAAGTAGTGAGCCAAACAGCCTTTAGAGCTTGATATTTATTTCGACAAAATTAGACAAGTTGAACTAGAGAAAACATGTGAATGAAAGGTGGTTTGCCTGTGACTAGTAAACCCTGAATTAGACAAATCAATAAACAATGCATGAGCTATTATAAACTGGGAGAGAAGGTTAAGCAAACCTTTGGGGCACCACTAACTGTTCCAACAGGCAATGCAGCACGAAGAGCGTCCCAGCTACTTAAATCATCAAGCAGCTCCCTGTGCAGTGTGACCTGTAAATTAGGGAGTGATGATCAATGAATGCTTTCTATAGCCAAAAGCTCAGCATAAAAACAATTTGTTTCTATGATTATAAAGCTGCAAAGTACAGTTTTTCAACAGCATTATTATGTTCCCAGAAAAAGAATGCAAGGGCCAGTGTCATCAATTGGGCTAAAACTGCCATTGATTTCAGAGATCAGTTTACATGAGGGCACTCTCTATCTTCTGCATTCTCTGATATTGGCAGTGGATGTAAGATGAGGCCAATGCAGAATCCTCTGACGATCAATCAAAAATAAGAAATCATGGTCCTAAGTCAAAACTGAAAATCAGGTCAATACGGAGTCTCGTGAGAAAATAAGACTGGTCCTTCTTTGTAGATCTTGTAGATGCTGCATTCTCAGCCTTTTTGTTTTACAAAAATCACTCGTGTCCAACTAAAAATGATCGCATATTGCTTTATATGTGTGATGGATTTTGGTGGATAATGAACACTTGGTTCTAAGAAAAGAGAATCCTCACTTGGTGTCCTATAAAAGAGTTGGAGTGTAATGCGAGTCGATTGACTTCTTCTTAGTAAGAAATGCTGTAGAAAGTAGTTATACAGATTGCAAGTGTTATTCCAGGTGAGAGCACAACAACTCAACATAGACTTGTGGGTACTTGATTTTCAAAGTAAGAGAATTTCGAGAAAAGAGAAAACCACAGTAGACCCTAGAATCAAGGGAAGTGGAGACTTCCAAGGGGAGAAATCAACAGAAATTTCAGTAATGCTAAGATGGTCGATACCGGTAATTGGCCTCTGGATAATATGGAGAATATGGATATAGATTCGACTTGGACTAAGCATGTGGACATACCATAAAGGAGGGCGTGGCGTAAAGAAGTACTTGGAGAATCTAGAGGAAACGTGCCACCAAGTAAGGACACATCACGGTGGAACGAGGAAGTAAAACAAGCAATAAAGGACAAGCATAAATGCTACAAATTATTGGGAAAATGTAGGAGCGACGAGAACTATGAAAAGTATAAGGAAGCTAGGAGAGAAGCTATGAAAACAGTAAGCGACGCAAGAGCAAAGGTGAATCGAAACTTTATGATAAGTTGGATACAAAAGAAGGGGAAAAGGACATCTACGTACTCGCTCGTATGAGGGATAAGAGGACAAGAGATATCGGGAAGGTTAAATGTGTGAAGGACGTAGACCAAAGAGTTCTAGTCGGGGATAAAGAGATATCGTACTTTGATACCTTGTTCAATGGCGGCCAAGAGCAGGATATCGAGATTTAAATATCTCTTCGAGTACGGTTAATAGAGATTTTATGCGGAGAATTCAAAAGGGGCTGAAGTAGAAATGGCAATGAAAAAGATGGGATCAAGAAAGTCAGGACCTGATGGAATACCAATCGAGGCTCGAGATGTTTCTGAAAGAGGGGCATAGAGCGGTTAACAAAGCTATTTAACAAGACATGGAGAAGTAACACAATGCCACTGGAGTGGCGGAAGAGTACTCCGATCCCTTTCAGTATAAGAACAAAGGTGATGTCCAAGATCGGTGCCAACTATCTGGGGATCAAACTAATGAGTCATACTATGAAACTGGGAAAGAGTGATCGCGATTGACAAAAGGTCAGAAAATTGTGGATATTTCGGATAACCACCTGGGTTTATGCCGGGAAAGATCGACTATAATAAGGCAATATATCTTATGAGACAAATTACGGAGAAATATCTGATCAAAAGAAAGATTTGCATATGATTTTCATCGATTTGGAGAAGGAGTATGATAGCGCCAAGAGAGGTACTTTGGTGGGCACTAGCAAAGAAGGGTGTTTCAAAGAAATATATTGATATTATCATGTATAATGGAGTTAGTACTCGCACAGGAGCCTAGTCATTGGGAAGACTCGAAGAGTTCCCTATAAAGATGGAGTGCATCAAGGTTCCGCACTTAGCCCCTCTCTTTGCTTTGATAATGAACGAATCGACGAGGTCACCCAAGATGATATACCAAGGCGTATGTTGTTCGCAGATGATATCGTGTTAATTGACGAGACAAGAAAGGGTGTTGAAAGTAAATTGGAGTTGTGGAGATACACTTTGGAATCTCGAGGTTTTAGACCGAGCATAAGCAAGACCGAGTATTTGGAGCGTAAGTTTAGCAGAGTTAAAGTAGGGAGGCAAGTGGCGGTCACATTTGATGAAAATATTATCCAAGCTTCTGAGTTTTTTTCGCTATCTGGGATCCATTATCCAAAAGGATGGAGAATTAGATGGAGATGTGGCTCATAGGATTAAAGCAGGTTGGTTGAAGTGGAAGAGTGCCACAGGGTTCCTATACGATCGTGGCATGCCCCATGATTAAAGGGAAAATTCTACCGCACTGGATTAGCCCAAGACCTTTACTAAGCAATCTAATGTCTGGGTCGTGAAACAATGTGTCACGTCCATAAGATTTAATGTGGTGGAGATGCTGTATGCTTCGATGGATGTGCACATACAAGAAATAATCGATTGGGGAACGAGGTGATCGTAGGTAAAGTAGGAGTTGCACCCATTGAGGAAAAATGAGGAAAATTGTCTAAGGTGGTTTGGGTACGTGAGAAGGAGACCGAGAGATGCACCTGCTAGGAGGGAACAATGGAAAAATGATAAAATGCGTGAGGGGTAGGGAAGGCCCAAACAAACTTGGATTAGAGTGATTGAAAATGATATGAGTCTACTTGGAGTGGATGGAAGTATGGTGCTGAAGAGGCAGGAGTGGAGGGTAAAAACCCATGTGGAGGGGTTGATTTCTTTTATTTTTTTATTTATTTTTTTTTTCAACAACTTTTTTTTCACGATGACATATGAGGATTCATGTTAGCCGACCTCAAACTATTTTGGGACCAAGGCTTTGTTGTTGTTGTTGATGGATTTTGGTGGATAAGCCTGTCCTATAGTTATGAAATGATCATGCGATTATTTGCAGCATGGGAAGACCAAGCAATATTCGGAGTAAATGTTACTCATATGCATATAGCATGCATTCGTACATGTACATCCTTACATGTGCACCCCATTAAATAATTGTATATACTGGCCCGATGCTTTGGCTGGCGTCTTAGGAATTACAAATTAGTCTATTGAACAAGGATGCAGACCCCAGCATGCAAGAAAGTTTTACTAAGAATTTATGTAACTGTTATGTAGCTTTACTTGGAGTGTTTTTGAGGTTTTAGTGGTGTAAGAAGCTGATGTATACAAAGTTAGAAACTTTTAGATGTGTAGAATGAAACTGTATGTGCTGCGAGAACATTTGGTTTTAGGAGTTCCTTGGTTCATGATGAAACTGAGACTTTCACCATTAGATCCTACGCAGTGCTTGATTTTTGGAATGGCCATACAAGTGAGAAAGAGAGAAATAGTCAATCAATTCTAATTCTAGAGATAGCCCCAAATGTTGTGAAGGTTGAGAAGCAAACTGTAAGGAAAGGTCAAAGAGAAAGCCATTTAAGAATCTATGCAAAAAGATCAGAGACAAGGTGGTAATGAAAATGATTCTCATTTGGAAAAAGCAATGGGGTTTGATGGGTTGAAAAATGGATGGAGTGATTCAGAAGATTTTTAAATGGCTGATTGATTATTTAGGATTTGATGCTTCTTCTCTGCATTTATTTCTCTTTTCACTTATTAACATAAAGATTGTTTGTTTTTATTTGACATGACTTGCGTATTTCACCCTGAAAAGATGGCAAGTGCACGAGCACTGAAGTCCATACTGGATTGCTTAGGCCAGAGTGATGGCAAATGAAAAATAAAAATAATAAAATAATATGTGGCCAAATATATATCTATGCATACACTCACACAAACATGCGCATACTATAAAATTCAGACAGCGAGATTTCATCCTATAAACTTTAGATTTGATGTATCGCCCATTGGAAGCTATCCTTCCAGCATCCCTTATTTTTTAGCTGATTTATACAGTACAAGGCAGAGACTTCCATGTTCGTGCGTTGCTGCTTTTTCCACAGTTCATTCAACATGGAAAGTTGGTGCTCACTTGATAACCTCGAAGAGATTATTTCATTTTCTAATTTTAAGTCATTTTTATGTCAATGCCAATGCCTTATTTCTGCCATCCTGGTCTACCATACAGTCTATACAGAAGAAGCACTTACTGTTGAGCTGATATGCATGACATGAGAATAGCGTTCAACGTTCATGAGCTTGTCAACATTCACAGAACCAGGTTTTGAAACCTACAAGAACGATATAAAGATTGATAAGATTCAGATTAAGCCTGCTCAAACTTCTTAGATATCGAAATAAAAATAGTACAAAGAAGGCAGAATAAAGATAAGCTGCAGAGATTTGATCCATAGCACGCACACAGTGACACAACGCTAGTAAGAGGTCGTATTACTGTTATAATTATAGTCACATACCATCAATAAAGACAATGACTAAACCATTTAAATTAAGTTATGAAGTTTCAATAATAAAACTATTTCAACAATTCACGAATCACACCGCTCAGAGATTTCGATAATACTTATTTATTTTATTTTCCTTTGTGTCAAAATCATAATTAAGGGGTTTCAAAATCTAGCAGGCACCTCTCCGGAAATGGTAAGAAGTTTTTAGCATACCCCTTCAGATCAAAGCTAGAAGAAACATTCTTCTAAGTTGATCAATAAGTCCCAGCATTTAGCTCGAGGTTAGGAGAATGGTTGGAGGGTAAGCTCTTACTGCATACAAAGGTTTGAAAATCTTTCTTTAGACTGTTGGAGGTCATTCATAAATGCATTCTCCTCAAATTCCCATCCTCCTTCCTTTTCCTCAAAAGGCACATAGAATCAAAATGGCCCTAACGATCTTCAATTCAACAAATAAAACAATAGGAATTGGTCTATATTTACTAGAAAACCTAGCCTTCTGGAAACCATGAAACACAGTAATGACGGGCACACGGAATCTTGGTAAAATCTAGAATAATAATTGCATATAAAGAGTTCTGAACATATCAAAATACGTAGTGATGATCATGGAGAACAGGAAAGGAATATACACCTTTCCAACATCATTTCTCCCGAGATCAACCAGCATGATGTGTTCTGCACATTGCTTTTCATCATGCAGAAGCTGATTTTCCAACATATAATCTTCCTTTGGTGTCTTCCCTCTCCTTATAGTTCCTGCGAGGGGCCGATTAGTGACCTTTCCCTGTGAACAAGAATAGAATATGAAAATTCTTACTGTTAGGACTGTTCACACCCATACTGTGGTGGCTATGAGTAAAGATGTTTGTCAGTTAGATTGTGTGATAGCTAATCTTTTAAGGGTTCGGAACGCAGGAAGTGACGCAAAGCTGGAAACTGCATACTGATAACTTAAACTGCCATTTTGGTTACCTTCTTAACGCGAGTAAGAATTTCTGGACTTGAACCAACAAGGATGCAACCTCTAGCCTGAAAGTAAGGAGAGAGAAATGAGAAGAAACCATATGGCATATTTGCAGTAGCGTGCATGGTTCAGAAAAGCTAGCAGACCTGTAAATAAGTCATATATGGACTGGGGTTGACAATTCTCAGGGCCCTATAGACTTCATACGGGTCAGCGAAAGTCCGCCTTTCAAAGCGTTGACTTAGGACAATCTGAAAGATATCTCCAGCCAAGATATGTTCTTTAGCCTGCAACACTGCATTCTTATATGCTTCACTGGTCATTGATGAATTCTTCAAAGAAGGTCCAAAAAGGCTTGTGTGCAATTTTATTGAACCAGCAGAAAGCCTCGGGCTGAAAAGAATACTCAAATCAGACCCATGGAATTACACATCATTCAACAACTATGGGGCTTTTCAAATGATTACTCACGGAACTATATCATGCACTCTAGATACTAAAGTTTCCAAACGACTCATTCCATCTTTATAGGCCTCCTCAACCGAAGAGAATTCATCCAATCGCACCCAGTGTATCACATATGCTCTCTGAGGTGATAAACTAACTTAGGTTAATATGAGAAACAAACAAAAATTCGATTTGGAATGAAATCCAGAGCTAAAGTGTCCACACTATATTACAAAATCTGTATAAACTACTAAGGGTAAATCATCTTTCTAATAACAAATAAATGTTTCCAGTGAGAGCGAGAACCTTCTCAACATGGTCAAACACAATTACATCATCATAAAGACCGAGATGAACGTCAGGAAGGTTTCTATCATCCTCTGGTGCCTTTGAGAACGGAAGTTTTTTCTTCTCTGCGTAACGCACCGTGTCATATGAGAAATAACCAACCCACCCACCTGTTCAAAAGTGACTTGCATGATTACATAAATTGTACTGGTTAAGCCAAAAATCACTCTTTAAAATAGCAGTGCCATCAAGAAGGATAGCTATTCATTAACACAGAATATTAAAAGTAACTCTAAAGGACTCACTGAGCCTGATATATAATGTTAGGTATTCTTTCCACTAATAAGAATAATGACTATCAATAGATGACGTAGGTGGAGCAAGATTGCCAGGCATATTCTAGATCTATGATCAAATAATCTCACACAATTGAGTACCAACCATATCGACATGATAACTTCAGTTAACACACATCAAGATACCGAAAAACCACTATATCTGCAATACTAGAAGGCATATGGACTCTCTGTCGAAGTGTTTGCTAGGCTACATATGATAGGCCTCCAAGAGCTTGAGGCGGTTCAACTTTTTGAGTTGTTTCCTTTGACAGAAACACGTGTTGTGAGCACTCGTCACTCAATCGACTAATCGAAATGAATAATGAACATAGACCAAGCCCAAAATTTACCACAAAATGCATCAGGAAGTTCTCCAATTCTTTGGGGCTTCCATTTTTCCATGATCCTCCTAGGAACAACCATGGGATCCTCCACAAACTCTTCTGTTATCCGCCCTTCATGATGGTCCATAACCGTCACCATGTTTTCTTTAGCAACAATTTCCATAGTGGGCTGAGCTCCAATTATACTATAACGCCCCTAACATTGTCCACATTACAGTAAGCAATGCAGGAATATCAGAAAAGCAAATAAACACAGGAAAGAACACACGCACGCCCATATACCAATTTTATAAGGAAATCAATTCAGCGAATTTCATAAGGAGTATGTTAAAAGATTGAAGTTGGTTGCTTACAACACTGGAGACCTTCAAACCAGGCTCTACTGATTCGAACAAGAAACTCGGGTCCTCACGGTCATCTTCTTTAACTAAACAACGGTAAGCGAGAACCGGGGTTAAGTGATCAGAAAATATAGACCTATACAGAGGAATCAAATTCCCATCCTTGGCAGCTTCCTTGAACTTGGCCGAATGGTCGACTGTTACAAAAATCAATCATATTCTCACAAAAAAAAAAAATTCACATAATCAAAAATTAATAATTCACGGAAATACCAAATTAGTACTCCTTCTGTCCCAAATTGAATTGGCCATTTTGTCCTAAAATGAATGATCTTTTGAAACTTTTTCTTAAGAAAATTTGTCCCTAATCATAGTTCAATATATATTTGCAAACCTAAAAGATTGGAAGTGAATGGCAAAATATTTACAAAATTTTGATACTAAAAATCAATCTTTTCAAGATATCCTCAAGTTTAAAATGTTCATTCATTTTGGGAGGGAGGGAGGGAGTAGAAATTGAAGAAGGTGGCACCTAATACGGAAGGAGGGGAGACGGAAGAGCATTTGAGAGAGATGCTGTGGAACGTGGCGGAGTTGGAACGCGAGAGTGAGAGTGAGACGGAGGTTAGGGTGGAGAGAGGGAAGGCGGAGGAGCGGAGAGCGGTGGAGGGAAGTGGACGGTGGGAGAGAGCTAGGGTTTCCATTTTCCGGTCAGAGCATGGAGGTGAGTCGGACAGAAAGGGGGAGAATTTTAATCAAATGTTCCGTTTGTACGATTTTTTTATCAAATCTATAGTATAAATGCAACCCCCCTTGAACAGTTCTTTGAACAGTTCTAAGGGGGGAATTTCCCATTTTGCCCTCATTTTTTTACCCCTTTCCCATTTTACCCTTAGAAATATAATATACTCCGTAATCCTCAACCGCTCCACATTTCTTCTGCAGCTCTTCTCTGTCAATGTCTTCTGCTCATTCATTACTTTATTCTAACAACACTTGCTTTGATTTCTTAATCTTTTAATCCTCCCATGGAGAAGCAGAAGAGTTTTTCCTTCAAGCCCACCAGATTCTTGGTATTTTCTTGCACTGTTTCTTTCTCAATATTCTTCCTAGCTTTCTTCTCTATTTGGGTTATTCGGGTCATATACTTGGTTAATCAAGAAACCCATTTTCATTTGGGTCTCAAACCCTTGATTACCCAGACCTTTAGCACCAACTTCACGGCTGATGGATTGAGTAATGGGTTTCTGACCCGTACCCGGATTGGTAGACCCGTTAATGAATCCGAGGTTGCCAGAATTTCAAGATTTAAGGGCTTTCCAAGAGAGGAAAGTGTGTCTGAAAGTTCAGATGGTAATGCTGTGAATGGCAGTTTCTTGATCTCAGACGAATTGATCTCTTGGCTTGGCGTTGTTGGGGCGGCGCCGTTGAACGGATTTAGAGAGAGAACGGTCGCTGTTTGGGTGGAGAGCGGTGATGGATTTGGAACAGGGGAAGGAGACACCGACGTTGTAGAGAGGAGCTGAAGCTGGCCGTTGATGAATGGGTTTAGAGAGGTCAGTAACTGGGAGGGAAGGGAAGGGGAGGAGGTGGCCTGATTGTGGGAGGGGTGGGGTAGCCACGGTGGTGAGGCTGGACGGGATGAAGGGAAGGGGCGGCGATGGGTTCTTTGATTTTGTGTTTGTGTGAGTGAGAGAGAGAGAGAGAGAGAGAGAGAGAGAGAGAGAGAGAGAGAGAGAGAGAGAGAGAGAGAGAGAGAGAGAGAGAGAGAGAGAGAGATAGAGATAGAGATAGAGATAGAGATAGAGATAGAGATAGAGATAGAGATAGAGAGAGTGAGAGAGAGAGAGAGTATTTAATTTATACTATAGATGTCTCAATTGAAAAGATAAAAAAATTTGTATAATTAGATAAATTAAAGATTTATTTTTTATTTGAATGTCTTAACATAAACTTTTTAATGTCTTAGTTAATCCAATTAAATTGTTTTTTTATTTCAAAGTAAATACTCCCTCCGTCTCAATAAGTGCTTCACCTTTTTGGGTGGGCATGCAAATTATGGTAATGGGAGGGGAAAAAAAATGTTGTGAGTGAAATTTGAAAATAGGAGAGAGAATTAGTGGAGGGAATAGTAAATTATAATGGTGTTGTGAGTATTAAAATAATGTAGGAGAGAGAATGAGTGGAGAAAATAGTAAAGATTCTTTGCCAAAAAAGAAAAGGTGAAGCTTCTAACAGGACGCCCTTTTGGGTAATTAGTGAAGCTTTTATTGGGACGGAGGGAGTATTAATTTTGGATTAGATAGTTTTTTTTAATTATTATTATTTAAATATTGTGTTTAATTTTATGTTGTGTTTAATTTTATAGGTTTGAAAAAAATGAACGATCAAGAAACATTGAATATTTATGGATATGGTGATTCGGCTCTAAGTGAATATTTATTTTTGTAAGTTGTTTTTATCAAAAAAATTAATAAATAAACATTAAACATATAATTTGTAACTATAGTGTTTATGTTAATTAAAAAAAAAGACCCGTGTCCTCGGACACGGGCATATGTACTAGTACTAATACATTTTTAAAACTTTATTTACCAAATGATTTTCCCAAATGTCGGCTACACCGGGTAGCAAATTTATAATTTTGAGTCGAAAGTAATTTTATTTTTGAAATGAAAAATATAATTTTTTATATAAATATATTTTTAAAAAATATTTATTTGAGATGAAAAAAATAATATTTATATTTAATTTTTCTTTATTAATACATAATTTTTGTATTATTATTTTATAAATTAAAATGAGACGACGTACAAACTTTACTTTATTTTACTTTACTTTACTTTGGTTTGTTGAACTCTGGTAAGGTTGACTGTTAATTTGAAATCACTACCTCATCGTTTAGCGATTTCAAATTTAGTTTTTTTTTAAATAACATAAATATTAAAATAAAATTTAGCAAATTTAAAATCACTACAACGTGTAGCGATTTTAACCTGAAAATTATAAACTCACTACACTTGCAAATTTCAAAAAGTGAAATATTTTGGAAAAAAAGTTTGAATAGTAAGTCATTTTGATAAATAAAATTTTAAAACTGAATTAATTGAATTAATTGAGAAAAAAAATCCAAAATAACGATTACGAAATGATTTGTCAATTTGCCAAATCATTTGTAATCAAAATTTAGTATTATTTAATTGTTAAGGGACGGAGGGACGACTATGTACCGCCCCACCGCGGTCGACCTCCTTTCTTGTTCACTCCGCTGCCATTGATTTCTTCTTATTATTAATACTAGTATTGCACCCATGCAACGCGGGGTATAAGCAAAATTTTGTTATATTAACATATTTTATTTAAATGATGTTATATAATTATAATATATTAATTATGAGTCCAAAATAATTTATAATAAAAAGTTAAAACTAATGAAAGTATAGGTTATAATTATTTAACCAACGCAATGAATATTATAAATTTTGGAATTTTTTAGAACTTTAGTGATTATTTCAATAGGAATTGTTATTTTAGAATATTTTTCCTTAAATGATTTATTTTACTGTTTTGTTATTTTACATTTCATTATATAATTGTAAAATTGAAAATTGGGAATAGCAAGTGTATCTATGCATCTTTGCTCAAATAAATATTTTTAAAATATCCCTAAATCAAAAGTTTGATATTCATTTATTTTTTATTCTAAAAGGACTATTCATTTGAATTTGAAGTATTCGCTTTGGGAAAGAAGATAAATATTTTTATTATTCACTTTTAAACATTTTATTTACGATAATAAAATAAATAATGAAAGAAATTTAGTAAAAAAATGTTCAGAAGAAAGCTTTTTATAAAAAAGACAATTTTAAAACAAAAATTTCTTACATTGGAGTTCATTAAGAACAGACAAAGTAGTAATAATTAAAACAAAATCATCTAATTATTCAACGTATTTAGTAGCCTTATTGTGCAACAATTGTATCGACTTTTGGTATTTTTTATAATTTGTATAATTTTGATATAATTAAATAAATAAAAATCAAAATTAACAACTACAGTTAAAACTAATGTAACATTTATCCAAATTTTTAATGAAATAAAATCCAAAAAAAAAAATAATCTTAAATCAACACGAAATAATGGCTCTTTCGTCGAAAGGTGCATGACACCAGAATTTTTTTATTTTTTTTTTAAAATGTGACGCCGAAAAGTTAGCAAAGTCTTTTATATATTAATATTTTCATCTATATAATGTGTGGTATCAATTAAACCAGTAAAATTGTAAATAAAATAAATATGAAATAATAAAATTTCATTTATATAAATTGGGTGATCAACAGAAAAGTTCAGTTAGATTATACTCCCTCCATTCTATTATAAACTACACACTTATTATTTGCTCGAAAATTAAGGTAAAATGTTAGTTGATTGAGTGTTGTAAGTATGGAAAATGAGGTTGGAGAGAGAAAATAAGTTGTTGTTCTAATTATGATATGTGAGTCCCATTAATATAAATATAAAAAATATTTCAATTTTAGAAAGTATATACCCTCTCCGTCCCACCCGACTTAGGTCTATTTTTCATTTTGAGTGTCTCACTCGACTTATAACATCTCAAAATGGCAAATTTATACTCCCTCCGTCCCGCCCGAAGTGTCTCAAAATGAGATCGGCGCGGAAATTAAGGAAAGTGATGTAAGAAAGAGAAAAAGGTTAAATGTTGTGAGTATGAAAAATTAAATAGGAGAGGGAATGAGTGGGAGGAATAGTTATGAGAGAGAATGTTGTGAGTGTAAAAGTAAAGTAGGAGAGAGAATGAGTGGGGTAGGAAGAGTATAAAATAATAAAAACTTTCCTTTTTGGGATTGAGACGTTTTAAATGGGACGCCCAAAAAGGAAAGTTGAGACACTTCGTACGGGACGGAGGGAGTATTATTTTTATATGGTAAATTCTATATACAAGGCAGCTTACATACAAGGCACCAATAATGCCCAAACTACCCTTCGCGTGTCGTGTGCGAAAGGACGACAGGAAGCCTTTATGTCGTGTACTTTTACACGACATCAACTAATTGTGTAAAATATTAGGTCGTATGAAATTATACGAAATTTAAATTTACTCTGCCATTAATGTCGTACACAACAACACGATATGATGTCCTAATATCGTGTATATTCATACGACATATCAAAATGAAGGTGTTCTTCGATGATTTGCAACACGATGTTAATGATACGCATATGCTATGTTATATTATTGAATTGTGTTGTTAATTGAGCAAAATTTATACACTTATACATGACAAGGAACAAACGTCATATTGGATCATACAATATCATATAACCTATCACATTTAAGTGATACCACTTTATTTATAATCACCTAACAAATGATTATAAATAAAGTCATAGAGATGAAAAACACTTTAAATGCCATTTAGAATGGAGAAAAAAATAAATGAGATAGCCGTATACCATTTTTCACAAGATCGCGACACATAAAACCCTAAATAATGGCACATATTTGTAACTCAATTTTCATTTGGAATTGGAGGAAACTCATAGAGATGAAAAACACTTTAAATGTCATTTATAATGTAGAAAAAAATTAAAAAAAAATAAACGAGGTAGCCGTATACCATTTTTCACAAGATCGGGACACATAAAACCCTAAAAAACCCTAAATAATGGCACATATTTGTAACTCAATTTCCATTTGGATTTGGAGGAAACTCATGTAGATGAAAAACACTTTAAATGTCATCTAGAATCTAGAAAAAAAAATAAACGAGGTAGCCGTATACCATTTTTCACAAGATCGGGACACATAAAACCCTAAAAACCCTAAATAATGGCACATATTTGTAACTCAATTTCCATTTGGATTTGATGGAAACTCATGTGACGACCCCAACCCTAGGCACTCATTTTAAATATTTAATTATATGCTTTTAATATTTATGTTATCTTTATGTGTTCAATTATGTCTTTAAATTCTTAAATTAAGATAAATTGAGTGAAAAGTAAATTTAGGACCTTATGAAAATTTATTGGACATTAAATAAAGAAACTAAGGGAAATAATAAAAATGGGAAAATGCTAAATAATATGGGGAGGTTAATTGAGTAGGATGAATTAATGGGATAAGGTTTATTTTAATTTGAGTAGGGTGAAAGCCTTGGGTTAATTGATGGGGGGCCAAAATCCTTCCCTCTTCCCTCCTCTTGCCAAGTGTCCTTCCCCCATCACCTCTCTTACTCCCTTCCCCCCTTCTCCTTCATTCACTACACTTTTCATCCTAGAGGAAGTATAGAGAACCACCATTGAAGCCTTCTCCCAAGCTTTGAGTCCAAGGCATTTCTTCACCAAAATCAAATCTAAGAGCACCTTTCGAGTCGATCACCTAGAGGAATCCATCTAGCTAGAAAGATCAACCTTCCATTGCAAACCCTAAGGTGAGTTGTTATGATTCCCTTCCTCTACTTGTTCATAAGTTCCTTGAATGTTGTTCTTGTTCTTGAAATGATGATTCCTTGCTTGGAAACCAAAATGGGTGTTGAATGATTGGAAAATGAAATTGGTTGAAGTTAGGGTTTAAGGAATGATCATTTAAAGGGTTGGAAATGGGTGAAATGAGTAGAGATAAATAATCTAGGATTACTTGGTTTTGAGTTTACAAGTTTGAATGGGACTTGGTAAGATGAAGGTGTTCTTGGGTGTTCTTGTAGTAAGCCATGGTAGAGGAAAGAAGAACTAGGGTTAAAAAGGATAAAAATATGCATTTTGGGGCCGGAGGCTCGCGGCCGCCCAAGTAGGTTAGTGGCGGTCGCCCATAGCCACGTAAACTTGGTTGCCTTGGAAGTACACTGGGCGGTCGCCCAAGTAGGTTAGGGCGGTCGCCCAAAATGGCGTAAACCTCAATTTCCTAGGAAGTCCACTGGGCGGTCGCCCAAGTGGTTAGGGCGGTCGCCCAAGCCCCTGAACCAACCTTTTTCAATTTAAACAAGAATTGTTTAGCAAGTTGTTTGGTCACTTATAAATGGTGACTCCCACTTAGTAATTGAACTTGAACCTTCATTAAGGCCTTGTATACTTGTATATGGAATTTGTAGGGTAGGTTAATGATCCCTCATTTCCTTACTTGATGTTATATATACTGTTGTTGATATTGTTTAGTGTATTCATAAATTGTTGCACTTTGATATTGATTGGGCATGAGTATATATTACCATGTGGCTATTGTTTATCCCTTTTGTGGATTTTATTCAAGTATCTATTATGTGCTTGATATGTGTGAGTCACCGACGTTGGGGTATAACATAATACGATCAATTATGGAAGTGTGACCTAATGTGATCGGATTATGTTATATTCGTGACCGTCCCCTCCCGCGGCCACAGTTGGGGTTATAGCATCCGTATTGAGCCAAAAGCCTTACGTAGTTGCTACTGTCTTATTTGGTTCCCCGAAAAACGGGTCTTATAAGACGTGAGTATTGCTTAAGCAGCTCACCGTAAGATTGGAGTATTATTATACCCAATGTTGTACGACTACTATTCAGTACGGGAAAAGGTAAAACCAAGGTAATGGAATGTGTTTATAGCTTTTCCAATGTGTTATGTGCGACTTGTTATATGTTGCATTTATTTGGCATATTGTTGCATCCATAATAGCTTGCCGAGATTTATTCTCACCCCTCTCCCTTTACCGTTTTAGATCCCGAGACAAAGCGGACCGGCCAAGTAAGGACGGAGAGGAGTTTGGAGAAATCTTTTGGGTGTTGTCTGGTATGTTTAGTGGTGACGTATAAAATTGTATTTTGGTAATTCCTTTCTTGGAGTTTGTAATTATAAACTTTAAACTCTACGTCATAACCTTAATCTTTTGTAACTAAACAAAGCTTAACCGTTTTCAAAGTTTGTTATCTCCTCCTCCGATGTGGAGTAGAGTGGAGTTATTTCGAAAGGTTATGTTATTAATGTTTATGTTTGAAAGTCAAAGCAAGGTTTTAAAAAGTTTAGTGTTTTGGGTTAGTTTGAGGACGCTCCAACTCGGGACACGTGTAGGTTCCGGCCTGGGTCCTCACAGCTGGTATCGAGCTCTGCTAGAATTCTCGGGTAGAGTCTAGCCGAGTGAGAGTGTGTGATAACCGACGTCGAGTGTTTAATGCAGGAGTTTGTTGTTATGGCGGGAAATGATGGTGATCGAATTTGGGTTTGGGTGGTGTTGGTAATCCGAATGCCGAGATGATGGATATGTTCCGAGGGTTTCTTCAAAGATATGGCAACTCGTAATCGTAACTGTAATCGAATCAAGGTGCAAGGGCAACATGGTTTCGAGAAGTTCGTGAAGATGTCTCCTCCTAGCTTCAACTGAGATCCGGATCCGGTGAAGGCCGAGAGGCGGCTTCGAGGCTATGAATAAGATTTTCGCAGCCTATGGAGAGTTCGGATGCGGAGAAGGTGAGATGTGCCATTTTCAAGTTGGAAGGACCCGCCGAGCACCGGTGGCGTGTAGTGAAGGATGGTTGGGACCGGATTTGACACCACGTACTCGGGAGAACTTCACACGCAAGTTCCGGATCACTTCGTGCCAATGGTTACTAGAGACAAGAAGGAAGGCGAGTTTCAAACCGGAGCAAGTGGACCATGACGATAGCGCAAGATTCAAAGAAAGTTCACGTAATTGGCCCGATATTGTCCTCATTTGGTGCCGATGAGGAGAGGCGAGTCTACCGGCTTGTGAAGGGTTTAAGGGCCGAGTTCCGAAAGCGCTTATTGACGCATAACTTCGCCAACTTCCAAGCAAAGAGCGAATATGGCGTATCGGATTGAGAATGACATAGAGGAGCATCGTGGTAAGAATGAAGGCGCGAAACAGAATAGATTCCAAGGTCAAGGTTCGGGACGTAATAGGGTGCAGCCGAGGACATTTACTCCGGAGCAAATCGAGGAGGAAATGTGGCGACTCCGGCAAATCGTGCGACTCCTGGCCGCTTGGGGCAATATGTGGGTTTTGCAAGAGGCTAGGGCATTCGGAGGACAAGTGTTGGAGCAAACAAGGAAAGTGTTTGGAGTGTGGGTCGGCAGGCCATTTTAGGAGGAATTGCCCCAAGTTACAGAATAAGCAAGCTTCGGGTACCAGATTTGGGGGACAAGGTAGTGATGTGAAGAGAGATGTTGATGGGAAACCTAAGGATAGAGTCCAAGGTCGTGTGTTTGCTTTGGGTCGAGGAGAGGTCGATCCTAATGCCGTCATTAGAGGTATAGTTCCCTGTCTCAGAGTTAAGGCCCGCATTCTTATAGATCCCGGTCTTCCCATTCATTTGTGGCATCGCATTTTGCATTCTCATTGCATACCTTGCCCGAATCTATGCCTTATGTGTTAGAGGTCTCTACTCCTATGGGAGAGAGCCTCACATCTTCTTTGATATATCCTGGTTGTGATGTGACTATATGTGGGCATGTATTGCCGGTGGATTTGGTCGAGTTACCAATCCGTGATTTTGATGTGATCCTTGGGATGGATCGGGCCGAGCCGTTGTCATGCTTTGGTAGACTGTCGTAGAAAACGAGTCTCATTTGCTATGCCCGACGTGCCTACTTTTATATTTGATGCGGATAGATCTATGTTCGGGTTACATGTTATTTCCGCCTTAAAAGCTAGAAAGATGCTATCTAAGGGGCGTGCGGGTTACTGCTTATGTGGTAGATTCCAATAAGAAGTCTCCCGAGTTAGCTCATGTTCCGTTGTCAATGAATTTAGTGATGTGTTTTCTAGCGAGTACTCTATGCCTCCGGATCGTGAGATAGAGTTTTGTATTGACTTAGTGCCCGCACCGCACCTATCTCTAAAGCACCCTATAGAATGGCTCCGCCGAGTTAAAAGAGTCAAGGTCCAATTGCAAGAATTGTTAGACCGAGGTTTTATTCGTCCTAGCGTGTCTCCGTGGGGAGCACCGGTCTTGTTTGTTAGGAAAAAGGATGGTACCTTACGATTGTGTATTGACTATCGTTTGTGAACCAAGCCACCATTAAGAATAAATATCCCCTTCCGCATATAGATGATTTGTTTGACCAACTCCAAGGTTCCGTTATCTACTCAAAGCTTGATTTGAGAAGCGGATACCATCGCTGAAGATTAGACCGGATGATATTGCTAAGACAAACTTTTCCTGACTAGATATGGTCATTATGAGTTTGTTGTGATGCCTTTCTGCCGACTAATGCTCCACTGTGTTTATGGATATGATTGAACCGTGTCTTCAAGCCTTATCTTGATAGCTTTGTGGTAGTGTTCATAGATGATATCCTTGTTTACTCTAAGTCTCGGGAAGAGCATGAGAATCATTTGAGGATTGTTTTGTCCGTTCTTCTAGAGAAGCAATTGTACGCCAAGTTCGGTAAGTGCGAGTTTTGGCTTGAGCATTTCTTTCGGGGCATGTTGTGTCGAGTTCGGGAATTTCCGTGGATCCTTCAAAGATTGAAGCCGTGGTTAATTGGAAGCAACCTTCGACCGTGACCGAGGTCCGTAGTTTTCTTGGTTTGGCAGGTATTATCTGAGGTTCATCAAGGGTTTTCTCGGATTGCGACTCCGTTGACTAGGTTGACTCTGAAAGATGTATCGTTTGTATGGGATTCCAAGTGTGAAGCAAGCTTTGATGAATTGAAGAAGAGATTGACAACGGCTCCTATTCTTACCCTTCCTGATGGTTGCGAGAATTTTGTTATTTATAGTGATGCCTCGAAGGCGGGTTTGGGATGTGTGTTGATGCAAAATGGGAAAGTAATTGCGTATGCCTCTAGGAAGTTATCACCGGCGGAACAGAATTACCCTACTCATGATATGGAATTGGCGGCGATTGTATTTGCGTTGCATAAGTGGAAGCACTACCTTTATGGGGCGAAGTTTGAGATTTTCACCGATCATAAGAGTTTGAAGTACCTATTTACCCAAAAAGAGTTAAACAACCGACAAAGGAGATGGCTTCGAGTTCTTGAAGGATTTTGATTGTGTCATTTCCTATCACCCGGGAAAGCCAATGTAGTGGCGGATGCGATTAGCCGAAAGGCGTATTTGACAGCCTTTCTGAGTTCCCGAGAATTGAAGAGTGAGGTAATTATTGCGAATGTTAGAGCCGCTCCGACATTGTATGGAGATTTGAAAGAAGCTCAACAAGGAGATCCGGAATTGAAGAAAATTTTAGATCAAGTGCAAAATGGGAAAGCCGGGGAATTTGCTTTGAATAGAGATGGGATTTTAACTTTCCAAGGGAGAATTTGCGTTCCTTCATCGCCGGAAATCAAGAAGCGTGTTTTAGAGGATGGCCATAAGTCTAAGTTTGCGATTCATCCGGGGAGTACCAAAATGTATCAAGACTTGAAGCGTGGGTATTGGTGGAATGGTATGAAGAGGGAAATAGCGGATTATGTTTCTAAGTGTTTGACTTGTCAACAAATCAAGGCCGAGCATCAGAGACCGGCGGGACTAATTCAACCATTGGATATTCCGAATGGAAATGGGAAGGGATCTCGATGGATTTTGTTTCGGGTTTACCTCTTACCGCGAAGAAGATGGATGCTATTTGGGTTATTGTGGATAGATTGACGAAGTCGGCTCATTTTCTTCCGGTGTCAACTAAGTTTTCGTTAGAGAAGTTAGCCCATTGTATATGAAAGAGATCGTTCGACTTCATGGGGTTCCAGTTAGTATTGTTTCCGACAGAGATCCGAGGTTTACTTCTCGATTTTGGAGAGCATTGCATGAAGCCTTGGGTTCTAAGTTGTGTTTTAGTACGGCGTTTCATCCTCAAACCGATGGTCAGTCCGAGAGAACTATTCAGATACTTGAGGATATGTTACGGGCTTGTGTGATGGATTTCCAATTATCTTGGGAGGATCATCTACCGTTAGTTGAGTTTGCTTACAACAATAGTTATCGCCAAGTATCGAGATGGCTCCGTATGAGGCGTTGTATGGTAGGAAGTGTCGATCTCCGATGTGTTGGGACGAGGTAGGTGAAGCGAGACTTTGGGGCCCGGATTTGGTTCGAGATTCTACGGAGAAGATCAAGGTGATTCGGGATAGATTGAAGACGGCTCGTAGTAGACAGAAAGCTACGCCGACAATAGAAGACGGGATTTATCTTTTCGGGTTGGTGACTTTGTGTTCTTGAAGGTCTCTCCGAGGACGGGGATTAAAAGGTTTGGTAATAAGGGTAAGTTGGCTCCGAGGTTTGTAGGTCCGTTTGAGATTCTAGAGAAGATAGGGGAATTGGCTTACCGGTTGGCGTTGCCTCCGTCTTTTTCTTTGCTTCATGATGTGTTTCACGTTTCTATGCTAAGGAAGTATTGTCATGACCCCTCCCATGTTTTGAGCTCTCCTCCCGATGATGTCCAAGCGGACATGTCTTATGTTGAAGAGCCATTAAGAGTCTTAGAATTCCAAGTTAAGGAGTTGAGAACTAAGAGTATCCCGATAGTGAAAGTCCTTTGGAAGAATCATACCGTCGAGGAAGCAACGTGGGAGCTAGAGTCGGAGATGAGGGCGAAATACCCGTGGTTGTTTGAAAATTCAAGTAAGTTTTCTTTTAAAATTCGGGTCGAATTTTCTTTAAGGGGGAGTGAGTGTGACGACCCCAACCCTAGGCACTCATTTTAAATATTTAATTATATGCTTTTAATATTTATGTTATCTTTATGTGTTCAATTATGTCTTTAAATTCTTAAATTAAGATAAATTGAGTGAAAAGTAAATTTAGGACCTTATGAAAATTTATTGGACATTAAATAAAGAAACTAAGGGAAATAATAAAAATGGGAAAATGCTAAATAATATGGGGAGGTTAATTGAGTAGGATGAATTAATGGGATAAGGTTTATTTTAATTTGAGTAGGGTGAAAGCCTTGGGTTAATTGATGGGGGGCCAAAATCCTTCCCTCTTCCCTCCTCTTGCCAAGTGTCCTTCCCCCATCACCTCTCTTACTCCCTTCCCCCCTTCTCCTTCATTCACTACACTTTTCATCCTAGAGGAAGTATAGAGAACCACCATTGAAGCCTTCTCCCAAGCTTTGAGTCCAAGGCATTTCTTCACCAAAATCAAATCTAAGAGCACCTTTGGAGTTGGATCACCTAGAGGAATCCATCTAGCTAGAAAGATCAACCTTCCATTGCAAACCCTAAGGTGAGTTGTTATGATTCCCTTCCTCTACTTGTTCATAAGTTCCTTGAATGTTGTTCTTGTTCTTGAAATGATGATTCCTTGCTTGGAAACCCAAATGGGTGTTGAATGATTGGAAAATGAAATTGGTTGAAGTTAGTGGTTTAAGGAATGATCATTTAAAGGGTTGGAAATGGGTGAAATGAGTAGAGATAAATAATCTAGGATTACTTGGTTTTGAGTTTACAAGTTTGAATGGGACTTGGTAAGATGAAGGTGTTCTTGGGTGTTCTTGTAGTAAGCCATGGTAGAGGAAAGAAGAACTAGGGTTAAAAAGGATAAAAATCTGCATTTTGGGTCGGGCTGGAGGCTTGGGCGGTCGCCCAAGTAGGTTAGGGCGGTCGCCCATAGCCACAGAAACTTGGTTGCCTTGGAAGTACACTTGGGCGGTCGCCCAAGTAGGTTAGGGCGGTCGCCCAAAATGGCAGAAACCTCAATTTCCTAGGAAGTCCACTTGGGCGGTCGCCCAAGTGGTTAGGGCGGTCGCCCAAGCCCCTGAACCAACCTTTTTCAATTTAAACAAGAATTGTTTAGCAAGTTGTTTGGCCACTTATAAATGGTGACTCCCACTTAGTAATTGAACTTGAACCTTCATTAAGGCCTTGTATACTTGTATATGGAATTTGTAGGGTAGGTTAATGATCCCTCATTTCCTTACTTGATGTTATATATACTGTTGTTGATATTGTTTAGTGTATTCATAAATTGTTGCACTTTGATATTGATTGGGCATGAGTATATATTACCATGTGGCTATTGTTTATCCCTTTTGTGGATTTTATTCAAGTATCTATTATGTGCTTGATATGTGTGAGTCAGCTGACGTTGGGGGTATAACATAATACGGTCAATTATGGAAGTGTGACCTAATGTGATCGGATTATGTTATATTCGTGACCGTCCCTCCCCGCCACAAAGTTGGGGTTATAGCATCGTATTGAGCCAAAAAGCCTTACAGTAGTTGCTAGTCTTATTTGGTTCCCCGAAAAACGGGTCTTATAAGACGTGAGTATTGCTTAAGCTACCACTGTAAGATTGGAGTATTATTATACCCAATGTTGTACGACTACTATTCAGACGGGAAAAGGTAAACCAAGGTAATGGAATGTGTTTATAGCTTTTCCAATGTGTTATGTGCGACTTGTTATATGTTGCATTTATTTGGCATATTGTTGCATCCATAATAGCTTGCTGAGATTTATTCTCACCCCTCTCCCTTTACTGTTTTAGATCCCGAGACAGGCGGACCGGCCAAGTAAGGACGGAGAGGAGTTTGGAGAAATCTTTTGGGTGTTGTCGGGGTATGTTTAGGGTGACGTATAAAATTGTATTTTGGTAATTCCTTTCTTGGAGTTTGTAATTATAAACTTTAAACTCTACGTCATAACCTTAATCTTTTGTAACTAAACAGTTAACCGTTTTCAAAGTTTGTTATCTCCTCCTCCGATGTGGAGTAGAGTGGAGTTATTTCGAAAGGTTATGTTATTAATGTTTATGTTTGAAAGTCAAAGCAAGGTTTTAAAAAGTTTAGTGTTTTTGGGTTAGTTTGAGGACGCTCCAACTCGGGACACGTGTAGGTTCCGGGTCGGGGTCCTCACAACTCATGTATATGAAAATCACTTTAAATGTCATCTAGAATCTAGAAAAAAATTAAAAAAAATAAACGAGGTAGCCGTATACCATTTTTCACAAGATCGGGACACATAAAACTCTAAAAACCCTAAATAATGGCACATATTTGTAACTCAATTTCCATTTGGATTTGGAGGAAACTCATGTAGATGAAAAACACTTTAAATGCCATCTAGAATCTAGAAAAAAATTAAAAAAAAATAAACGAGGTTAATGATAAGTTGTACATTAGAGGAATACCAACTACTCAAGATTATATATTTGAAATTATCATATTTGTTAATCAAGATTATATGTTTCTTGTTATAATAAGTTGGAAAACAAACAATGATTACATATAAGATTGAACCAACATCATACAATATCATATAACCTACCACATTTATTTATAATTAATTTTTATTTTATTATATGATGTGTCGTGTTTAAATACACGACATTTACTAATACATTTCGTATGAACAATACACGAAATGAATCAGGGTGTATCTCGTGTATTGTTCATACGAGATAATTACCAGAAACAAAGACTATATCGTGTGTGTATACACGATATGTACCATATTATCTCGTGTATAAACACACGAGATACACCCTGAAGCCCTACATAAAACACGATATACACGCAGACAACGGCCCAACAGAGAACTGTACACCCATGCAGCTGCGACACCATTGTCCAAGTCTTAACGCCCATAAATTTATACCCATTATTTTCATTAATTCTCAAATCATCTAACACCATAGTATGGATTCTCCACAACATTCTCCAAGTTTTTATGATCATATTGATCTTGAGCTTGTGGAATATATTTTTGAAGAAGAAGGTTTGCCACCAAATTCTCCACATCAAAATCAAAATCCAAGCAGCAATGAAGTAAGTTTTTAAAGTTATATTTGGTGTTTTGATCAAAATCGCAATAAAAATCCAATGTTGAAACGAAATTGTTTTTCAAGATTGGATTTTTAAATTCTGATATTACTCTATTTCGTGTGAGATTATACGAGTTTTTATCTTTGTTTGTCGTGTTTTTCTACACGAGTGATGGTGTATTACCTCGTATTATGTTACACGAGATAAATGCGTTTAAGTCGTGTAAAGTTACACGAGATGTTCCAGGAACATCTCGTATAATGTTACACGAAATGTCATACAGCCTGTTGTTTATTGTGCAATTTTCTAATTGATGGTAATACAATTTGTAGGGACCGAATGTCAGTGATCAATTCGATACATCCCTATTATTTTCAAATAGGGATGATCTTGTTAAACACGTACGGGATATCGCGGCCCGTCAAAATATAACCCTTTCTATAGGAGATTCGAGGAAGACAAGTGGCAAGATCCTAGGCTACGCGAAGATTGTATGCCATTTTGGTGGCAAGTACAGGTCCGGAAAAACTAAAGATGTGAGGTTGACTAGTACGAAGAAGATTGGGTGCAATTTTGAAATCCGGGCCAAAGATAGGGGTGATGGGGTATGGGGTTACGTTGTGAAGCATGGTTCTCATAATCACGACTTTCCAACGTATCCCGAAGGTCATCCGTTGGGTAAATTGACTAGTTCTGAATATGAGGAGGTGTGTAGCGCAAGTCAGTCTTCGGTGCGTCCAAATAACATTCTAACAATGTTAAAGAGGAAGGATGGGAAGAACGTGAGTACTCCGAAACACGTCCACAATGCCCTCACAAAATGCAAGTCACAAGAACGACAAGGGAGATCCTCACTTCAACAGTTCATAAAAGCACTCGAGGATAAGCAATATACCTTCTTCATGAGGAAAGCTAACGAGAGTGACATGATCGGTGACATATTCTTCTCTCACCCACGAGCATCGGATATGCTTAACTGTTTTCCATATGTAGTACAAGATAAATTTTTATTTTTTTGAATCTGTTTTTTGACTCTGTTTTCCACAAGTCGTATGCATTTTTTTTTGAATTACAATTTTATTCATTTCTAACTTTATTTCTCTTTAAATGATACAAGGTGACTGCACTTATAACACCAACTGCTATGGAATGGCATTACTTGAGATTATAGGATTTACTTCAACGGGGAAGAATTTCACAATTGCATATGCGTTCCTCTAAAATGAGAAGACTGAGAATTACACGTGGGCACTCAAGAATTTGCAAAGTCTTTTTCATACTCCCCACATGCCAACTGTTTTCTTAACTGATCGTGACTTGGCTTTCATTAATGCTGTCCAAATGGTATTTCCCGAGACCGCACACCATTTGTGTCGAAGGCATATCGAAGTCAATGTTAAAAAGAGAGCGTTGGCTAAAACTGGTAGCAATGAGTTTGCACTATCATTCATGAGGAGATTTAATAAAGCAATATCAGCCGCTACTCGCGAAGAGTGGGACACCCGTTGGCAATTGTTTTGCGATCATTACAGATCTTATCCTGATTTATTGACCTACCTCCGCGAGACTTGGATTGCTCCATACTCTACGAATATTTTGTCGATGCACACAGATCAGTTACTGCACTTCGGAACCCACACCACGAACAGGGCTGAGAGTGAGCATAACAGGTTGAAGAAGGCCTTGGGGAGTGCTTCTTCTACTTTTGACACATTATTCAAAAAGGCTCATGAGATTATGGAAATCCAAATAACAACAATCAAAGCTACTATGGAGCAATCAAAGAGTAGAATTCCAAATGATATGAAGACATGTGATCTGTATCACGACATATTGGGGCGAGTGTCAAAGGCAGCTTTGGACATCATCAAAGAAGAGCGGAGTCGTTGTGGGGATAATGTCATGGATCCTTCAGGCTGTGGGTGTTACCTGAGGCGAACACATGGACTTCCATGTAGTCACGAGATTGCATGCATACAAAACTCTGGGGCCGGATTGAGTTGTCCTCGATTCATGATTTTTGGAAGAAGTTGGACATTGAAGTAGAATACTGTCCCACTGGACCTGATTTTGAAGCTGTGTTGAATGAACTGCAGAACGCACCTGAACCGGTAAAGAGAAGGTTATTTCAAACGATAAATGAAGGGCTACATCCACAAACCGGAGATGCTTCTGAGCCGGATCATATTTCAAAGGAAAATAAACCCCGGACCACCAGTTGTAGAGTACTATCAGATTGGGAGCGTACCGACAGACATTTTGGAGTCCCCACTACACCACCCTCCACTAGCAGCAGGTCTAGATTTTCATTTATTGCATCAACCCAATCAGGTTTGATGTCGCGGGAGTCACCCAATCCGAAATCAGCTTCAAAAACTACACCATCTAGCCCTACCACTCCTACATCTCTTCCACCACTAGCTGCTTCAGGTCGTGGGAGTGGTCGAGGTCGAGGTCGGGGACGGGGACGGGGTCGTGGAAATGGACAAGTCAATGATATACATACTTCTATGCATAGGATGTTGCTTACCCCTCTCATTGTCCCATTTATTGATGGCTTCACAGATGTGATGGGTGATGGAAATTGTGGATATAGAACAGTAGCAGCGCAAATATACGGAACAGAGGAGATGTGGCAAAGAGTGGGCTCAAATTGTGCCAAGGAGCTGCTTCATCGCCGCGAGCTTTATGAGAGAGTTATGCCTTGGAGAGATATGGACGAGCTCTATAGTCGCATTACTCACTATGTCTCCCCATGTTCGGAATATTATTGGTTGATACTCCCAGAGATAGGGCACATCATAGCCACGGTGTATAATGTGGTGTTTGTCTCGTACTCGCAAACCGCTGGCTTCACATGCCTACTAGTGACTGTACCACAAGGAACAGGACCACCCACAGACACACTTGTGTTGGGACATGTGCGAAACCATTTTATATTGGTATGATACTTTAATTCGTTATATTTAACTATCTTATAATTTCTAAATTTGTTATATTTGACTATTTTATTACTTTTGCAGCTGCACATATCCGATAGTGATTATCTGATACCATCGCAGCACTATATTGGGGAGCAACGTCATCCAAGCGCAAGTAACCTGATCATGCCATACAGAACTCGGATAGAAACATTCAACCGACTCTCAATTATGGCGAACGAAGCACGAATTGCAGGAAATAGGCCATAGTTTATGTGTATAGCGTATTGATTATTTTTTGTATGAAGTTTTGGGACGGATATAGTATATTAAAATTGGATCACTTGATGTAGTACTTAAATTATAGTTTTGATGTATGGATACATCGCTTTGTTTGTTCGGTTTGTTTGTTTCGATTAATACATTTTTTTCATTCTGCAGACCATCTCGTGTTCTTATACACGAGATGGAACATCATAACTCGTATAAATATACACGACATATTTCATTTATGTCGTATGAACATTACACGAAATACACTAACTACCCAGTAATGTATCTCGTGTGTGTTCATGCGAGATGAAATAAAAAATGTCGTGTGTATACATACAAGATGAGTCAAACCATCTCGTGTATAAGCACACGAGATGGTCTCTGTACTGAAAAAAAAAACAGACACTGAAACAAACAAACTGATACAAAGAAACTGAAACACAAACTGAAACAAACTGATTCCAATATTTTCAAACCAAAATGAACATATCCCAAACATATTCCAAAACAAACATTGTATCCAAAATTTACAAACCAACATATCCCAAATACAAACATTGTATCCAAAATTTACAAACCAACATAAACAACCAAAATGAACATAATCATTAACCGTCTCCGTATAGATCAATGGCCCGTCTAATCTTATCTTTGACCTCCGCGGATAAACTGTCATCCGTGAGCAGCGAAAGTAGTATGCCTCGTGCCTCTACAACCCTAGGCGGTGGTGGAACGTTAACTAGGGCATCATGATTCGGATTAGTAATCCGAACATGAGTCCTAGCCAGGAACCACTGCATATACGTGGAAGTAACAGGATCAGATGCGCTCACGGACGACCCCCATCTACGCACTGGATCGAAACCCCCCAAGCCGTCCTCTAACCAATCCTCCCATACCTCATCGCGCGCTCCATATGACTTCTTGTACCCCTTTTGACCTGCTATCAATGAACAATTTCGGCCGCAAGATATGGGGTCTCTGGGGATTTTCTGCTGGATCCCAAACTGGCGTGTAACACGGTCAGGCATATACACCTCCGTGATATCCTGGAAGCGTATAACCCCACGAAAGTATAAGACCGGCAAAAGCGCCTCTGGGTGGTACCGTAGGGAGTCCAACAAACCTAAAAATGAATTTGTTAGACACCGTCAACAGAAATAATAAATTATAACAATTTGTAAATCTTTAAATATAACTAACTCACCCTATCAACCGTCATCGTGTCCAGGGTATACCGGAACTTCAATAGATGCAGCATATCCCTTCCGGCCGTATCAGTACGTACCCATCTATGAGCCCTCGGCTGGCCCTCCGTCCATAACGGGTCAATATCTCTCCGGAAAACCGGAAAGTGCTCGTATATCCAGGCCTGCAAATGTATGAAATAAATAAGTTAACAATGTTATAACCGTAAATACATGTTGTAATTATTAAATGATTGTTAAATATTATCTCTAAAAGACTTAAACAACCACCGATCTGCTTGCATCCGTATCTAGATGCCTTCCCCAACTCCCGGTATAGATATGCCAACGCAGCTGTCCCCCAGGATAGAGCCCCCACTCTGTCAATATCCACGCACAATGAAAGGTAGTCTGAGGGCATCTTATCCTGAGTCTTGTCCACGAACAGCGTGGAGCCGAGGAGGAACATGATGTACGTAGAAGCGCGCTCATCGTCAGTCATGTCGGAAGGGGACTCAAAGGACCGGCGGAGGCCATCTAAAGAGTAGGTCGTGCCCTTCCGACATGTCTCAAGGCGTGCCCTGATACGGGCTACGTTAGGCTCTGGATCCGCCTTCGCAATGTGGCCACCCGAACAGCTGATACCTACAAATTGAAAATGAAATAATTAATAAAATTGATAAAATTTATGAAATTGATAAAATTTATGTAATTTATAAAAAATAGACAACAAACAAGAATATACCTAGGATATGAGTGACGTCATGCATAGTGATCATCATCTCCCCCCACGGCATGTGGAAGGTATTAGTCTCGGGAGACCACCGTTCCACAAACGCCGTTAGGAGTGTAGGTGTTAGTGCCCTAGGCCTATAGAGATAGACCTTTATGTAATGTCATTATTCATTTATATATGAGATTGCTTCTTTGATTATTATATGTGTTTGCATGTTTAGTTATAATAATCGTGTCCCTAGTACTTATGAAGCACTAGTATGAAGTCTAATGGATAATCATGTGATGATTATATGCATGGAGATGCACATTAGATTCATGGGTACTTGTTAGAGAACAAGGTACTGGACTTGACCCATTATGAGATCTATGTCATGGTCAAATGTCATAATTAGATCTCATATAGTCATATCATTGATATCCTTTGACCTGAGATTATCATCGTCTTCCGCTCGATGAATATCATGTTTGATATAGTTTAACGTTGTCTTTAACCGGATAACAATAAGGGCTATCATTGGCATGGTATGATTCTTGTTGGGAAGAATGATAAGTCAAGATGGAAATTGTCCCTCGTAAAGAGAGATGTTTGCTAGGCCACTCGTAAGTAAGATTGATGTAGTGCATGGCCATGCCCGAATGAATTAATGTGATTAATATCATTCGATTGATCAATTTACTTGATAACGAGAAAGCATTGAACAATATGAGTTGACGTGGACCATGACTCATGTTCAATATAACATCGTGTGACAATGGGATTGTGATATGTTCTATATAGGAAATCGAACTTGATATTATATTATTTGGGTAGGCATGATGGCTTGCTAGAGTCCGCTCATGTCTTATGAGGATCGATGTGATCGAACTCATTGCCAACATAATATAGTCCTATGGGGTCACACGCATCGAATGAATTGTCAAAAATGAAGAATATGGAGTTTTTGTTCTCAGGGGACGACTCGTCCCCAGGCCAGAACCAACTATTCCCCTTAAGGGGACGCCGGTCAGAAGGCCGGGTGCCGGGACGACTCGTCCACAGGGGACGACTCATCCTACAGGCCTGGGCGACGCAAAATTGACTTAAAACTAGGGTTTTCACGAGGGGAAAAGTTTTATAACGTATAAATACTTACCCCTGGTTGCCCTAGCCGTCAAGAGAACGTTTTGGCTTGAGAGAAACACTTAGAGTGGGAGATTTCAATTGAGAATTGAGAATCGAAACACCACCAAATCCATTGTTCTTCATTGATTGAAAGGTGTTTCAATCAATTGGATCTAGCAATCCTCCTAGAAGAGTTCTAGGGTTCGTTCCGCGCGTGGATAAACATAGAGGATCTTCGTTCATCAAGATCTTTGGTTCGTGATTCCCGTTCGTTCATCAAGGATTAACAAGATCATTCAATGCGGAGTTGGGTCAAGTTTATCAAAGGCAAAAGCATTCAAGGTTGGTAATTCTATTTCATCTCTCTTAATTATTCATCTAGAACGGATTCTAGGGCTTGGGTTTTTCGAGTTATTGCTTATTCCGCTGCGCATGGATCCTCGAAACCCTACGGTGGTATCGAGCCCCGTTCATGATGCTTAGTTAGATAATCATGATAATTATGTAATATGATTATATGAATTTTCATGATGTGCATGATCTAGAATATGAAATTGTATGAGTTTTACTTGAGAAGTAATAGTATATATAGATATACCATGATTATGAAATTGTAATATATATGATTAATATGATTAATCTAGATTATGGGATGTCAATTTCATTGATATGATTAATGTGATTAATCTAGGATATTTGTGATGTATTACTTGGTATATTGGTTTGGACACCAAAACCTTCCCCACGGGCACTTCGATGGAAGTGTGGGATAATCTTGGAGCACGTGGCCGCGTACTAGTAATTACGATCAAATGTAATATGTGTTGCATCATTCCATGTTCATAATTATGTTCATATAGTTTTCATGAATCAACCTTGGGATGTAATTGATAAGCATGAAAAATTGAACCTTCTTTGTAATTTGAGTTTGTTTTATGCCACCCATGTTTAAACACTTGTGAGTACACGGGTAGTTTTATGTGGGCTCGCCATAGCGAGGTGCATTAATTCTATCTTTGTATGATCAAGATGAGCAAATAGTGGTTGCTATACGTTTAACATGGTTGAACTCAATTAGGCTATCAAAACGGTTTTGGGCCTAAGGCATAAGATGAGATTGAAACATGTGACATATGATGTCTATAATCTCATAATGATCTAAGAGTCATATATAGATATGATTGATAAATGTTATCTACCTTTTTAGTTTAATTTTGAGCTTGATCGTGCCATAGCCAGACTTGAAATTAAATTAAAGTTGGGTCTTAGCCTATTAAATTATATTATGCATATTTGCATAAGAAGGTTATATAATTTAGTGGGAGTATTTATGAAATATGTTATTTAATCTCTTAAATGAAATCGGTACTTATATGTGTTCATATGTGTTGCATATTTTGTTGTAGAAATAGCATTAAACTATAATTAATCCTTATTATTGCGATTCGTCCTTATGAAGGACAAGTTCGAAAAGAACGGTACAAGTTATTCGATTTGATCGAGATGCTCAAGAAGAGTTCTTAAGCAAAATTGTACGTTCTTGACGAATCTATTCTGCTGAACCCACTGCAAACGTTGCAAAGGGCAGGTAAGGAGCAACATAAGAAACATTTAGATGATTCCTATGATGTTGTTTGCCCTATACTTGCCACCATGTTTAAAGGCTCTTAAGAAGAACCTTGAACACGTGGAAATTGATTTTGTTCTAGCACAACGCACAAAAGGAAATGTTCCAAGTGCAAGCTAGACAAAAGATATATGTTGTGGTGAAGGCTTTTAATGCATGAGATGAAAAAGGAGCAATCCGCAAGTGTGTTAATGGTTAACACAAGAAAGGGGTTCAAAAGGGAAGGCAAGAAGGTAAAGCAAAGGTTGCTAAACCTAGGGCAAAAGTTGCCAAAGCCGAAGAGGCTAAACCCAAAGTGTCTCAAAAGGATGCAGTTTGCTACCGCTGCAATGAGATTGTCATTGGAAGCAAAGTTGCAAGGCTAATAAGGAAGGCCTAAAAGGTGAAGAAGGGCAATTTGATTGCTACTACTTCAAATATTTATATGATAGATATTTTCCTTTCGACTTCTTGTTCTTGGGTATATGATACCGGATATAGATCCCACATTTGTTTAAATGTGCAAGAAATAAAGAATAGAAAGCTACTCAAAGAAGGTGAATTAAACCTATGCGTAGTAATGAAGCAAGAGTTGCTTTGCATTAGCCGTAGGGACTTATGAAGTCACTTTACCTTGTGGACTAGTACTTGTTTTGAACAAGTGTGACTACGTTCCTAATTTGAGTAGGAGTATCATTTTGTTTCTTATGAGGATGATGAAGGATATAAATTTTCTTATTGAGAATAAGAAGCTTTATATTTATTTAATGATATGCATTATTGTAATGCATATATCATTGAATGGTCTTCATATCCTTGATGTTAAGATACAAAATAATATTGAAGATATCTATAATATAAGCGTGAAATCTAAACCGAATGATGTGAACAACACGTTCACATGGCATTGGCTTGGTCATATAAATGAGAAACGTATAATCTAAACTCCATTAACTTGGACATTTAGACTCATATGATTATGAATCATTTGAGGTATGTGAATCTCGTTTATTTGGTAAAATGACCAAACCACCCTACACTAAGAGTAGTGGGAGGGTAGTGGCTTATTGGCCCTTATACATGAGATGTATATGGACTATTAAGTAGCATTGCTAGGGGAGGAATTCGGTATTTCATCACATTCACCGGTTACTTATCTAGATATGACTATGTCTATCTGATGAAGTCCAAAGGTGAATCGTTTGAGATATTTCGAATATTTCAAGATGAAGTACAAAAACCAATCTTGGCAAAACTATTAAAGTACTTCGATTAGATCGAGGTAATGAATATTTGAGCCAAGAGGTTGACAATCATCTCAAAACTGTGAAATCGTTTCGAGTTGACTCCACCGGAACACCACATTGTATGGTGTGTTTGAGAGGAGGAATTGAACCTTGTATGACATGGTTCGTTCGATGATGTGTCAAGTTGACTTTCCTATTTCCTTTTGAGGATATGCATTAGAAATAATGCGGTTACACTGAATTGTGTCCCTACTAAATCGATTCCTAAGTCCCCACATGAGATGTGGCATGAAAGAATGTCTTTCATAAAGATTTGGGGTTGCGAATCTTATATAAAGAGACATGTCTCTCATAAGTTAGCACCAAATCGACGGGGTTAATTTCGAGATATTAGTTTTACAACCGCCATGAGAACAAAGTGTTTGTTGCTCTATATGATTCGTTTCTTGAGAAACAGTTTCTCAATAAAGGATCTAGTGGGAGTAAAATTGATCTTGAAGAGTTCAAGAACACGAAAATAACGTGGAACCAAGAGTAGAGACGGAACCAAGTTCACAAGGAGTTGTGGAACCGGTTCAAGATACACAAGTTCTTCGCGGATACGATAGGATACGATCGAACACGAGAGATATGGATTTCTCATATCGGAAAGTAATCAAGTGGGAGTCATTGAGAATGACGGACCTATTTCCTATCTAGAGACGATATCCACTCCTAATTCGGATAAATGGTTATGAACCATGGAATCCGAATTGTAATCCATGTTTGATGATCAAGTTTTGAACTTGATTGGTCAACCTGAAGGTGTAAAAACCATAAGGGTGTAAATGGGTTTTCAAGAAGAAAACCGACATGGATGGAAGGTGTATACTTTCATGACTAAGGATTGTAGCAAAGGGATTTAGGAAAATTCATAGTGTTGACTATGTTGAAACCTTTTTGCCCATTACAATGTCGAAGTCTATTAGAGTTTCAATTGTCATTATCGCATATTGTGAATATGAGATATGGCAAATGGATGTCAAAACAGCGTTTCTTAACGGAAACCTACTTGAGGATGTATACGGATACGGCTGAAGGGTTTGTCGATCCAAGAAATTCTAATAAAGTATGCATGTTGCAAAGATCCATAAGATGGGTTGAAGCAAGCTTCGAGGGGTTGGAATCTTCATTTTGATGAATCGGTCAAAGAGTTTGACATCATCAAGTACGAAGATGAACTTTGTGTATACATGAAATTCAGTATGAGCGTAGTATTATTTCTATTGTTATATGACAATGATATCTTACTCATTGAAAACAAAGTTCCGACACTTAAGGCACATCAAGTCTTGGTCAAGGAAAGGTTTCTCAATGAAAGATATGGGTGAAGCCGCTTACATCCTTGGTATCAAGATCTATAGAGATAGATCTAAAAGGATAAGTTGGTTTGAGTCAAAATACTCATATTGATAAGGTTCTTAGATGATTCTAAGAAAGGTAACCTGTCAATGGGTCATGGTATTACTCTTAGCGAGACTCAGTGTCCCATGACAACTGATGAGCAAAAGAGAATGAATGAAGTTCCATATGCTCCGGCATTTGGATTTGTCATGTATGCCATGATTTGTACTAGACCCGACGTCTCGTATGCTTTGAGCATGACGAGTTGATACCAATCGATCCTAGTGAGAACCATTGGATGGCGATCAAGACGATCCTTAAAGTACTTAAGAAGAACTAAGAATACGTTCTTGGTATTTGAAAGATTGGAAGTTAATCTTGTTGTAAAGGTTACACGAATGCTAACTTCCAAACTGACAAAGTTAATTAAAATCGCAATTAGGATTTGTGTTTATGCTTATTGGAGGTGCGATTTTATTGGAAGAGTTCCAAGAAGAAAATCATAGCCGATTCTACTTCTAAGGCTTAATTTTAGCAACATATGATGTAGCTAGAAAAGGCAGTTTGGATCAAAAGTTCATTAGTGTTTTGAAATTGTTTCAAGTATCACTAATCCGGTGGAACTTTGTTGTGACAATTGTGGTGTCATTTGTGCAAGCAAAAGAACCAAGGTCTTATCAACGATCCAAACACATTTTGAGACGTTTCCACCTCATTCGAGAAATCTGTGAAAGGGAAGACGTTAAGATATGCAAAAGGTACCAACGAATGACAACATTTCGGACTCTCTCACCAAGCCTTTGCCACAAGCTAAACATGATGGTCATGTTAGGTCCATGGGTATAAGATACATGAATGATTGGGCCTAGTGCAAGTGGGAGACTGTAGGTGTTAGTGCCCTAGGCCTATAGAGATAGACCTTTATGTAATGTCATTGTTCATTTATATATGAGATTGCTTCTTTGATTATTATATGTGTTTGCATGTTTAGTTATAATAATCGTGTCCCTAGTACTTATGAAGCACTAGTATGAAGTCTAATGGATAATCATGTGATGATTATATGCATGGAGATGCACATTAGATTCATGGGTACTTGTTAGAGAACAAGGTCTTGGACTTGACCCATTATGAGATCTATGTCATGGTCAAATGTCATAATTAGATCTCATATAGTCATATCATTGATATCCTTTGACACGAGATTATCATCGTCTTCCGCTCGATGAATATCATGTTTGATATAGTTTAACGTTGTCTTTAACCGGATAACAATAAGGGCTATCATTGGCATGGTATGATTCTTGTTGGGAAGAATGATAAGTCAAGATGGAAATTGTCCCTCGTAAAGAGAGATGTTTGCTAGGCCACTCGTAAGTAAGATTGATGTAGTGCATGGCCATGCCCGAATGAATTAATGTGATTAATATCATTCGATTGATCAATTTACTTGAAAACGAGAAAGCATTGAATAATATGAGTTGACGTGGACCATGACTCATGTTCAATATAACATCGTGTGACAATGGGATTGTGATATGTTCTATATAGGAAATCGAACTTGATATTATATTATTTGGGTAGGCATGATGGCTTGCTAGAGTCCGCTCATGTCTTATGAGGATCGATGTGATCGAACTCATTGCCAACATAATATAGTCCTATGGGGTCACACGCATCGAACGAATTGTCAAAAATGAAGAATATGGAGTTTTTGTTCTCAGGGGACGACTCGTCCCAGGCGAAACCAACTATTCCCCTTAAGGGGACGCCGGTCGAAGCCTGGGTGCCGGGGGACGACTCGTCCCACGGGGGCGACTCGTCCTACAGGCACTGGACTGACGCGAAATTGACTTAAAACTAGGGTTTTCACGAGGGGAAAAGTTTTATAACGTATAAATACTTACCCCTGGTTGCCCTAGCCGTCAAGAGAACGTTTTGGCTTGAGAGAAACACTTAGAGTGGGAGATTTCAATTGAGAATTGAGAATCAAACACCACCAAATCCATTGTTCTTCATTGATTGAAAGGTGTTTCAATCAATTGGATCTAGCAATCCTCCTAGAAGAGTTCTAGGGTTCGTTCCGCGCGTGGATAAACATAGAGGATCTTCGTTCATCAAGATCTTTGGTTCGTGATTCCCGTTCGTTCATCAAGGATTAACAAGATCATTCAATCTGGAGTTGGGTCAAGTTTATCAAAGGCAAAAGCATTCAAGGTTGGTAATTCTATTTCATCTCTCTTAATTATTCATCTAGAACGGATTCTAGGGCTTGGGGTTTTTCGAGTTATTGCTTATTCCGCTGCGCATGGACCCTCGAAACCCTACAAGGAGCGCCATGCTAGACCGGCGAATGGTAGCATCATGTAGGTAACGGAGGCCGGTACCCTGAACACGAGCCCACCAAGCTCTATCATCCTCCGATAAAGAAGCATGCGAGAACCTGTTGATTCCAAACAAAACATTATAATTAATACTCCCTCTGTTTCAAGAACCAGATGACATTTCGTGTGGAAATACCCGAAATGTTGGTGATAATTTCGTGTATAAAGACACGAGAAACCTCACCACATATCGTGTATTAGAGCACGAAATGTAAACTGATGAATCAATTTACATTTCGTGTCCTAATATACGAAATGTGGAAAGTATCTTGTGTACTACAACACGAAATGGTCTCCAACATTTCGTGTATTGGCACACGAAATGTCAACTGATTCTTGAAATGTTTTGCAAATGGCTATTTAATAAACAAATCATATACTTACTTATCTAGAATCTGCTGCCTCGTTTGGCGCTTCAACACCGGCTCACAAGTGGCATTCTCCCATATCTTACAGGCTCGATGATGACCAAACCCGTACAACAAATCAACCTCCTCCAGGCCGCCACCGGGGTTACTCTTAAGCTGCCACTCGTCATCCTTAGCCCCTTTCCCCTTTCTGGCCCGTGCCTCCCGCCTCTTGCGAGGCCTCACAGATACACTCTCCTCCACCACCTCCTCCTCCTCCTCCTCCTCCTCCTCATCATCATCATCATCATCATCATCATCATCATCATCACTAGATAACTTTGCCTCACGCACAGATGCACCTCGGGAACGAGTGTGAGAAGATGAATCCTCACTAGAATATGTACCCTCACTATCCGTCTCTTCATCCACAAGCTGCTCAATCACGACATTCTTGTCGTGAATCTTTTTGCTCCGTTTATCTGCCTTAGCTGCAGCTGCCTCCTCGGCCTTCCTCTTTCTATTAGAGGCCGTCGCAGGTTTACGTCCCTACAAAAAATTAAATAAGAGACAATTAATTTTCAAGAACCAGTTGACATTTCTGAAATTACCCGGGATCCGGCTCGCGCGCGGAGGGCCCCCGTGCATCTCGCATAGTTCGTCGCTGTTCGGGAATGTTCGCCCGGATCCGAGAGGCAGCACAATCGCGCCCCGGCATCTGGCTTATTCCGTCTTAGCGTTTGCGAGGTTGGAGGTGTCTCGCCGTGTTTTGCTTTGTAGAGTCGCCACGCCGTTTTTATTAAGCCCAAAACATTGAAAAAGGGCATCAGTTTAAAGATAAATTTTAAACTGTTTTTGTGTGATGAGATTTTGAGTTCGGAGGTCAGATGACTCCTTGGGAAGAGAATATTAGAATATTAGAGCTCACCCAAGTAGCCTCGTAAAACGAGTCTTTCGGATACCCCTAATATCCTTTAAAAAGTTGTGTGTGTGTGCTTTTAAAAATGCATGCTGTATCGGATGTCTACATTGTATTGAAATGTATTGAAATAGAATAGGAAGGAAGCCTTACCAATATTGGTTCGTGTCTGTCTTCCGCAGGGGAATAGTGTTTGAGGTCGGAGTAGCGTTCCGGATTGCTTCGGGGATGCCGGTTGTCTGCGGACAGAGTTTCGGCGTGAGTTGAGGTTGTAGGCTGCGTTCGGGCAGAGGTTCGGCGTGCGTGGGGATCGTCGGGATCACTCGGGCAGAGGTTCGGCGTGCGTTGTGGTGGCAGGAGTCACTCGGGCGAGGTTCGGCGTGCGTTGTGGTGGCGTGAGTCACTCGGGCGAGTTTCGGCGTGGTTTGGGATCGTCGGTTTGACTCGGAAAGAGCGGGACACCTGGGAAAGACCGAGCGAGGCCTCGGAGTACCACGAGGGGCCTCGAGTACCTCGAGAGTGCCTCGGGCAGCGCGGGAGCGTCTCGGGAGCGCTCGGAGAGGCTTCGGAGCACCTCGAGGGGGCTCGGAAGGCCTCGGAAGGATCCGAAGGGGCGGGAATGCCTCGAAAGGTCTTAGAAGGGGAGCCGAAGGCTTAGGGAGGAAGAGAGAAGTGGGAGGTGTGAAAAAATGAGGAGGGGGAGCCCTCTATTTATAGTAAAAATTTCGGAGCAAAGAGGTCCGTACGGACCTTCTTGGTTATCCAGAATTTTGGATTTCCTCGATTTGAGGGAATGCGCAATGATGGAGAATATTTGGGAATGATGATGTTCCACTGAGCTTGATAAGGTCCGTACGGACCATCTTGCATGCAAAGAGGTCCGTACGGACCAACTACGCATGGAAGTCATCATTTCTCCGAGGATTTGAGGGAATCTTGTGGACTTTAAGGGGATTTAGTAATCATTGAAACAAAGAGGTCCGTACGGACCTTAATTGCTTTTCTTCGATTTCCTGAAAATTCCCAAAAGGTCCTTTTGTCCCTTTTATCCTGAGAAAGGCTCCTCCCCGGTTTGGTTGGGGGTTTGAGAGGTTTTTGAGAGGGTTTTGAGTGAGAGAGGTCTCCGAGACTGCGTGGATGAGTCTGCGGTGTTTCCCGTGTGTTTGAAAGGGAGTGATCCAGTTGGGGTACTTACGAAGCCCTCGACGACGTCACTTATGAAAGAAGTGGGGTCGCCGATAAGATAAGGGTCCTAATCTGGATCGCGTCTTTGGGAGAGGAAGTGACCGTGAGGGTCAAAGTGAGGACGTGGTGGTGTCCTTTTGGGTGGACCGTTTAGGTCAATAAGCCGGACCCTGTGATAGGATTCCTACGTATCCACAGGCGGGAATCAAGCCCAGTCGTAGTTCGGGTGTGGGGTGAGTGTTACAGTGAATGCGGGCGTGGTGGTGCCACAGCGTGTTGTGTGACCGCCGAGGTCGGTGGTGAGACGTGGTGGCGTCCCCGGTGGACCGTATAGTAGGGACGTGGTGGCGTCTGGGTGACCGCATAGGTCGGTGATAAGGACGTGGTGGCGTCTGGGTGACCGTATAGGTCGGTGATAAGGAACGTGGTGGCGTCAGGGTGGCCGTATAGGTCGGTGATAAGGAGCGTGGTGGCGTCACGGGTGGCCGTATAGGTCGGTGATAAGGACGTGGTGGCGTCTGGGTGGCCGTATAGGTCGGTGATAAGGACGTGGTGGCGTCGGGGTGGCCGTATAGGTCGGTGATAAGGACGTGGTGGCGTCGGGGTGACCGTATAGGTCGGTGATAAGGGCGTGGTGGCGTCCGGTGGCCGTATAGGTCGGTGATAAGGACGTGGTGGCGTCAGGTGGCCGTATAGGTCGGTGATAAGGACGTGGTGGCGTCGGGGTGGCCGTATAGGTCGGTGATAAGGACGTGGTGGCGTCCGGGGTGTCCGTATAGGTCGGTGATAAGGACGTGGTGGCGTCCGGGGTGACCGTATAGGTCGGTGATAAGGACGTGGTGGCGTCCTGGGTGACCGTATAGGTCGGTGATAAGGACGTGGTGGCGTCGGGGTGGCCGTATAGGTCGGTGATAAGGACGTGGTGGCGTCTCGGTGACCGTATAGGTCGGTGATAAGGACGTGGTGGCGTCCGGTGGCCGTATAGGTCGGTGATAAGGACGTGGTGGCGTCAGGGGTGGCCGTATGGGTCGGTGATAAGGACGTGGTGGCGTCCGGTGACCGTATAGGTCGGTGATAAGGACGTGGTGGCGTCCGGTGGCCGTATAGGTCGGTGATAAGGACGTGGTGGCGTCAGGGGTGACCGTATAGGTCGGTGATAAGGACGTGGTGGCGTCCGGGTGGCCGTATAGGTCGGTGATAAGGACGTGGTGGCGTCAGGGTGGCCGTATAGGTCGGTGATAAGGACGTGGTGGCGTCTGGGTGACCGTATAGGTCGGTGATAAGGACGTGGTGGCGTCCGGTGGCCGTATAGGTCGGTGATAAGGACGTGGTGGCGTCAGGTGGCCGTATAGGTCGGTGATAAGGACGTGGTGGCGTCCGGTGGCCGTATAGGTCGGTGATAAGGACGTGGTGGCGTCGGGGTGACCGTATAGGTCGGTGATAAGGACGTGGTGGCGTCTGGTGACCGTATAGGTCGGTGATAAGGACGTGGTGGCGTCTGGTGGCCGTATAGGTCGGTGATAAGGACGTGGTGGCGTCCGGGGTGACCGTATAGGTCGGTGATAAGGACGTGGTGGCGTCCGGGGTGACCGTATAGGTCGGTGATAAGGACGTGGTGGCGTCCGGGGTGACCGTATAGGTCGGTGATAAGGACGTGGTGGCGTCCTGGGATGGAAATTTTACGATTTTCCTAATCGGGTGGTTTAAGGCCTTCCGGCCGAGAGATGGTGTGAGGACTTGAATCGTCATCCGGCGGCGGTTGGTGCCATTTGTGTTTTTGCATGCTGATGTAGAAGGTCGGACTTACGATGACTAGGTGCTTGGTGCCCGTTTGAAGTGGGCAAGGATGATGGCCGATGATTGCTTCACCATTTGGCGTTTTGGGAGGCGCTTCGTGCCTTGGGACTTGTACTCGGAGGTGTTGGCTCCTTCGCGTGCTTGTTTTGCCGTTGAGTGGGCGAGAATGATGGTCGGTGCTGGGGATATGCAGTCTTGCATGACTTCCCTTTGACTTGCTGGGGAGGAGCTCGGGCTTACTTTGATGGCCGGTGCTTGCGTTGCCGTTGAGGTGGGCGAGATTCGGCTTGCATCCGGCGCCTGCTTGAATTGTGAGGATGCATGACCAGCAGGGCCCTTTACATTGGGAAGATGACTTCGGACCTTGAGTGGTTGAATTGTCGTTGAGCGTTTGGAGGCGTCTCTGCGCCTTGATATTCGTCTTTGAGGTGTTGGCTCCTTCTTGAATTCTGAGTTGAGCCGTTGAAGCGGGCATTAGTTGAATTGCCGTTGGGTAAGCGGGCGAGATTCTGCTTACATCCGTCGCCGGTGGTTGATTTGCCGTTGAGCGTTTGGAGGCGTCTTGTGCCTTGATATTTGTGCTGGGAGGTGTTGGCTCCTTCTTGAATTGCCGTTGAGCGGGCATTGGTTGAATTGCCGTTGGAGTGGCGAGATTCGGGCTTACATCCGGCTGGCCGGTGGTTGGTGCCGTTGAAGTGGGCGAGGCCGGTCTTACGCTGACGGCCGGTGATTGAATTGCGTTGAAGTGGCGGAGTCGGTCTTACGCCGACGGCCGGTGGTTTGAATTGCCGTTGAAGTGGCGAGAGACCGGCTTACTTGGCGACGGCCGGTGATTGAATTGCCGTTGGAAGTGAGGCGAGGACCGGTCTTACGCCGACGGCCGGTGATTGAATTGTGGGGTTAGGGACCATTACTGCACTTGGATTTCTTGAAAAAGGCCTTAGGACGGCCCGGGGGGGCAAAGTTTGTAAGAGCGTAAAAGTCATTTGGCCACCCCTTGCAAAGAGGTCCGTACGGATTACCCTCGGATGCAAAAGAGGTCCGTACGGACCATGCCGACTTTTTGGTTCCGAGATTTTGACCGGGCGTTAAACCGAGGCTCCCTTCACTCTTCTTCTTCGGTTACTTAAACGTGAGAGAGAGAAGGAGAAAACCTCCATTTTGCACCAAAAATTTTCCATTTTTCCTTTGATTTGCTCGCAATGGCGGAGGGATCTCGAAGGAGCGCAGACAACGCACGATCGGGGAAGTGGTTGAGCCGGCGAATGGAGCTTCAAAGGAATCGGACCTCGTTCGTTCCGCCTTCGAAGAACCCGGATGTTTTGTATCCGAATCCGGAGGTGCACAATCGTCGTTCGAGGAACGTCGGGGAGGTAAGAAATCTATTCCGTTTGATTTCTGCTTTCCGAGATTTTGAATGCTAGAACTAGAATTTAGTTTTTCGCATATTTGGGTGTTGTGATTTTTCATGCCTTTTTTGTGAAATTCTTGATGAATTGTTGAAAATGGACATGTAAAAATTATGGGTATATGTATTTTGTGCAAAAATGTGTAGATTAGCTCTTATTTGTAAAAATAAAGTGCCTATCTAGTGAATGGCATGCTTTGGTGTTTTGTACCTAATGCTATTTTGTATGTACATTGTGAGAAAATTTATCGTGTAGTGACAAATTTTGTGAAAAAATGTGACATGTGCCGTGTTTTGTGACGGGTTATATGTGAAAGTGTGTGCCGTGTTGGGACGGATTTTCTTTTGAGAATGTGCTATATAGTGTGTGCCGTGTTTTTGGGTGACGGACTTTGTGGGGAAAATATGTGCAATATGTGCCGTGTTTTTGTGACGGGTTTTCTTTTGAAAATGTGTCGTGTAGGGTTTAATCCCCCCCCCCTTTTTTTCTTCTTTTGAGAAAAGGTGTACAGTGTGTGCCGTGTTTTGTGACGGACTGCATGGGAGAAATTATATGCATGATAATTATGTGCGTTGTGTGCCGTGTTTTGTGACGGGTTACATGAAAAATTATATGTATATATTAGGTGCAATATGTGCCGTGTTTTGTGACGGGTTATATGTGCCTTTATATTAAGTACTGTGATTGACGTACCTTTGCTGTGTTTACCTGCAGGATGCTGGGCTTACGGCCGGGAAGGCCAAGAGGATGAAGACTCGGGGATCGCTCGAGGCTGTTGTGGAGCTATGGCAGCGGATGCACGATATTTCCGTGGGCGGTAGGCCGAGTCCCCTGAGGTTGGTTTATGCTTCCGGCCTAGGTGTGTTCGATTTGAGAACCCGGGTCGGAGCTGCTCGACACGAGGAAGAACAAGAGTGTCTTCCTGGGCCTATCCGAGTATTGGTGGGATACCACCCACACCTTCCACCTCGAGCCGGGGCGAGGTGACAGTGACGCCCACCGATTTTGTCAAGGACATCGGCTTTCCTTCAAAGGAGAGCCACAGGCAGGGTGGAGAGATATGATCTCCGATGTCAGTATTGACCGAGCCGGCCGGCTTCGAGCCTCGTCCTCGCGAGGGGCTCAGGTATGTTGTACGGCGATGTGGAGATGAAGATCACGGCCGGTATGTGGGGCCTACATGTCAGGGGTACCGGCCGGGTGGCAGCGGAGCGGTTGGCGCGCTCCTTCTTGTGGTATGCACTCTCCGAGACTCTGTTCTCGAACCACGCGGCCGCAGGCTCCTTTTGCTCTGTTGGAGAGCTTGGCCCGATCTGGAGTAGGGTTGCGACATCGCTTGGGGCGAGCGAGCTTGGCGAGCTCTACTTCTCCTTGGACCGGTTTAGCCGGGAGTGGCCGGTTCGTTGGCTTTGCTTTGACTTTGCTACGAAGGTATGAGTTTATTCTTGTTTTTGATTTAGCAACTCATAGTTTCTCCGTTTTCTTTTTTTTTTTTTTTTTTTTGAGCTCTTCTCTGCTTTTGTCGCGAGTATGGTTCTACGAGGTCTTTCGGTGCTTCCCGTGGGATAGAGATCCCGGGGCACATTGCTGCGTATCCCGCTATGCTTTTGGGCTCGTACGGCCGGGAGGAGGAGGACCACGGCGGGTAAGCTCACCATCGCCTACGGGGAGGTGCAGGGAGCGTCTGGAGCGAGATAGCCGTGAGGGTTCGTCTTGTTCCCGTGGGCTCGGTATGAGGGTGATGAGTTTGAGGGGCCCCAGGGTGGCGACCGCGCGGAAGATCTTTGCGAGGCTTGACTTAATGACGCCATGTATCCTGGGGAGCGGGTCTTACGCGCATGGCCCGGGTGTGCTTCCCGTGGCTCCGAGGGACCCTCCCTTTGGGATGCTTGACTCCCGGGATATGGATGTGCTTGACTTCGAGAGGTACCTTGACGGTGTCGGTGCCGAGGAGTTTATTTTGTTTGGTGAGGAGTACGAGACCTTCGTTAGGAGGAAGTTGAGGACGCCGCAGGTAGTGGCGAGGGAGAGAGAGGCGCGCGGGCTCCCAGAGGTTCCGATGCGGGGCCGGATTTCACGTACGTCCGCGGGGACGGATCGAGGAGGAGGGTGTGCGCCGTTCGGAGCGAGCTCACTGCTTGCTACAGAGTGGACCAAACAGATCGGTGAGTGTGCGACTCTTTTCCATCTTGGCATCTTTTACTGCGTTTTTCTCTTTTTGTTGTTGAGTATAAGCGTATTTGATGAGCGTTTCCTTGGCTTCTTGTTGGTGCGGAGTCCGGGGAGAGCCTACGATATCTTGACTCGCCGTTACGTGGCGATGCGCTCCTTCGCTAAGAAGATGGCGTCGAAGGTGTCCTGTCGGTCTTCGCGTCGTGTGCCGGCGTACGAGCCTATGCCTTCGAGGCATTACAGCTGGATGTTCCTCCGCCTAGAGCCGAGCCGGAGCCGCAGCGGGAGGGGCCTTTGAGGGGCGGCATAGCATGGATGCGGGACGTCTTCGGGAGGCTGCGGGGCCTTCGAGGGCAAGCGGCCACTTTTATCGGATTCATTACCTCCCAAGACGGCTTTGCCTTGAGGTGAGGGTTCCTCAGAGCCTTCTTTCCTTGATCCTTTCGCCGGATTTGATCCTTGAGTACTTCTCGTGGGAGCCTCGGGCGGGTGCTCGGTATTCGACGATGAGGATGTGACGGGCGAGTTATTTGGGATGCCCGACTTTTCTTTGGAGGATCTTGGCGAGGAGGATGATGATGAGGATTACGAGTAGTATTCATTTGCTTTCCCTCTTTTCATCTCCCTTTCTCTTTTTTTTTTTTATTTAGCAACGAGACATTTTTGGGTACTGTAATAAAACACATGTATTTGCATGGCAAACGAGTATTTTATTTTAAGATGTAATGTCATTTATTTTTGTGATTCGAGGAATTGTCCTAGAAATTGTTGCTATTATTATTTTTATTTTTGTACATGCCACGTGGTGAGTGCGTTTGTGGGTAGTGTTGGTTTGCGGAAATGGCTTTGGCCGATGTTTGGGTATTTGGAGCAAGGTTTCTTGAGACTGTGGTTTTATGCTTGTTTTACGGGAAATGGGTTGTTTGCAAGGAGGTCCGTACGGACATACTTAGCATGCAAAGAAGGTCCGTACGGACCAACCTTGCTTTGGGAAGGACATAAATGCTTTCCGGTGCACGGTTCTTCCTCATTTCCCCATTTGCGGCCATTTTCGAGCTTTCTTCCCCATTTTCTCTAGGAACCTCCATTTTTGCCATGGATTCTTCGTATGTCCCTAGAATTTTGCCGAGGCTTTCGCAGAGAGGCAAGCACACTTCCTTGAGCGGTTGAAAACGTGGATGCGGCGCCGTATGAGGCATCGAGACGGGCTTTCGAGGTAAGGTTTCGTCTTTGCTCGGTTTGGTCTTTTAAGGAGTTGGTTCTGATTGGGATTTGTTGCGGGCTGCCGCGAAGTTTACAGGATGTTAGGAGGCACGTGTCTTGTTTCTCTTACAATGAAATGGTACCCACTTTTGAAGATTTTCGGGCTTTGATTGGAGGGACCGGAGGTGGAGGCCGTCTCGCTTCCTTCGGTTGGTGGTCTTCTTTGTGGCGTGAAGCTTGCGGACTTTCTTCGTACTTCGTTGGAAGAAGTGCGGGGCATGATCCTTGATTCGGGTCATATCGACATTTACGCTTGGCTAGGAGCGGTTCATGGTTGATGATGAGAGTGACGTCTCTTGGGATGTATTTGCCTTGTGTACGATAGCGACGCTCTTTACAGTCGGTTCCCTTGGCATTTGTGATGGCGCTTTGCTAGATGTGGTAGAGAGCCTTTGCGGAGCTGGAGAGGATATTGTCCCGTTGGTCTTTGGGGAGACTCTTCATGGTATCGGCCGTCACGGCCGGGGATCGTTTTTATGAGAGGGGAAGCCCCGCTTTGCTCACCTTGTGGCTGCGAGAGAGACTCCGAGCCATGCCCGAGGCTCAGACGTCGTTTAGCCCGTGGTCATTTGCTCGGCGACCTCTTGTGTTGGATATGGATCGGTCACTTTGGGAGAGATGGATGGCACGGCTTGAGTACGCATCGAGATTATTTGGTGGGTTCCGCCTTTGGAGGATTGAGACCGGGAGGATCTTGCGGGAAGGGTCCTACGTTGTCGGAGTTCCGAGGTTTGTCTTGGTCCTCCTTCTATATTCCGTCGCTTGTTTCCCGGCGGTTTGGGATGAAGCGAGGAGCCTTTGTTGGGGCAGGATGACCTTGCTGCTGCGGAGGTAGTTCCTCTTTGTATGGCGGCTCAGTGCCTTCTTGTATTGTCCGAGGTATGGAAGTATTCCGCTTTCCCTCTGTGGTACTCCTTAGACGTCGGGAGAGCGTCGTGTTGGACGACTCGGTATACGGCTTTGGTATGAGCGGCGTGTTGGGCGGTCCCAGTGGTCTTGGAGAGCGGGCGTGTAGCGATTGCAGGACCCGGTTGCCGTAGCGGCTATTGCCTTAGGAGTGCCGAAGCACAGTCGACCCTTTGGATGTGACGGGAGACGCTTTGTTTGACTACGAGACTAGAGTTGACCGGCGACGGGGAGAGGTCCTCTTTTACGGGCTCGCGGGGAGGAGATCCGAGCCGAAGCACGGGCGAATGAAGCCACGAGAGCTCTTTGGATTATTTGACTCTACGGGAGGACCCCGGATCTCGGGCGAGAGACGCAGAGTTGGTTCACGTGGAGCGAAAGAAGACTCGCCGGGGACGAGGGAAGAAAGGAAAGAATGGCGAGGGGACAAGCGCGAGATGGCGCGGAATGACCTCCTAGGTATCCATTCATTGCATTGCAAACACATTATTAGTTAAATGTATTAAATTTGTCTTTTAGCATGTTGTGAACTTGAGAGTAGACCGTGCTTGAACTCATCAAGAAATGTTGTAACCGTTAGTGATTTGTGATTTACTTTTAAAGCTTTGTCGAGACGCAAGATCTTTTGTTTGCCTTTGCTTACATTTGTGCGCTTTGTCGGCGTCCATCTTTGGACTTTTCATTTCATTCGCGGGCCGAAGCGATGCAGGCCACGACGGCAATCCCCTTTGCGAGGCTTTGTGCTTGGCTGAGAGGTTGAATGATCCCCTGACAAGTCGTTTTGACAGTCTTTTTCGTAGCTTCCTTGCCTCTTTGTTGGCGTCGGGCTCTTGACCTCAATTTCGCAGCTTCTGTTTGAGCTCTTTTATTTTTGTTTTTTTTTTTTTTTTATATTGAAGCGCGTGAGGGCGAAGACAAGCCCACGGCTTGGAAGCGACATGAGTCGATCGTTTGATCTTTGAGTGACTCTCGGATGTCCTTTGATGTTGCCGCCGTCGTTTGACTTGGTCAAGGTGACTGGCAGGGCGTGTTTCTTGAAAGTGCGTAGCTTGATGGAGGTCTTGATTGACATTCAAACTTTTGACTTTTTGTGTAATTTTAGACCGGACCAATTAAGGTTGCCTACGTTCCCCCGGACTAGAGGGCTCGAGTCTGCGTAGTTCGACACTACATGGAGTGCCAAGAGATGCACGGTTGTTCTTCTTGGGCGAAGTATCTGCGAAGTTTGCTTCCGTTGGCCGGATTCATGAAGGGATTGCCGTCTAGGTACGGTAGCTTCATGGCGCCTCCGGAGAAGATCTTTTGAACCACGAAAGGGCCGATCCATGTGGGTTCCCATTTTCCCAGTGGGTTGGTTCGAGTGGGAGGCTTTTCTTTGAGTACAAGGTCACCTTCCACGATGTCTCGGGATTTGACTTTCTTGTCGAAAGCTCTAGCCATCCTGCTTTGATAGGCTCGGACGTGTTCCATGGCCTTTAGTCGTCGCTCATCTAGCGAGCCAATTCGTCATGTCGGCTTCGGAGCCATTCGACCTCGTTGATGTCATTTTCCAGCGGCACTCGGAGTGAGGGAATTTCTAGCTCGATGGGAAGGACTTGCTTCCATCCCGTATGTCGGGAGCAAATGGGGTTTCTCCCGTGGTCATTACGGCGATGTGCGGTAGCCCCAAAGTGCAAGGTGCGGCTTCTCGGGCCAATCTCGTCCTCGGGTGGTCATTTTCGGATGATCCGTTCGAGGGTTTTGTTTGCTTTGCTTCCACGGCGCCGTTTGTTTGTGGCCGGTAGGGAGAAGATTTGTGGCGTGTGATCTTGAATTCAGCCGGCGATGCAGCCGAATTCTCCTTCGAAGTGTGAGCCGTTGTATGCGATATGACCTCATTTGGGATGCCGTATCGGCATATGATGTTTTCTTTGAGGAAATGTGCGACCTTCTTGGAGGTGAGTACCTTGTAGGACTTGGCTTCGACCCATTTGGTGAAGTAGTCGATGGCTACTAAGATTGAACTCGTGACCGTTCTTTGCTGGCGGAGCGATTTTCCCGATGACGTCAATTCCCCCAGTGGCAAAGGGCCAAGGTGTAGTCATGCGGTAGAGATCGTGGGGCGGCGGATGATTGAGGTTGGAGAACCGTTGGCACTTGTCGCGGCTTCGGACAAAGTGGATGCAATCTGCCTCCATGGAGATCCGATAGTAGCCCATCCACGAGAATGATTTGCATCGGGGCCCCGGCGTTCATGTGGGGACCGCAAGCCCCATTGTGGACTTCGTTCATGAACTTGCTTGCTTCTTCTTGGGCGATGCGGCGTAGGAGTGGCCCGTGGTAGCGTTTCTTGTATAACATGTCCCCGAGGATGACGAAGTGAGAGGCAAGGCGTTTAGGGCCATGATGCTCTTGGTTTTGACCCCTTCGTGTGTTGACCTTCCTTGTTCATGAAGGTGGTTTCCCGTTCTTGAGGTATTGGAAGATGCTGGTTGTACCATGGCTCATTGACGGGCTTAGGTTACAGTTCGATCTCACAACGGTGGCGGGAATTTCCTTTCGTCCGACTTTGAAGGGTTTGATTGCTTTTCCTTCGGGGATTTCCACAAGGAGGCCAAGGTGGCTAAGGCATCTCGCAAACCCTCGTTTCGGTCTCTTGGCAAGTAATGGAAGGTGACCTCTTCGAATTGTGTGATGAGATCCTCTATGCGAGGCATGGTATTTTTGCAAGCCCGGGTCTATGGTTTTCCACTTGTTGGAGACTTGGTTTATGATCGAAAGGCCGAGTCCCATATACTTCGAGTTTCCGGACATTCCTCTCGAGTGCGGCTTGTAGTCCAAGGCGTCGCAGCTTCATATTCGGCGGCATTGTTGGTTACCTCGAAATTGAGCTTTATAGCAATTGGGGTGTGCTCGTCTTTGGGATCCACCAAGAGCATACCGATGCCGTTTCCCTTTTGGTTGGCCGCTCCGTCAAAGAATAGTTGCCATCGGTTTTCGCCTTCGATTGCGAAGATTCCCTCGTCTGAAATTGCGGTTCGGGGCCTCGAGCCTCGTCGGTTGGGAAATCGGCCGGTTGTTCGGCCATGGCCCGTCCCTTGATTGATTTTTGGTTTACGTACTTGATGTCAAATTCCGCCGGGAAGAAAGACCATTTGGCGAGCCTCACTGACGAGAGATGGTTTGTCGAAGAGGTACTTGGCCGGGTCCATTTTGGAAACCAAGTGTGCGTGTGCGGCGCATGTAGTGCCGTAGTTTCCCAACAACCCATACCGAGGCTGCGCGAGGTTTTCTCGAGGGTGAGTAATTGAGTTCGCTGCCTTGAAACTTTCGGTGACGAAGTAGATGGCGTTTTCGACCCGTGACTCTTTCTTTTCTTGACAGAGCATGGCTCCAGCTGCGGTGTCGGTCCACGGATTAGGTATAGCAACAGTGGCTTTTCCTCGTGGGGAGGACGAGAGAATCGGAGGACTCACAAGGTATGCTTTTATTTTTCAAAGGCATCTTGGCATTACGAGTTCCATTCGATGTCGGCGTTCTTCTTCATCGGCTTGAAGATTGGCTCGCACATAGAGGTCAATTGGTTGTGAGCGGGCGATATATTGCGGGCGGCCCATGAAGCTTTTCACCTCTGTGCAGGTTTGCGGTGGTCTCATTTCGATGATGGCTTTGATCTTTTGAGGATCCACCTCGATGCCTCTCTCGGTGACCATGTATCCCAAAACCTTGCCTCGGCTAACTCCAAATGTGCATTTGGCAGGGTTAAGCCTCATTGAGTGTTTTCGGAGGCGATTGAAGAATTTTCTCAGTGCAGCGAGGTGTTGTCCGTCGATCCCTTTGAGTGAACGATCATGTCATCGACGTACACTTCGATCTCTTTGTGGATCATATCGTGGAAGAGGGCGGTTCTTTGCCCGTTGGTAGAGGTAGCCCCGAGCGTTCTTTAGTCCGAACGGCATTGCGTAGTAGCGGTAGGTTCCCCAGGGGTTGTGAAAATTTGTCTTTTCTTGGTCTTCTTCGGCCATCTTGATCGGTGTAGCCGGCAAAACCGTCCACGAAGGACTTGACTTCGAAATTGGCTGTAGTGTCTACCAACATGTCGATGTTGGGTAGTGGAAAATCGTCCTTGGGACTTGCTTTGTTGAGATCTCGGAAGTCCACGCAACAGCGTACTTTTCCATTGGCCTTGGTGACCGTGACAATATTGGAGAGCCATGTGGGGTACTCGATCACCACGATGAAGCCGACGCGGAGCATTTTTCGATCTCCTCTTTGACTTGTAAAGACCATTACGGCTTGATTCGGCGTAGCTTTTGCTTGATGGGCTTAGCCTCGGGATTTAAGGGAATCCGGTGCTCCACAATGTTAGGATCTAATCCGGGCATGTCTCGGTAAGACCAAGCGAACACGTCCACGAACTCTTTGAGCAATGCAGTCAATGCGTCTTGCTCTGTGCCGGTGAAGAAACTTCCGATTTGCGTCTCTTTTGGCTCTTCGGCAGTTCCCAATTCACTTTGGTTAAAACCTCCTCGCGGCTTGGGCCCGGTTTTCTCTCGTTTGACAACATGCTTAAAGATGTGCTTAATGTATTGTTCGTTTAATGTGTACGCTTCTTTATCAAGTGAATCGTTATTAAGCTTGTTTGTGTGTTAGTTAATTTATCGGTTGTTAAAGATGCAATGAGAGAGATACTCGGAAAGATCGAAGCATTCATTAAGAGCATACGGGAATACATTATTGGCGATGAGTTCGTAATCTTCGGCGTGAGGCCATCGGATGACTCGAGAGACTCAAATTCAAAGCTAATGGACTCGGGATGAGTTTCGACACTAGACTCTAGGACTCGAGGGTCGGACCAAGTTGTTCGATCATGTCCTTTTCTTTGGCGGTAGGTCAGGAGAATGTGGCCCGGTTATTGAGGGCAATGAGCTTGATAGGAGATGGGGCTTGAAAGGCTTTATGTCACCGTTCCCGATCATTGCTATCACGAGTTATCGAAACAAAATCGATTAGATGCGGCATCTCGATTTCTTCTTTGAAGCAGCGAGGTGTAGCGGTGGTTCGTCCCAAGCATCGTCTGCGGAGTCTCTTGCTTTTGTCTTGGGCATTGCTAGCTCGAATGCAAACTCGTCCCGCTTGTTGAAGGCGGGAGTGTTGACGAGAGAGTTTTCGAGTTCTTCCGCCAAAGAGGCAGGTTTTCCGAACCAAAATTCGCTGTGAATAGTGGTGGTTGTGGATCCGGCGAGGGCGGTGTGTCGAGGAATGCTCTTCGGACGGGATTTGGCTTGAGGCCTCCGAATCTTGCCGAGGTTACTGTGGAGCTTGTCCATGGTTGTCGGCCGGCTTTGTTTGGCGGCGATCAATTCTGTTCCCTTTTACGGATCTTCTTCCAAGTTGCCGGCCTTCCTTGTGAAGTACTTGGTCATGTCGAAGCCGTAAGGACGAAGATCGGAGATTGTGTGCAAGCCTCTTTTGTTATACGTGGAGCGTTTACGTGCGGCTCGCTTGTCCTCCGCAATGTGTTCGGGAGTAGGAGAGTATCCCGGGCCGTGCGGGGTATTACATTCTTTGATATTGATGATACGGTGAGTGCCACGATGGCGTTTTCCCAAAGCCGAGCCCGGGATGTAGTTCATGTGCTTCATCATTTTCATCGGGGAGGGATCTTGTCCCAAATCAAAGGCGGGTCTATGTGGCACACTTGGGCCTTTGGGCTTTCGATGGTGAACCACTGTTAACATCATGCCATCATCGTCGGGTTTGATTTCTAAGGCCAGGACGCCGTTGGTATCGGTCCTTTCGGTGACTATCTTTGTCGCCGTAGATGATGGTCATATCTGTTCCTTGGACGAACTTTACGCACCGATGGAGAGTGGATGCCACCCCATTGATCGATGTAGCGAGGGCGTCCCGAATGGCGATGAATGTGATCGGGATGTCGATGACTTGGAAGTACGTCGGGACCATTTGTTTTCCAAACCAAAGGTTGAGGTGGCTATTCCCAAGGCGGGCGGGATGTTGAGTCGTATGCCTTGATTGCACGAGTCGAGGTTTTAGATCGATGGCTTTGATCCCTAGCAAATCCATCATTTTGGCTGGAAGGACGTTCATGGATGATCCCCCATCTACCAACACCCGAGGGAGACGGCGCTCGTCCGGTTGAGCTGTTATGTAGAGAGGCTCGTTGTGGTCGGCCCCAAATTTTGGAAGATCGAGCTCGTGAAGGTGATGATATTCTTTGTAATTGACGTTGCCAATCATCGAGCGCTTCATCGGGTGTTCTTGTGATGGGAACCATGGTGCAGGCCGGGCTTTCTTCCAACTTGAGCTTGTGCGGGTAAGATGAAGTGAGTAAGGACCGAGTGAGATGTTAGCACAGAGTGCGCTTGAGCTGTGTCAAGACGGGATCTTGACCTTTGGGTCCGGGGTTTCGGCTTCTTTGGCGTAGGGTCCCTTTTCGGTTCGTGGCTCGGGTATGGGTGGCCTTTTGTCTGTCCGTGGAGGATTCAGGATTTGGCCAGGAACGTGTCGGAACATTCACCTCTGGACTTGTGGTTTTGCTTGTCTCTCCCGTTTACGTAGTGGGAGGAGCACGATTGGCGTAAGGCCATACCGCGCATTTCAATTCGTTCACTTTGTCATAGGCTTTTCTTGAAGCATCAATAGTGGCTTTGAGATCTTCCCAAGACGAGGGTTGGATTATACGGACCTTCGGGCCTTCGGTGGCGGTGCGAAGCTCGTCCCGGTGATCATGGAGCAAACATTGCCATGGCCTTGTGTAGAGCTAGGCTTCTTTGGAGTAGATGACATAGTAGTCAAACTTTCTGAGGGTTCTCCAAGGGTTCCGCGTGGGATCACCGGATTCATACCTCTTTTTCGGCTTTTGTTGAGAAGATAGCTTCTTCTTTCGTCGAGGACGGCCCTCGTTCATTGCATCACGGAATTCCATTTCCCGGACAAGCGGCTCTGTCCTTGAGACGTCCCACCAGATGTGTTCGTTGTTCGGCGGTGAGTGCGGGACCTCGGGAGGCTGGATGGGCGGGCTTTCCTCTGGAAGGTCTTGTGGCCTTACGTCATGCTTGCATGGCTCGTACGAGGGTAACGGGTTGACTTACGGGAGACAATGAGAGACATTAGAGGCTTTGTAGGAGCGATCGCATAGCTTAGGAAGCCCCGGGTGGTTGGGTGGCTAAGGTTAGAAGTGGTGCATGGCACCTTCGATCCGAGCTTGTTGCTCACCTTGACGTTTCTCAATAGCCATGAGGACACCGCCAAACTTCTTCCGGTGTTGGGAAATTTCTTGGGGTAAGGTTCCGTTCCCATCGTTGTTATCCAGCGACTTGGCCATGGGGATTGACGGTGTCTGGTGACGGAGTGTGGGAAGAAGGTAGGACCTTCTTGTTTTGACACGGGAGACGGGTTCCCGGGTACTCTCGACCACTCTCTGTTAGGCTGGAGGGGGTGATGGGCAAGGTTTAGACACGGGAATGGCCTAACGGGATAAAAGGGGAAAGCTCACGTGGCATGCGGTTTCCGTTTCTTATTTATGATTTTTTTTTTTTTGTTGTTTTAATTTACTTAAAACATGTATTTTCTCGAGAATCCTAGGTAGGTTGGAAAAGATTGCTCTTCTTTTCGCAACTATGCTAGATCTGGGTCGGTGGAGACCATACGTGCGGCTATAAGCCCCTCGTTTTGCACACTGTATTTCGACATCCCGGGGTGGACGGCCCAGGGCGAGGGTCCTATAGTGCAAGCGGTTTCCACCGGCCTAAAAGAAAAATCGAACCTAAGGACCGAGCTGTCATGTTCGTTTTGATGCGTTAGCCATGTGAATAGTGAACCGAGCCGGCTGAGTCAAGATCGTGTCAAGAGTTCGGCATGACCTCTCTTTACCTTGCTTGCGCAAGGGATCTGTGACGTTAGGCGTTGGGTGGTCATATTGTCATGGGCGACGTATCAAAGGCGTGATGACATGGTGTCATGCGAGCATGGATGTATATCGGGACGGAACATCGTGCAGGTGTAGCCGGAAATCAAGATCGGAGTCAAGATTTTAGCATGACCTTTTATCGCTTTGCTTGCGCAAGGGATCTTGAGTTCGAACCTTGGCTCGAAAAATGGCCGGCATGGTATATGTATCCGAGTGTATGACACGGGCCGGGTAAAAACCAGCAGAGTGCGGGACAGAGTGTGACTCGAGACTCAAACGTGCGGGGTTGACGCTTGGCTAGGATGGGATGTTTGGAATGATCCCGTGCGCGCCCAAGAGGCCTAGGAAGACCAAACGGTGCAAGCGAGACCACTCCGGGTTAAGGGTTGTAGTGTGCGGTGTATCCGAGGCGCGGTGCGCATAGTGTGCGGTGTAACCGAGGCGGCGGTGTGAGTAGAGTGCGGTGTAACCGAGGCGGCGGTGCGCGTAGTGTGCGGTCTCTAAAATTCTTTTACGAGTAAAATAGAAAATTTTGAAGAATTTTAAATGTATGCACAGATGTATATTGATGCATTTTTTTTTGTATTTTTATTTTTTTGTAAAATAAAAACGAAGCACGTGCACACACACACAACAGTTAAAGGAAGGGGTAAAATGAAAGTTTGACCCTCATCATCGTTTTAAAAATCTTTTGTTTTGTTTAAAAGTTTTTTTAAAACAAAGTGTCCCCAGCAGAGTCGCCAACTGAAATTACCCGGGATCCGGCTCGCGCGCGGAGGGCCCCCGTGCATCTCGCATAGTTCGTCGCTGTTCGGGAATGTTCGCCCGGATCCGAGAGGCAGCACAATCGCGCCCCGGCATCCGGCTTATTCCGTCTTAGCGTTTGCGAGGTTGGAGGTGTCTCGCCGTGTTTTGCTTTGTAGAGTCGCCACGCCGTTTTATTAAGCCCCAAAAAACATTGAAAAAGGGCATCGGTTTAAAGATAAATTTTAAAGCTGTTTTTGTGTGATGAGATTTTGAGTTCGGAGGTCAGATGACTCCTCGGGAAGAGAATATTAGAATATTAGAGCTCACCCCAGTAGCCTCGTAAAACGAGTCTTTCGGATACCCCTAATATCCTTTAAAAAGTGTGTGTGTGTGTGTGCTTTTAAAAATGCATGTTGTATAGGATGTCTACATTGTATTGAAATGTATTGAAATAGAATAGGAAGGAAGCCTTACCAATATTGGTTCGTGTCCTGTCTTCCGCGGGGAATAGTGTTTGAGGTCGGAGTAGCGTTCGGATTGCTTCGGGGATGCCGGTTGTCCGCGGACGAGTTTCGGCGTGAGTTGAGGTTGTAGAGGCTGCGTTCGGGCGAGAGGTTCGGCGTGCGTGGGGATCGTCGGGATCACTCGGGCGAGAGGTTCGGCGTGCGTTGTGGTGGCGGAGTCACTCGGGCGAGAGGTTCGGCGTGCGTTGTGGTGGCGGGAGTCACTCGGGCGGGATTTCGGCGTGGTTTGGGATCGTCGGTTTGACTCGGAAAGAGCGGGACACTGGGAAAGACCGGGCGAGGCCTCGGAGTACCACGAGGGGCCTCGGAGTACCTCGAGAGTGCCTCGGGGCGGCGCGGGAGCGTCTCGGGAGCGCTCGGAGAGGCCGGAGCACCTCGAGGGGGCTCGGAAGGCCTCGGAAGGATCCGAAGGGGCCGGAATGCCTCGAAAGGTCTTAGAAGGGGAGCCGAAGGCTTAGGGAGGAAGAGAGAAGTGGGAGGTGTGAAAAAATGAGGAGGGGGAGCCCTCTATTTATAGTAAAAATTTCGGAGCAAAGAGGTCCGTACGGACCTTCTTGGTTATCCGAGAATTTTGGATTTCCTCGATTTGAGGAATGCGCAATGATGGAGAATATTTGGGAATGATGATGTTCCCCTGAGCAATAAGGTCCGTACGGACCATCTTGCATGCAAAGAGGTCCGTACGGACCAACTCTGCATGGAAGTCATCATTTCTCCGGGATTTGAGGAATCTTGTGGACTTTAAGGGATTTAGTAATCATTGAAACAAAGAGGTCCGTACGGACCTTAATTGCTTTACGATTTCTGAAAATTCCCAAAAGGTCCTTTTGTCCCTTTTTATCCCAGAAAGGCTCCTCCCCTGGTTTGGTTGGGGGTTTGAGAGGTTTTTGAGAGGGTTTTGAGTGAGAGAGGTCTCTGAGACTGCGTGGATGAGTCTGCGGTGTTTCCCGTGTGTTTGAAAGGGAGTGATCCAGATTGGGGTACTTACAATTTCGTGTGGAAATACCCGAAATGTTGGTGATCATTTCGTGTATAAAGACACGAGAAACCTCACCACATATCGTGTATTAGAGCACGAAATGCAAACTGATGAATCAATTTACATTTCGTCTCCTAATATACGAAATGTGGAAAGTATCTCGTGTACTACAACACGAAATGGTCACCAACATTTCGTGTATTGGCACACGAAATGTAAACTGATGAATCAGTTTACATTTCGTGTACCATTACACGAAATGTTGGTGACCATTCGTATGTGTTCATACGAAACACACGCCGACAATTTCAAATTTTAGGCACACGAATTCGTATCCGATTCAAACAAAAAACCCAAATTTATGTTACGAAATCGCAATTAGAACCATTTAGGATAGGTTTAAACAACATTAAGAATTATATAATCCATTTTAGGCATAAAATTAATGTTGGGTTTTCAAATTGAAATTTTAGGTTAAAAAGAATTACTTTTGGAGCGGCGGAAGAAGAGACGGACTTTCCACCGATTTTAGGGAGGTTTGTCTTCATTTTTTCTGGCGGTGGTGGTCGGCGGCGTTCGTCGAGTGAGAGAGCGCCGTTGGTTTCTTAGGTTTTGAGAGAGAGAGAACAGCACTAGGAATAAAACAGTCCGACGTTTGAAATGGGGGAGAGAAGGGATTTTTTTTTTAAAGTATATATATGAGGGTATTTTGGTCATTTGCACATGCCTTGTATATAGTACTATTCTTTTTATATTCAATGAGAATCACTTGATATACTAATAACATCAATTTTCTTACTATGCCCCTCACTCGTTCTATTTCATATTTTACTTTTTATACTCACAATACCTCATCCACTCATTCTCTCCTCTTATTATATTAATATTTTTTAATTTATGTGTCGTAAGAGAAAATTCTAAATTGGGTGAGATGGAGGGAGTAGTTTGTAGTGGGATACCCTGTGAGAAAAAAGTATGTAGTTTGTAGTGTGACAGAAAGAGTATATTTCTTAAAATTAAATAAATAATGCCAAAATTATCCATGTTGATTATTTTTTTTGGGGAAAAAATCCATATTGATGTTAAAAATAAAAATAAAAAGTTGACGAAAAGGATTAAGAATTGAAGGATCTTGTTAAATTGAATATAAGCCCAATTATTTTGCAAGACATTTTAGTTCTTTTTTTTTAAAATATTTATTAGAAAAACATTAAAAAGACTATTAACAATAGCTTCTAGAATTGTCACTATTTTGGAGGGAAAATCATTTTTTTAAAATGAAAGAATACCAAAAGACACTATTCTCTTTTTATATACTCCCTCCGTCCACTTACTTATTTCACACTTTCTATTTTGGGCGTCCAAATACATACTTCACACTTTGTTTTTTTACCTAAAATGAAAAGTTTTTATTATTAAAATATGACAAAAACTTGGGTGAGAACAGCATGACCCGTCTCATCCATGAGACGGGTCGGTTCCATACCCATCACCCGCCCAACAAAGCCAACCCACGCCTCCGCCCAAGCTTTTTGCATATGGGCGGTCGCCCAAGCTGGAATCAGCGGCCGCCCAAGCTGAAATCAGCCCACATTTGCCTTGGCCCAATCCTTCAGCCACCATAAAGTAATAGTTTGTATACATTAAATAATAATTTGTATACATTAAAGTAATAGTTTGTATACATTAAAGTAATAGTTTGTATACATTAAAGTAATACATATATACAGAAAAGTAATAATGTTTTTCCCTATGTTTTCTTCGTTTGGCAAAAGTAATACTTATTATAACTAAAATGTAACAAACGTGTTATTTATATATAATAGTATTTGTACATAATTGTAACACATATGTATAGGTATCTATATGTTTTCATGTAAAAGTATTACATTATTTATAGAAATATGTTACAATTTCATCTATCAAAGTGGTACATTTACTTGTATAAACTATTACATTCATATACATAAGTTATTACATTTCAAAAATAATACATATAGTTTGTATTACATTTGAAAAAAATGGGTAAAAACGAGCTTTTATTTTTTTTAAAACAGGTATTACGTTTACTTATGACCAATGTTACTTTTTATGTATACAGTCATTACATTAAGAGATGGTAACTATTACTTTTGCTCTGAAAAAAATAATATAAAAAAAAAAAATTTAAAAAAAAAAAAAAATTGGCCTATAAAAGGCTGTCACGTGGCGGGTCATGCCCCATGGGTCATGGGTCGACCCGTCTCATGCATGAGACGGATCCCATGTTCTCACAGGAGACCGGCTCTTAAAATATTAACCCTACCCCACTCATTCTCTTTCCTACATTATTTTAATACTCACAACACCATTATAATTTACTATTCCCTTCACTCATTCTCTCTCCTATTTTACTTTTACACTCATAACATTTATATCATTATTTTTTTTAATCCAAACGTGAACAGTAACTGTGAACTAACTAAATGGACGGAGGGAGTATATATATAGATTATTTCTTCTCAATCATCGAACAGTACCACTCTTACTAGTTGATTTCAGGAGGTGAATGATGTAGAGATGCCCAAACGGTTTCGAACCGGCGGGCCGAACCGGAATCGGACCGGATAAAAACCGGAGGGAAACCGGACCGGACGAACCGTGAACCGGCTGAACCGGCGAACCGGCGGTTTACCGGTCCGGTTAAGGTTCAAGATTTCAAAAACCGGTGAACCGCCGGTTCAGGAACCGGAACCGGAACCGGAACCGCCGGTTCACGAACCGGAACCGGAACCGCCCAACGGCTAGATGATCTGGTGCGTCCATTTCTTGATCCGACGGTCCATGTTTAATGACCGTTAAATAACGGTCAGTGACCAAAATGTAAAAAAAAAAATATTTTTTTAATCGTTTTGGTCCCTAAAACGGTTTTTTTTTTATTTTGGTCCCTAAAACGTTTTTTTTTCTTTTTCTCATCAAACCTATAAATACCCTCCCCTCCCTTTATTTTTTTCACTACTCTCTCTCAACTCTCAAGTCTCAAACTCTCAATTACTTACTCTCTTTCTCTCTATCTCTCAAAGACTCAAATCTCTCTCTCATCTCAATCTCTCAATCTCAAGTCTCAAACTCTCAATTACTTACTCTCTTTTTCACATAAATTCATCTTTTCACCAAAAAAATGTCTTCATCTCGTGGCGGTCGTGGCGATAAGGGAAAGAATGTATCAAGTTCGCATCCATTTTTCCCCCCCGCCGATGATTCCATTTGGGGCAATCTTAATGTTCAACCTCTACCACAAGAAACGTTTAATTTGAGCGATGATGAAGTTGATACAACATTTCCAATGGGTGATCATGGTCATACCGAAGGGAGTAACACTCAAACCACTCAAACCCAAAGTGAAGCGCGAGGGGGTGGTCAAACTCAAATCCGACCTCGAGGTCGAGGACGAGGAGGTCGAACCACGGGAAGGTCGGACATCATGACCGTGCACTTTTCAAAAGTGCCAATTGAAGGTACCAACCAATACACCGTTTCTTGCAACCATTGCCCTCAAAAATTTGCCTTTACCCGTACGGAGGTGGTTATGGGACATTTAAAAGACACTTGACGACAAGGCACCCCGATCAAGTTGGAGATGCCCAAGATCAAACACAACTACAAGGATTTACGGGATCATCACAAGGTACGTCTTCGCAATTATTTAAATTTGATAATTCAACGTATAGAAGAGAAATGGCAAAATATACTACTGCTAAAGGATTACCCTTTAATTTTACTAATGATAGATTATGGTCTCATATGGCACAACTTTGTTTAAATCCCGCGGCTAAAGAAATTAATAAAAATACAAGTACTCGTGATACTAAAGCTCAATATCTACAAGGAAAATTAACTTTAATTAATACGTTTAAAGATTTACCCCAAAAATTGTCAATATGTGCCGATATATGGAGTGACCATTGGCAAACTCATAGCTATATAGGAATTACATGTCATTGGGTTGATATTAGTTGGAAATTACAAAAACGATTAATTGCATATAAATCTTTTGATACTGTTCATAACGCTCAAAATATTTGTAGTAAAATTGCTAATGTTTTACAAGAATATGGATTAGTTCACAAAATTTTTTCAATTGGATTTGATAATGCCGCAAATAATACCGCTAGTCTACCATCACTCATTGATATTTGTCAACCATCTATTGGTGGTAAATTTTTTCATGTTAGGTGCATATGTCATATTTTAAATTTGTGTGTGCAAGATGGTTTAACAACTTTAAAGGAACATGTAGCCCCAATTAAGGAAGTTCTTGCTTATATAATGAGAAATCATAGTGTAACAAAATTGTGGATTAGATTTTGTAAAATAAATAATATCCCACCTAAAAGATTTTCCCTAGATGTTCCAAATCGATGGAATTCCACTTATAAAATGTTATCCGAATCTTATGATTTTCGTGAACTATTGTGTCGGTTTATTCAACAAATAGAGTATTCAACTATAATATTGCCTCATCAATGGGATATTTGTAATAATTTAAAGAAAATTTTGAAAGTTTTTAAAGATGCTACCGTACAATTATCCGGTTCTTACTATCCCACTTCACCGTTAGTTATAGAACACGCCGCTAAAATTAGTTACATATTTATGCATTTTAAAGATGATCAAATTTTAGGTGAATGTATTAACAAGATGAGAACAAAATGGCTTAAATATTTTTTGATCATTCCCCCATTGTTTTTAGTAGCTAAACTATTAGATCCTAGGATAAGAGAAGATGGTTTAGAACAAATACTAGATTATTATTATAAGAATCTATTTCCCACCGGCTTTGATTTGTTTTTAGATAGACCTATCCCAAAGGCAAAAGACGTTGTAATTGAGACTAAAAAATTGTATATGAACTTTATAGAGAATATTATGATCTTTTTGGTAATATTGTTTATCCTCCTAGTAGTGAAAATGTAGGTGGTAGTTCTCACGAAGATAGCGATCCCTTTAACTTTATAGATAATTTAATTAGTTCTAGAACTCAAAAACGTCAACGAGGTGGCTCCACTTATATTGAACTTGAAAATTATTTAACCACTTCTTTTGAGCCTATAGACGATTTTGATATTGCAAAGTGGTGGGCACGAAGGGCAAACAACTATCCTATTCTATCATTGATAGCAAAGGAGATCCTAGCCGCTCCCGCCTCAACCGTTGCCGTAGAAGAAGTATTTAGTGTAGGAGGAAATGTCTTATCCGATCGAAGGTCAAGGTTGTCTCCATATAATTTAGAATATCAAATGTTGCTCGGCGATTGGCATAGAGCCGAACTACGACTTCAAGATAAAAGAAGTAGTTCCGAGGAGGAGGAGGCCTTTGATGAAGATACATCGGGAGCGGCCGAATGAACTTCGCCGCTCTTTAGACTTTAGATTAGGTTAATTGTAATTTTATAGATTAGATTATAGATTAGGTTTATTTTTATTTAATTGTAATAGTTAGGTTGAGGTAAATGCTCCTAAATGTCCCCCCTTATTTATAAAAGGGTAAGGTTGGTTGTCCCCCTCATTTGTAATTTTATTTTAATTAATAAAATTTAAGGGTACCGTCCCTTTTTCTTTTATATACTTTCGTTTATTTTAAAAAAAGTTAAGTTTTTAAATGACTTTTTTGCAAAAAATTAACTTTTTTGTAAAACTTAACAGAAATTGTTAAGAATTTAACTTGTAATTTTTTTTTTTTGAAGGACTGGACACTTGGGCGACCGCCCTAGTCATCTTGGGCGACCGCCCAAGCCTTTCATTTGTTTTTTTTTTAAACTGGACACATGGGCGACCGCCCAAGTCATTCGGCCCTTCTTGGGCGACCGCCCAAGTCTTTTTTTTTTTTTTTGAAATTAACCGGTTTAGAACCGGAACCGGAACCGTACGGCCGGTTCGAAACCGGGACCGGAACCGTGACAAACCGGGCCGGTTTCGGTTCAATGCTTGATGGAACCGTGAACCGTCGGTTCGGAACCGGAACCGGCGGTTTGAACCGGATGGGCACCTATAGAATGATGGAATTTTGGGCTGGTAGTTTGCTTTTATTTTGAAGGTCAAATTGTTTCAACATTCCTCTGACCGAATCAGCATCCAAATTCATCCTGGCCGAGTAAGCGCTATTCTTTCCTAAATTTCTGTCCTAAATTAGGGCTTGATATTCTCAATTTTTATCTATTTCCTGGTTATGATTGATTTCTTCAAATTAAAAATCTGGGTCTGATTGATTGTTACCGAAAGTAAATTTTTTTTTTTTTTTTTGAATACATTGTCTCAGGATTTTACAAATTGGAACGATCATGACTAAGCATGAAGTTATTTTTGGGAAGATTGTTTGTTTCCTTACTTGGAGCAAAGAAAACAAAAACAAAATCATAGGAATGATTTCCAGTGACTCAGGTTAGGGTTAATTCTCCTTTTAAATTTTGTATTTCCTTTCCTTTTTTAATTTTTCTGGCTTTCTTCCTTGACAATTCCAATTCTCTCATTATATATTTTTGCCTTTAGATATAATTTTTGTTATTCACAGGTATTTGTTTGGTGCTAGGGGGCAAAACTTGGCTTCTTTTGCATAAAACTTTTAAAATCCAGGTAATCAAAAAATTTATTTTCATGTTGTTGATGTCTTTTTTCTCTTTGATTAGTGGTTTATAATGTGAGTTTATGTTGGATTTATTGCTATTTATTACTTGAATGAAACATGAATTAATGATTTATTGTTTAGTTTGAAGCATAATTAATATTGGTTTTAGTTACATTAAAGAGCTTGATTGTCCTGTTTTGGTTGAAAGAACATAGATGGTTGTGAATGTCAATATTACTTTGCAGAATTATTTTGTTGTTTTACGGTTTGGACCGTCTCTGAGGTCAAGCAATAGATATTCACATCGAATATGCATTCACAAAATCATGTTGTTTAGACTCAAAGTTGTTGGGAAACAAATCATATCATTCGTGCATGTATGACTGATGTTTTAAGGGCCTTTTAGATTTTTTAATGGTAGTTTAAATATTCATCAGAACATAATTTTATTTTTATTTTATAGTCCATGGCTTAAAGCTAAATATCTTGCACTATGAACAAGGGTAGGGGTAACAAAAGCAAAATTAATGACCATAGAACCAACAAAGAAAATTAACGAGTTCACTAACATAAGATGTCTGAAATGTTGACACGATATTTAGAGGATATTTAAGGATTTGGGGTAAAAGAACGTTTTCATATTATTTAAATTCGTAATGTTTGAACCAGATTCTAGGCGCTTATAGTCTAGTTAATGCAATCATACAGTGGTTGCTGATGTCGGTGGAGTGAATAGATATGTGTTTTTGTGTGTGTGTCTGTTTTGAATCTATTTGTCTGATTTATGGGATGGATCTAATTAAGTAGGATGATTTAATTATCTGAAAGAGATCAATGATTTGTTTTCTCTCTCTTTTTTTTTCCTTCCCTATTTCCATTTGTTTTCTCTCTCTTTATTCCTATCTGTGTTCTCGCTTGATCAGACTTTATGCGAAGCTGTTTGTGGATGCTATTACATGATCTCGAGTTGCTTATATTTAACAGTTAAAAACCTATTATGCTTTTTTTTAATCGCTGGAGCTACAACCTATGATATAAATTCTTGTGTGTAATGAGAGTTGAAGTCTTAATAACATTTATTAACTGTAAATATTGTACTCCTAAGATAATTACTTTGCCAAAACCCTTGAGTTTGATCATCAACTATACTAATATGAGCAAAAAAAATTGCAGTTGAAGAAAGATGAGTTTGAGCTCTAATGCCACAACTAATGTAACTGGAGAAGCTTCGAATTCAAGCAGTAGCAGTTTCCCATCAAAAGTCAAACGTTCAAGGCATGAATTCAAGAATTCAAACACTAGCAAGCGTCCGAGGCACGAGTCCAATTCTTCTTGCTCAAAGTTCAAGGGAGTTGTCTGTCAACTGAATGGCCATTGGGGTGCACAAATTTACGCCAAACATCAACGCATTTGGCTAGGGACTTTTAAGTCAGAAAAAGAAGCTGCTATGGCTTATGATTCTGCGGCCATTAAATTAAGAAACGGGGATTCGTTTAGGAATTTCCCATGGACATCCACAACTGCTCAAGAACCGAATTTCCAAACTCAGTTCACTACAGAAACAATACTAAACATGATTAAAGACGGATCTTATGCATCAAAGTTTGAAGACTATTTGAACGTGAAGCTCCAAACTCATGAATATGAGGTGGGCCGTGATCTAGATGTGGGTCCCGGGAAAGAAGCGTGTTCGTGTAAGCAACTCTTTCAAAAGGAGCTTACACCTAGTGATGTGGGGAAGTTAAACCGGCTCGTCATTCCTAAAAAGAATGCACTCAAGTATTTCCCTCATACTTCTGAGGTTGAGGTGGAAAATGGTCAACAGCCGGAGGAGGTCCAACTGGTTTTCTACGATAAGTCAATGAGGCTGTGGAAATTCCGGTACTGTTATTGGAAGAGTAGCCAAAGCTATGTTTTCACAAGAGGCTGGAATAAGTTTGTGAAAGAAAAAGGGTTGAAAGCAAAGGACACAATCACATTCTCTCATTGTGAATGCAGAGATGGGGTAAATGATGTCTCCTCATTTGGCCTTATTGATGTGATTTATTACGAAAATGCCAATCCGTTGGGTACAGTTGCAGAACTTATCAAGAACGTTAAAGGATCAAATGATGTTAGTGAAGAACTTGAGGATCTGACGTGGGTTGTGGTGGAGCCCAGAAGATGCTCTGACGTCACTGAGGAAGAAAATGAAGCGGATGGAGCAAAGGTGTCTGCTGGAGTTGAATCTGTTCCTACCAAGGAGAAAGGTTTTAGGCTTTTCGGGGTGCAGATAAATTGAAGAGGATTTAATATGGTTAGTTCTCGCCTTTTTCTCTTATTTTCTTTTTCAGATTTTTTTTTTTTTTTCAATTTTGAATTTGATGTAAGTCAATCTGGCAAGTGGTTTTATCTTGGCCAGTTTGGACCGGCAAATGGATTTTTGGTAGATTTTAGTCATTTTGATGGAAAGACATCATTATATAATTTTCATATAGAATTTCCCTTGGTCTCTTTTGGCTTGTTTACTTAAATATTTGGCATATCAAGGGAATATGATTATATTTCCATAAAAATGGTACAAGAGATTTGAACTTAAATTAATAATAGCAATGTATATCTACTTAACAGAATTGTTATGCCTAAAAACTATACTCCCTCCATCCCACCTCAAACCGAACATTTTACCATTTTCGCCTATCCCACCTCAAACTGGACATTTTGTCATTTTCATCCGTCCCACCTCAAACTGGATTATACAAAATGGCAAAGGTTTCATACTTTTATATTCAGTGGATTCACTTATCTATGCTCACAACAACATTTCACTTACTATTCCTCCCACTCATCCTCTCTCATATTTTACTTTTCATACACAAATGACCTCCTCTCATTCATTCTCTCTCCTAATTTTCCTTAAATGTTTGTGCCCAAAAAGTTGGTCCGGTTGGAGTATATAATATACTCCCTCCGTCCCGGAGAAATATGCAAAAAAATACTTGGCACAAGAATTAAGGTAAAAGGTGAAAAAGTTGATGTGTTGTGAGTGTAGATGGTTGGGTAGGAGAGAGAAAGTGAAGTTAGTGGGTAATTGTTGTGAGTATAAGAAGTGGGTTCCATTTCCATTTTGGAACTTTGCAGATTATTGTGAGAGGTCCAAAAGGTGTCTTTTTGCAGATTATTGGGGGACGGTGGGAGTATATGTGTGTGCTAAATGTTTGTGCCCAAAAAGTTGGTCCTTCAACAAACCCACGTTAACTCCAAACCGAAACCAATCCTTGTTAACTCCGCCTTCTGCTTCTTCTCCCAACTGAAACCAATCTTCATTATCGACAAAATCAAACCAACCACAAGTTGTCGATAAAGTGCTTTCAGTTTATACAGGAGATGTATGTAATATATACAGACTACAGTACTGGCAATTACTAACTCTTAAGTGAATTAACAACAAATGCTGCCCCTGAATTCTCCAAACTGGTGACATAAATATTCTCTACTGGTTGATTACAGTTTTCACTTTTTCCTATTACAATTACAATTCTATAGAAGAAAAATAAAGAATGAATAACCATAACTGCTCTTCCCATCAAAACTGCTGTTAATTTGTTTAATCCAAATTATCTCCTCGTTAAGGATTCCGCTATTGAAGCTTGAGATATGGCATTAGTTTCTGTATTCGGAGAAATATGTCCTCTGCAACTGAAATTACTGAAGACAATTCCGAAAGAAACGAATTCCCTGTTCCACAATAATCAACAAAATGAGTACAGTATAGTATTTTTTGAAGTATAGAACCTATGTAAGTTAGCTACTCTAGAAACAAGCAAATGTGGGAAGGTCAAGATCGTATATCGAACCTGTAATGCAAAAATGATGTCTGCTTCGTCTACCTTTAATGTTATTCTTCTTAATTTATCTGCTCTGGATTGACCAACTTTCAGAATCCCCTGCAAAACATTGCCACAAGTTCAGTGATATTTACCAAGCAAGGGACATATATAATACAAAACCTTTTTATTGTATAGGTGCCCTTCCTTTCAAAGGAAGGATCGCTACTTTATGCCACTCTCTCCGTCCCAAAATAAATGTCTATTTTTCATTTAAGAGACATTCTGAAAAAGCATACCTCTTATAAAATTTAATGGCAAAGTGAAAAAAATATTCTTGCTATCACTTTCTAAATTTTTAGTTTTGCAAGTATATAATGAAATGTGAAAAAAAAATGGTAAGAAATATTTAGGAACAGTCTTTTAGAAACAAGACATTCATTTTGGGACAAATTTTTCAAGAAAATAGACATTCATACTGGGACGGAGGGAGTACTAAATTATTTGGAAGTCAATTCACTTAATTTTCATGAAGTCTTAAAATGGACACTCTGTTTAAGGAGAGTCAGAGTAAATACATATATTCCTGTCTATGCAAATCTTGAAACTCTAGCAGAATACACAAAAAAAAAAACGGTAACAAGAGAAATGAAGATGCAGTGATTACCTGGTCACCTAGCACCCGACACATGCTTGAGAGTTCCATTATTCCAACTGGTGGTATTGAAGTTGACTTGCAGATCTCCGTATAGGATCTATTTAGCTGTATCCATATTCAAAAAATAAATAAATACGTGATAAATCAGTTGTCAATGACATCTTATATCATTAAGAAATAGCAGATTTATACCTCCCCAACAGTTGTATCCTTCTTTCCTCTGCGGAAATGCTTCGCTGCAGAACAAAGTAAAATCTGCAGCAAATAGTTGTTTATTTAGAAAAAGAGGCAAGGGAGAGGAGACCAGTCAGCATAATGCACAAGCTGTAATTTTGTTGTGAATACAACTCTTTTAGGCATTAGGGGATATTTACAGGGAGTGACTAAGAACTCTGTAGCCCCTCTTTTGTAAACAAAGGTCAATTTATGCTAGATATTTGTTCTTGGCCTAGATCCATTTTCATTTTTCACTATGGAATCCATCATAGAAATCAAATCAATCTGCAGTTTGATATAACACCTTCCTAGATAAACTTGACACTCCCTCCGTCCCAAAATGAATGACAAAAAATTTTCATATTTGCTCTTGATCAAGAGCAATTTGAAATTTTTTTGGTCATTCGTTTTGGGACGGATGTAGTATTGTATGTATGAACAAAAATAACGAATAGTACAATCTAATCCTATGAATTATAATATTCTGCATGAACAATACAAGGATATAAACCATTTACAAATTAGTAAGGTTCATATAGTTGTGCCTATGCAAGTTCTATAAGATGATGTATACATAAAATTACTAAGTTACAGTACAAGAATACACTTGCCTGCTGATGTTGGGGAAGGGATTGTATAGTGTCCACTACTGGTGATCTGTAAGCCCTCGACAAAGCAAGGGCCATGTGATCAACCCTCACCTGTACAAATACCATAAATAGATATTACTACGATGAAAACTATACTAAATATAGATATTACAAGAACTAAAGCTATACCAAATGTAGATGTAATCAGGATAAAAATGGTAAGGAAATTATACAGCAAGAAAAGAGGTAAAAGGAAAAGAACAAGATAGTTAATAATGCAAGTGTCAACAACAAAAAAAAAACTCCCTTGTCCCATAACTAATGTTACTAAAATGAATGTGCGGGAGTTAAGGAAAAAGCAAGATGTTGTGAGTATGAAAAGTAAAGTAGGAGAGAGTAGGGGTAGGAAATAGTAAGTGAGTTGTTGTTGTGACCGTGGCAAGTGGGTCTCATTGACATTTTGGGATAGTAACATTTGTTATGGGATGCCCAAAAGGGAAAGAAGTAACATTTGTCATGGGACGGAGGGAGTAATTCAGTGGCTGTGGCAGATATGCCAAGAGAGAAAAATGATAGAAAGACTCAAATTATTGTCAGTGAACTTCAAACAAACTTTTTTTTTTATTCAGTAGCTGGTTGGCTATAGTTACAAATTGATCTTGCACACCATTTTTTTAACAAAATAAATCAAACATGAGGAGCAAGGAGAAAGTTACTCAAGTTATGTAGCTGATGGCCATCATAGCATGATCGCACAAATTCAAAATTTTACATGCACAATGCAAGAAAGAAAAAATTAGATATACAACTATACAACAAATGTCTACTCATAATAAGAGTATAGAGTCCTTACAATGCTGTTGTCTTTCTCTGCTAAAACCTCACTCGCGGCAGCTGAATATTGATCAGAAAAACCCCTCTTTATTGATGTTAAATTCTGATTGCTGGAAGATTCTCTAACCTCAGCTTCTAGGATCTCAATAGCACTCCTGAAAATTATGTAACAAAGGCATGAGGTAATGATATTGCCATCAATTGATGGGCACTTAGATATTGAAATTTCAATATATAAAGGAAGTCAGTTGTGACTGAACTAGTATGCAGTACTTGAAGACTTACTTTTCCATAGTTTTATGGCAATAACAATTTACATGAAAGTACAGAAGTGAATGTTTGAAGCACCTAGTCTACCGTACCATAGCATGAGTTGCAATTCACCGGAACTGAGGATTGATAATTTTTTTGTTTTTTTGATACTCGACAGGATACTACAGTTTACATTGAATGGAAGGGATAATTAGCTGATTCTGGAGGACATTACACAATCTCAGTTACACGAAAAATCACGCAAAGCTGATAAAAAGAAAACTCAACAATATAATTATGCAAACACAGGCATGATGTAGACGAGTGAGACTCCTCAGGGCCACTAACACTTGATACAAATTTTCAACCTTCCAATATAAACTTGATCAATAATATGCCACTTATGAAACAGAAATTTATTTAGGATTTTTCATTTCTAAAAGTAACTCAAGGGATGACATGATTTTTGGTACCAAATTAACATTGAAAAGAAATTTGATTTGTAAAGGAACTTCACACATCTCACTACTTAATCTCAGGCTGCACTCAGTTGCTAACCAATCACGTTAAACTAATGTCTTAATGGAATTCCAAAAAGTTATTAACTGACTTTTGGCCTGTTACATTATCGATTGACATACACTGTGCGCCTTATGCAAATTTAGCATAGCAAATCAATACAATCAAAGTGGCTGCTTTTGAATCAGACTATACATTGATATTTCAAAAGTTGAGGAGCGAGAAACGAACCTGCAGATGCAAAGAGCCTTTCTCATATCCCCAGATGCAGCCGCAACTTTCTGCAACATTAAATTATGGTTAGTCATTCAACCTCCTTCAACTATAATTAGCAATTGGTTAGCAATGTGGGTTAATCAGCAATAGTACCAATGTCAACAACTATTACAAATTAGATAACAAATTGTGGTCTACTCACCCTGGCACAGAGTTCCAATGCTTGTGGCTGGAATACCGTGTAAGGAAATACCTGTTCAAATTATATCTTTTTGTTAGTAGATAGCTATACTCACTCATAAAACATCATTGCAACTATGCGCTTGAAGGTTATTAGAGCTTGGAGGTGTCAAGTGTCAAACAGAAGAACAGCATATGCAATAAAAAGTGTTGCTTACATCCAGCAATATGGTATTCAACATCAAACTGCTGCTCACTTCAATTTCTAAAACAGTTGCTCAAAGTGCGAATATGAAATGTATCATTCTATAGCATGCATCCATATTTTCTGCTATTTGTGAAGCTAAAAAAAGACAACGGCAGAATTCTTCTTTAACTCCTATCTGCAAATATGCTAAACCATAACTTCTATGTAAACCCCATTGCAGACATCAGTAATACGCTTTATACTTAATTTATCACCATTCAAGAAATTATGCATGCATTAAGGAAAGTGCAGTGAACCTTCATCTTTCAAGTAAAGTTACTTTTCTTTCAAAGGATAACGAGCGACTTGATGCCTTCAAAGAATTTCAGTATACATGCTAATAAGAGGATGAAATTGATAACTAGATGATGCACTTTAACGAGGTGTGGAATAAAGTGAAAAGTAATCACCATCAGCCTTCGTTTGAGAATCTTGATGATCTGATCCATTGCATAGGCTCGAAATGTGACAACCATAGGCTTGCCTAGCACAAGAACGATTGGCATTAGTACCAAAGAAACATACATTAGATTCATTCCCTAGACAGCAGGGATGAGGAGAGGACTCTATAAAGACACATTAAGAAAGCATGACAACACACAAAATGCCAAATTAAATTAGCTCCAAAATTAGACATTTGAACTTTAGAAGTTTTATCATATTCTGATCTGATCAGCATAAAGTTTTAAACATAGTTCTCAGCTTTGCAGTTAGTTGATAGTTTATTAAATTCACACAGGTTGTAGTGAATTAATGGAGCCGGAAAATTACTCAAGCGATACTCCATTTGGTAAGGGATATTCAAGCAGTGAAACAAACCTATGACTGACTGGTTGAGTAACAAAAGTACTTACAATTCAATGACTGTAGTTTTGGAAGAAATCGATCAGCCAGGTCAATAGAATTGGCTATACCTGCGAAAGAGGACAAGTATGAGAACCCAGATAAAAAGAATTATGAACTAATAGAAAATCGCTCGTGTCTTACCAATCAATATACATTTAGAGAATGGTAGTGTTGTCAGCATAAAGAGATCATGAAGAACTGCCCGGTCTTTAGTAATCAAGTAATCCAACTCGTCAGCAATAATCAACCTGTTGAAAATATAACTAACTTGAGGGTGCTTCTAATATCACTATATATTAAAGAAGTTATGACAGAGATCCAGAGAGCAAATGTGAATTCATTAATATTTGATCCAAGTAAAATGTATATTATCCAAGAGAAATGGTGTCTGAGTAGGTGTTATGGAGTTTAAATAGTACACGTGAATTAAAGGATGCATCTTACATCATTTTCATGCCAGCTGACTTCTGTTCATCTGAGTACAAGTTCTGAATATGCTGTAGTGGGGTAGAAGCTTTGACTTTCTTCTGTGGTTGGTTCTTTCCAAGAATCTACCAAGAGCATCATCTGTCAGCATTATATGGAAACAACAAAAGAAGATACCAAATTTCACATCATGCTGCGTCTATACCTTGCTGAAAATATCTGATGTGTTTGCAAGTGAAGTACAATTTACGGTTAATACATCTGGTGACTGAAACCCCACCTGAGAACAAGAACCAAGGTACTATGAGCAGAATTAATATTCAGAGAACCAAACTAACAAACACCATACGGTTTACAAAGTAAGGATTTAGGAACAGCTTTGTAGGAAATATGGGAGGACACAGGGACGGACCCACCTTGTTACGAGTGGGCCGACGGCACCCACTGAATTTTAAAATTTTCATTTTTTTTTCATTTTTTTAAGCTCTAGGTAATATACATATATTTAACTGTGCGCCAAGTTGATATACATTTAGGTTACTTGGTTGGTAAAGCCGTCTAGAAACTAAATGAATAACCAGCGTTCAATTCCCCTTGGCCAACAGATGTCCTCATTATTTTTAGCCTCTATAAAAAACTTTTTTACCAAAAAATCTCATACTTGGATTTCTTTTAAATCACTTTAACTGATATAAATAATTTTAACCTATTACTCATTTTTTTTTTTTTTATCATTTATTGTTTAAAAAAAATAAGTTCAAATCTTATAAATTTTATCATTTAGTAGATGTTTAAACATAACTTATGTTTAAACAATTGTTCTTCATTTTTAAATTAGATTTGCCGATTTAAGTAAAGTGATTTTTTTTTTTGCACCCACTGAATATAATTCCTGGGTCCGCTGGGAGGACATGAAACGGAAAACATACTTTGCACAAGGTGAATAGTAAGTGATCACCCATTTTCTGCAAAACTAAGGTTATTGGAAGAAAATAATTCCTTTCTGATCATTCATCCCCGATTATGCATTAAAGATTGATCCTTTTTTCTTTCCATGAAGGAGCCAAATATTTAGATCAACAAGTTTCAAGAACATGAACTCTGGATGGGACCTCGGAAAACTAATAAAGCAAACTAAGAAATTTAACCATTACACACTCACAAATCATCTCAACAAACTACCTAAGTATGTTGATAAGTTCTAATGTGCAAAAGTGTTAGATTAAAAGAAGAACATATTAAGTATAATTTCCTATGAGAAATGATTCCTTAACACCGGAAATGATACGCCAACTATATGCAGCATTATTAATACTAGATAAAGAAAAACCATGATAATTTTATTTTTTGAAGTATCAATAAAGTAAAACCATATTACCTCCTTTGTCCAATCAATCAAGTACTCCTTCACATTTCCCATAGAAAGAGATTTTCCAGTTCCGGGGCAGCCACACATGTACAGGCTCCCAGCTTTCTCTTGCTCTATGCATTGCTTGCAGAATTCCAGTACCTTTTTTTGTTCATCTTCTCGACAAACAACAGTTGATGGAGCCATTGATACATGCAAAGCCTCCTTTACCGCACTCAACTGCTTTGAATCTATAAATAAGAATCATAAACTAACACTTAATATATCTCGAGAAACTTCAATTATCGCACCATCCAGAGTACATACGGTTCTTATACGTAATGAAACAAATTAAAACATCGCATTATATAAAGCTAATGTAAAGACACTCCTACATCCCATTATGGCGTAGTGCTCTAGGGTACGATCAAAGCAACAATCTCAAGTTTGCCTCATCACTGATATGCGTCAAATGCAATTGTTCATGCACGAATCCGCTAATTTGTTTGTAGGACTTGTTAAGCAAGCATCATTCTACGATCAATGTAAGAATGATTATTTTATGATGCCTAAGAAAACTCATTGACAAGCTTCAACTGTATGAATTCCAACGAACAGCAAAATCAATCGCCACTAAGAATGCAACAGCAACATAAATTTAAGTTCACCTGTTGGATTCCATATTGGTTTAATAGCAAAACAATCAAATAACTTCTTCACCGGTGATTTCCTCAGTTGTGTAAACTTCTCACTACAATTCGCCACCGTTTCCTGATTACATGAATAGACCAATTCATTTATAACCAAATTGACGATGAAATAAACCGAATACCATGAATTTGAAACTAATTAAAATGAAAGGCTCACTTTTGCAGGACTACTAGGGCTGTCATCGATGCATCGACGAGGCGATTTCCGCACCAAAGGAGAGCAAGGCTTCGACGGAGTTGTACATATAGGATCGTCTCCGGCAGCCGAATTGGATCTTAGTCTCCGCTTCTGAGGAGAGGATCCGCCGCCATTGGATCGTGCCAACGTGAATAAGGAATCACCGGCGATTGCAGGCATTTTATGGATTTGAAACAAACTGAATGACAGCCACCTAGATCTGCAGAAACGACAGGCTGAAATGGCATTGAAGGATGGGATATATGCATTGTAGAGTAGTTTTTCGTAGATTTTCTTTTTCGCGGGAAAGATATGGCCTGAGAATCGTTTCCCGCCATTGTTTGAGTAGTATATGATGAAAAAAGAAAGGCACACAAATTACGGAAATGTCACTTTGAAAGAGTATGACAAACTCTGAATTGTGTTTCTGATTTTATGATATTTTGTGTACATATTTAAATTAAATTAATTTAGAAAATAATTGTAAATATTGACTTAGTTTAGAATTGATTTTGTTTTGACTAATGACTAATCTTAATTTCTACGGTAGATTTAAAAGATGGAAATGACTCTATGTTGATAAGGAAATGAGCGGCTAAAAAGAATCATAATTGGAGAAGGATTGTACCCACCTCTATAAAAGCAAGAGCCGCCTTACTTTTTTTCTCATGAATTTAAGCGAATTCATTCATAGCTCTCGTGTTTACAAAGAGTCCTAGGTTGTTATTGAAATTTATAAGATCGGAACTTCAAGATTTGTAGCGTTTTTCTTGTTCTACACTTAGAACCGTTTGATCTTTTAGTGTTTTGTTTTTCCTTTCATTTTAAGTTTCTGTACAACTTGTTCTCAACAAGGTTGTGTTTTATGAAAGGTTTTTCAGCAAGTTATTCTTGCTGAAGTGTTTAAGTTCTGAAGTTTTTCTGCTATAATTAATTAATGTCATGTGTGTGTGAAGTTGTTAAAACACTTGTGTGATCATTGTTACACACGAGTGACTGATTTCCTGAACAGTTCTAGCTACAAATATTTAAATTGGTATCAGAGCCTTCTCTCGACTCTACTGAGTCGATCCTTGAAGTAGCCACTATGGACTGTCAACATAATCGTAACAAACCGCCTACTCTAAATAGTTCCAACTATACCATCTGGAAGGCAAAAATGATTATCCATATTAAGTATATTGATCACCGTGTTTGGGTGAGCATTGTTGTGGGATACACCCCTCATGTAGTTAAAATTACCACCTCTACCTCAGGAGGTGATGACAAAAAGGAGAAAATTTATGGTACTAAGCCCATACAAGATTGGAATTTTCAGGAAATTACTCTAGCAAATTATAATGCCAAGGTCATGGGAGCAATCTCTTACCATGTTGATCCTCATATGTTTAGGTTATTTATAACCAAACCATTGCCAAAACTGCATGGGACATTCTCCAACTTCACTGTGAATGACCAGCTAGTGCTAAACAAACAAAATTAAAGACTCTAATGACTAAATTTGAAACTTTAAGGGTGAGAGAGAATGAAACCATCAAAGACCACTCTGCTAAAATCTTAGATTTCTCAAACGAGCATTTTGCTTTGGGTGAATCCATATCCAATGCTAGACTCGTCAGTAAAGTCGTGGGCGAGCCAGGGGGAGGGGCACTCGCCCCCAGGCGAAACGCAAAGGCAATTTTTTTTTTTTGCCCCCCCCCCCACCGGAATCTGGCGAAAACTAGGGATTTGGCCAGAAAAGAGGCCGGAGAAGAGAAAGAGTTCCACGTTTTTTTTTTTTTTAATTAATCAAAACGACGTAGTTTTGATTAATAAAAAAAAAAAAATCCTTCAATTCCGTTTCCAGTTATTTAAAAAAAAAAAACAGAGAGGACGTCATTTCCTCTCTCTCTCGACGAAAACCTAGCCAATTTCTCCGCCCTCGCCGCGCCGCTCCTCCTCCTCGACGCCGCCGCCTCCTCCTCCGACGCCGCCGCTCCTCCTCCTTCTCCTCCTTGCTGCTGCCGTCTCTCTCTCTCTCGGTAATTTCCTCTCTCTCTCTCTCCAAATTTGAATGGAGACTGCTTCTTAATTTCTTCACAAATTTGAATGGAGACTGCTTCTTATGGAGTTTAGAAATTTAAATGTGTTGATTAATTTTTAATTTCTTCACAAATTGAATCTGGTTGTTCGATTAGTATCAACGTTAGTTCTAATTTCTCATTAGGTGTTAACTCTTAGGTTTTTGAACATGATTTTGTGTATGAAATATTATTACATTTTTCCTTATTTATTTGTTTTTCATGGATCCGACCCATTTTTTACTTGTCTGATCCGAAATTTTTTTTTCGATCTTCCCCCCCCCCTCGGCAAATTCCTGGCTCCGCCCCTGAGTAAAGTACTAAGAAATCTCCTTAAAAATTTCAACATTAAAATCTCTGTGATTGAGGAAACCCATGATGTCCAAACTGTTGGACTTGATGTGATTTTGGGTATTTTAACTAATTTTGAATTAAATCTTGGGGTACAGGTATCGAGCAAAGCAAATTCAATTGCTCTTGCTAGTGCCCTTAAAGTATCTCAAGATCTAGTCCAATTATCTAAAGATATAGATGAGTCAAACCTGGGAGAAGATGAGTGTGTATTGATCACTCAAAAATTCAACAATATGTTGAAAAAGAAACAGTTGACAAAGTTTTCTAATTCGACACCCTCACCTTCTTCCACGATTGAATCATTTTAAAGGAAAAGTAGTGTAAAGAAACATTTATCGGAAAGTAAAAAACTATTTATTCTATTCAATGTAGGGCATGTAAAGGTTTTGAGCATTATGCCAATGAGTGTGCTAACACAATCAAGCAACAGGGAATGAGTTTTTCAGCGACACTAAGTGATTCTGATGATGACGATCAAACAACAAACCTTCTATATGACGTTCATCTCAATTCACCTTGTCCGATAGTGATTCAGATGTGAAAGATGTGCAGTATTCTGACTGCACAACTAACCGCACAACTTACTGCACAACTAGTTGCAGTTTATATACCTGCTTGAATTCCTCAACTGCAGGTGAAACTGAAAATGATCCTGCAGATGAAGAAAGTGCAACCTATGAGGATCTGCACAGTACCTACATTGAACTCCATACTGAATGGGCCAAGAGAATGGAGCAAATCAAGGTATTCAAACAGGTAAATAAGAAACTTACACTAACAACTTAAAACTAAAATCTGAGGTTGAAAGTTTGTCTAAGGAAAATGATTCTCAGAACGACTACATAGTCAAATTAAAAGTTTTACTCACTAAAAAAGATGTTGAGTGTGAAAAATACAAGACTGATCTTGCTAGAGAAACGACAACTCTAACTAAACTTTTCAAGGGTAAGGCTAAGTTGGAAGAGGTTTTAAATCTAGGTAACCAAGGAAAACCAGGGATTGGCTATGGAGATCGTATTTTTGTAAAAGAGGGTGAGGGCACATCTAGAGTTTAAAATGTCTCTCCTCTTAATAATGTATCTCTTATTAAAAGTAGAAAATATAGAAAGAGGATATATGTGTGTCATCACTGTTTTGCTCCTGGTCATATTCGACCATATTGTTATAAGCTGAAACAGGAACTTGGCTTGGAGAAAAATGGTGGACACTTGAGCAGACAGCTAAGAGCACAACCCGAGACTCAACTGAACAGACACCCCAAGACTGGAACAAAAAACCACACTAGTAAGAAAGGAGAACATAAACTGTCAGGTGGCATTCACATCCCTCAAAAGTAGTATTGAAGAATCCTGGTACTTCGATAGTGGGTGCTCCCGTCATATGACAGAGTCACTTGAGCATTTCAGTGACTATAAACTATTCAAAGGTGAAAAGGTCAACTTCTTTGGAGGAGCTCAAGGTAATATCATTGGCAAGGTACGTTGAATGTGGAGGGTTTGCCTAAGTTACATAATGTCTTGCATCTTGATGGACTGAAGGAAAACCTAATAAGTGTAAGTCAACTGTGTAATGATGACTTATTTGTTAAATTCGACAAGTTCAGGTGTGAAGTGTTTGATAAAACCAATGTGTGTGTTCTTAATGGTGTTCGATCCTATGATAATTCCTACAAAGTTGGTAGTAACATGTCTTGTCTCTCCACCAAAATGGATGAGACTGAAATCTGGCACCAAACGCTTGGTCATGCTATTGAAAGAAAAATCAGTGAATTAATAAGATTTGGGGCAGTAAAAGATTTGCCCAAACTGGAGTTGAAGAAATTAAGTGTGTGTGGATCATGTCAGAAGGGCAAACAAACTAAATCAAGCCATAAAAAGGTGCAAAATTGTGGGACATCTAGATGTCTTGAATTAATCCACACTAATTTAATGGGTCCCATAGAAGTGGAAAGTATGCCTCTAAAGAAATATTGCTTTGTGTGTGTTGATGATTTTTTCTAGATACACGTGGGTAATTTTTCTAAAAGAGAAATCCAATACCATTGAGGATTTAAAATTTGGTACAAAAGGGTCAGAAACTTATATGGTTTAAAAGCTGTTAGAGTCAGGTTTGATAATGGTACTAAATTTGAAAATGCCATCTTCTTTATTTTGTGATTCAAAGGGGATAACTCATGAGTTTTCAGCCCCCAAAACCCCTCAACAAAATGGGGTAGCAGAAAGGAAAAATCGCACATTACAAGAGATGGCTTGAGTAATGTTGAGTTCTAAGAATTTGTCTAATTTTTTTTTGGGCAGAAGTTGTGAACACAACATGTCATGTAGGGATCGTGTCTTTCTAAAAATTGGAAGTACCATGACTCCCTATAAGTTCTTGCTTGGAAAGAAACCCACAGCCAAATACTTTCATATGTTTGGTTGCATTTGTTATATTCTGAATGATCGTGAGTATCTTTTCAAATTTGATTTCAAAAGTGATAAAGCCATCTTCATTGGGTACTCCTCAAATAGTAGAGCTTATAGAGTGTATAATCCAAAAACTAAAACAATTATGGAATCTATAAATGTTGTTTTTGATGATGCTACTGATCTTAATGTCAAAACTATTGAGGATGATGTTACAGGTTGTACATGGGAACAAGATCCGGTCAATGATGAATCTGAACCAGGAAAAGCAAATGAATCTGCAGAATAGACACCAGTTCAGACAGTTGAGCAACCAGTTGTTCAGACAACTGATCAGACAATAACAGAATCAGGTTCAGATTCTGAAACCGATAAAAGTGCAGTAAGCAGAGAGAGGGACATTCCTTACCGAGTACATGGAAATCATCCTACCTCCCAGATCATCGGGGAAGTGGATGAAAGAATTAAAACAAGAGGAAAAAAGGCCAATTACCGCGACCTTTCAGGTTTGGTGTGCATGCAATCCATGTACCATCAGGTAATCTCTTGCTGTTTTGTGGCTAATTATGAGCCAAGAAATGTGACTGAAGCCTTGAAAAATGGTAATTTTATTAATGTCATGCAAGAGGAATTAATACAATTTGATAAAAATGACATTTGGTTCTTGGTTCCTAGGCCCTCTCTGTCAATGTGAATGAGACTAAATAGATCTTTAAGAATAAATCTGATGAACAAGACAATATAACAAGGAACAAATCACGTATGGTGGCTCAGGGCTACACCCAATTAGATGGGGTGGACTTTGATGAGACATTTGCCCCCATAGCCCACATTGAGTCAATCAGACTGTTGTTAGCTATTGCATGCTACTTAAAAATCACTCTACATCAAATGGATGTAAAGAGTGCGTTCCTAACTGACATATTAAATGAAGAAGCGTTTGTTAAATAACCAAAAGGGTTTGAAGAACCCACAGAACCAAATCATGTGTACAAGTTGAAAAAGATGCTCTACGATCTTAAACAGGCCCACGTTCTTGGTAAGGTAGGTTAACAAAGCACCTAGTTTAACTTGGGTTTAAAAGAGGAGAGGTAGATAAGACTTTGTTTGTTCTAAGGAATAAAAAAGGTATACTTGTGGCTGAAATTTATGTGGATGACATAGTTTTTGGTTATACTTCCAATGATTTGCTAGAAATGTTTGTTAGGAGTATGAAATCCACATTTGAAATGAGTATGGTTGGGGAACTGAAATTCTTCCTTGGTCTTCAAATTGTTCAAACCAAAGAAGCAATGTCAGTTTTACAATCCAAGTATGCAAAGAATATGGTAAAGAATTTGGGCTTGATAATGCATCACATTTGAAAACTCTCATTGGATCATCCCAAAAGCTTTGTAAAGAAGAGGATGGAGAGAGTGTTGATCACACCATTTTCAGAAGTATGATAGGTAGCTTGTTGTACCTTACAGCTAGCATGCCTGATATAATGTTTAGTGAATGTCTTTGTGCTAGGTATCAAGCTAACCCCAAGGTATCCTACTTAAGGGCAGTTAAGAGAATAATTAGATATGTTTGGGGTTCCACTCACTTGGGGTTGAGCTACACAAAAGATACAAACACCAATTTGGTAGGATTTAGTGACTCTGATTGGGCTGGGCTGGGAATATAGATGACAAAAAAAGCACCACGGGTGGGTGTTTTTATCTAGGAAATAATCTAATGTCTTGGTTTAGTAAGAAACAAAACTGTGTTTCTCTATCAACCGTCGAGTCAGAATGTGGCAGTTGGTAGATGTTGTACTCAATTGTTGTGGATGAACCAAATGATAAAAGATTATGGATTAAAAAGTGAAACCTTAACTATATTCTATGATAATATGAGTGCCAAAGACATTGCCAAATATCTTGTGCAACACTCCTGAACAAATCACATAGATATTAGACACCACTTTATTAGAGATCTCGTTGAACAAAGAATCATTACAATTGAATATGTAGGAACAACATATAAACTTGCTGATATATTTACCAAGACTTTAGATTTTGAGAGATTTTCTTCCATTAAAAAGTCTCTCGGCTTGTGTGAATACAAATAACTGCATAAGTGTGCAGACAACTGTCTGCATCTCTGTATAAATGTATATTACAGAAAACACTAACATTATTTTTTGCATTCATTCATTGCACGATTGCCCCTTGTGACCACTTGAGTACTTTGCATTATTGACATTGTGTTTGATTCTTGAATGTGAGATCCCTCCTAACTTGGTGATAAAATTCATTGTGTTAAAAATTATGTGTGATAATTAAAATGGGTGTCTAATCTAAGGTAACTGAGAAAACAAGTTGTCTCCTATATTTTGAAGCTTTCACTCATATGCCTAATGCCAATGCCTTATTGTTGCGTCACTTGAAAAGAAAAATTGGATAAGCACTATGGTGTGAGAGTGTAAAGCTCCTCTCAGTGACTGATTCAATGCCTAAATATGAAGACATTGACTTCCTGCATGTCAAACCATGTCAATATGTAATTTAATCATCTTATGTTACACTTTATTGAGATTGTTCTCCACTGTGTGTGCACTGATTCATAATAGGCATAATGTGATGAATAAGACATTCAAAATCCTTGGTAAAAATATGTACAAATTTATTTGTCGTTTTTACCTTTTTTTTTCTTTTTATTAATGATTTTATTGTGTTCAATGATGCTCTCATAAGGTTGTGTTTGATATTTCTTGCAGTCAAGGAGACTACGGGTTAGTGTTGCACAATTTAAATAGTTGGATTTGTTTTGTTATGGCAAGACACAGATTTGGGGGTAAGAAAATCAATCACAAAATATGGTAAGGATTCAAATTTTAAATCCTTAATTGTTATGATAAGGAATCCCAAATGGTGAGAAACACTATTATCACACGGATTCGTCCCCCTCTTCTCATCTCTTTCGAGTTTCTAGTTAAGGCATCATTATCCCTACTTAATGGTGTTCTATTTATTGTGAAGACATGTCTAATCACAACTCACCGCCCAACTCTTCTCTCTATACTCTGTTTCTGTTTCTCTGTTACTAACCATGTGCAAAAACTTTACATGGCGTCTCCGTCGTCCACAACTGCTCCAGCCTCTACCACCTGCAATGTTGTTGTTGCAGATTTGATTAATGAGCCTCAATACGTCCACCATGTGGACGTCTCAGTTCTTGGTTAACTAGAACACGCCATTGAAGTGGAGAACCCCTCACAGTTTGAAGCAGTGCATGCTGCACGAGAACCTCCAGTTCCTGGGTCTCGTTGTTCTCAGCGCCTGATCAATTCAGGTTAATCTATTTTGTTCAAAGGCTCAAGGAATGATGCCTCCAAGTCACAATCATTAAAAAAAGAAGAAAGGGGATGCCTTTAGGGTCAGAGGCACTGCTGGACCATAAAGGAAATTGGTTCACCAAGATTCCTTAGAAGATGAGGAAGCCCCAACGCCGCAACAGTCACCGATGAGTGGCTTCAATGAAGACGGCGTGCCGATCATCACACTGATTAAAGCTAGTACACCTGCAAAATCTCCAGCTCTGGCCAGGGTTCAGACAAAACCCATGATGAAACTTCGACCAAAGCCCGGACTCCGGCCAAATCTCAGGCTCCGCCCGTATATAGACAAGGAGCTCTAAACGGAAGGCTGATCCTCAACACATGATTGAAGAAGGGTCCTCATCTCAACGTGATGACTCCATTGACAAGAGCGCTTCGTTGGGATCAGATGACACCCTAAGCGACATAGGGGTGCAAAGCAGAGGAAGATCCCACCAGGTAACTCCTACTCAGTCCATGGGTCCAGCTGTCCACAAGGTTGCTCGAACTACTGCTCACACAACTGGTCATTCAAGTGCCAGTTCCTCCAAATCTTCTCGGGTACGTAAACCTCCAGTTAAAATTACATCTTCCCCTTACAATCTGGACCTTAAACACAATTCTCTCTTCTTCTCTCCCGAGGCTGAGGCTTAGTTCTTTGTTAATCTTCACCGCACTTTTGTTGTTGAGAAAAAGAGGAACTTGGGTGTGTTTGAAAAATTGAATCTGGTAGGGTTTATGACTGAGAGAAACCTTGATAGGACTTTAGATTTTCCCACTCCCTACTCTAGGTCCTTAGTGATAGAGTTCTTTGCTTATCTTACTCAGGATATAGGTATAGACCGATCCCCATGGTAAGGTGTTTGTGAGGGATCTGATAGTTGAGTTCTCTTCTTCTAGGATAAACTCTTTTCTTTCCACCCTTGATACTCACCTGGATTCCATTTCTTTGGACTTTGATGAAGTTGTTGGGACAATCACTGGAGGTAAAATCTCCAAGTGGAAATCTGGGTTTAGGACAAACCTTCCTGTCATGACATCATGTGTTTCTTCATCACATATTGAGAACCAACGGGCTGCCTACCTTTAATTCATCTTTTGTGACCAAAGATTTGGTCCAGTTACTGTATAGGATAGGTATGGAGAAAAAAAAACAGTCTGAATTGTGTTATTTCTGATGCACCCACGCATTTAGTTCTTAATAAGAGTTGAAAATGAAAAACAAACGGGGCCTGAGCCAATGCTAAGATCAAACGATTGTCTCCAATCCAATCTGTGATTGAGGTGGATACTTATGGTTCGGAAGGGAAGCCGCATGGCATAACGGAGGCAGTCGAGAAAGCCAGATAAGAAGTACTTCCTCCGTCCCATTTATTGCTTCACCATTTTGAAGGGGCACGCAAATTAAGAAAAAATGTTAGTGGAGAAAGTGTTGTGAGTATAAAAGTAAAATATGAGAGAGAATGAGTGGAGGGAATAGTAAAGTTGATTGGTGTTGTGAGTATAAAAGTAAAGTAGGAGAGAGAATTAGTGGGTGGAATAGTAAAAATTCTTTGCCATTTTAGAAAAGGTGAAGCTTTTAACGGGACACCCGTTTTGGCAAAAGGTGAAGCTTCAAATGGGACGGAGGGAGTATGTTATCTAAATTTATAACATTTTAAAAGAAATCAAATATGACCGACACGAATTTGTGGCTAGTTCATTCTAATGCTCCGTTTGTTTGGGGGAAAATGCTTTTCGAAAAACGTTTTCCTCATTTTTCGATGTTTGGTAAGCACCAAAAAATAGAGAAATTTTTTTTGGAAAATGTTTTCCCCACTTTTTTAAATACCCACCCCACATTAACCACTCCCTATCCCATCTCCTCATAAAAAATTATTTATATTAAAATTATTTTTTACAATTCTCCCCCTCCCCTCACCACCCACCCTCCGTTCGAGTCAATTTTTTTTTAAATAATTTTAAATTTATTTTTAACAACTCCCCTCTCCCACCACCACCACCACCTCAAAGTCAAACAATATACTCCCTCCGTCCCGTTGATTGGTTCACCATTTTGGGGATGACACGCAAATTAAGAAAAAAGGTAAGTGGAGAAAGTGTTGTAAGTGTAAAAGTAAAATAGGAGAGAGAATGAGTGGAGGAAATAGTAAATATGAAAAGTGTTGTGAGTATAAAAGTGAAATAGGAGAGAGAATGAGTGGGTGAAATAGTAAAGATTCTTTATCATGTTAGAAAAGGTGAAACTTTTAACGCCCGTTTTGGCAAAAAGTGAAGCCATCAATGAGCGGAGGGAGTATTACCTTTTACATTTTCCCCACCACCCTACCTTACCCCTACCCTACCCTACCCTACCCCACGCCTCACCCCTACTAATCCACCTGCTACCCTACCACCCCACCTCCATCACCTTACCTCACCCTATCTCTTTCAACTTATATTAAATTGTGTTTTTATCGAAAAATATTTTCCTTTAATTTATTAAACACATGAAAATATTTTACGGAAAACATTTTCTTTAACAAACAGCCGAAAACATGTTTATGTCATTTTTCGGAAAACATTTTCATTTTTCGAAAAACTTTTTACGAAAAATCATTTTGCGGAATTAGTTTTACGCGAAACAAACGGAGCTTAATTATTAATTATAAGACAACTGAAGTGTTTTGGAATATACTCCCTTCGTCCCAGCCGAGTGTGCACCAAATTTTCTGGCACATCGATTAAGGAATAACAATAAAATAAGGAAAAAGTTAGAATGAGAAAAAAATGGAAGAGAATGTTGTGAGTGTAAAAGTAAAATAGGAGAGAGAATGAGTGGAAGAAATATTTAGGAGAGAGAATGTTGTGAATGTAAAAGTAAAATAGGAGAGAGAATGAGTGGGATAAATAGTGAAGATTTCCTTCCATTTTGGACAGTTTACACTCGGCTGGGACGGATCAAAAGAGAAATAAGTGTACATTTGATTTGACTGAGACAGAGGGAGTATCAATTTTCAAATTATTGCCCTAAAATAGTACTCTCTCAATCAATGATAGTCTCATTTTACTTTTCAAAAATTTTAAGATTTGAAAATTCAAAATTTTAAATCTTAATTTTGACAATGAGACTAATTTTTTTTGGGACAAACAAAGAGACTATTATTTTGGGATTGGAGAATTACCAAGTTATGTTTTTTCCGAAAATCAGAATAGATACTGCTACCAAAAATCCAATTATAATTCATTTTTAAAATTGGTACGGCTAGTAGCATTTTTAAGCTAGAACACATTTCGATTTTTTTTATGAACACTTTTGTTTTATAGTAGGTTTTAGGAGAAACCTGTTTCTCTATAAGTTATAAAAAGTCCACTTTAAAACAGTGAGTTTAGGCTTTAAAACACCAAGTTGATATATTTAAAAACAAGACTTTTTATAACTTATGGAGAAACAGGTTTCTCCCAAAATTTTCTGTTGTTTTAAAGAGTAATCTAATGAATACTCCCTCCGTCCCAATAAGAGCTTCCCTTTTTGCCATTTTGGATGTCCCGCTAATAGCTTCTACTTTTCTTTTTTGGCAAAGGAATCTTTACTATTTCCTCCACTCATTCTCTCTCCTCATTATTTTAATACTCACAACACTATTATAATTTACTATTCCCTCCACTCATTCTCTCTCCTATTTTCAAATTACACTCACAACATCTTTACTTCCCTTCCATTTCCTTAATTTGCGTGATTTTAAAAAAAATGGAAGTAATTGTTGGGACGGAGGGAGTACTTTAGTAAAATGACCTTAATTTAACCCGAATTTCTAATACTAAATCAATTCTCTTTACCTCTACAGACAATTTAATGTCTCTTTATCCCACCACTGTCTTTCTTGATTTTTGATTAGTGAAGTTACTTTCTCCTCCGGCGAGAGTTAACCGGATTATTCAAAGACGACCGGTCTCGGATTAAGGTAATGTTGAATATTTGTGCCCACTTGATTTTCTCTTTCTCCTTTTGTCTTGGTGTGAGTGTTTTTGATCCGATTTTAATGGGGGAATGCTAGTGTGTGTAATCATGAAATTGTGGCTATCTTTTCTTCCGTGAATTATGTTTGTGAATTGGTTGATTAATTTCAGTTTGGTTTATTTAAATCTTTTTTTTTTTTTTTTTTTTTGCAGGTTCAATTCAATTGTTTTTGAAGGAAGAGGAAAAATGGGAATGAAAGTGCCCACCACCTGTTTGAATTTATCACACCCTCAATCACCTTATTCTTTTTCTCAAACCTTAGCTTCTGCAATCCCATTACCTTCTTCAAAACGTAGTTTTACTGATGTTGCAATTGTTTGTTATTCGGCTCTATTCGGATCCGAAATTTGCAGATCTCGTTCATTTGAGCTGCCTAAATCCATGTCCAGATCAATCAGACGCTCTTGTTGTGCCACCTTGGACTCCTTTTCCCACGAAGAATTCTCGAAAAAAATCCATGACTTGGCATTGAGGTTCCAGTTATCTGATGATGATGAAGAAAGTTCAACTAGTGATTTCATTGAATCAGAATCGTTTATTACGTCGAATTCTGGAGTGACTAGTGGCATCAATTTCACTGAAACCCGAAACCAATTTCATATTTCAATGATGGAACCTCCAAATTGGCACGGAGAAACTATTCCGGCCAGCATTGAGCGAAAGGCGAATAGTATGGAAATGCCCTTTTCGCTTAGGATGATAAAGAAGAAGAAGCAGCAATGGAAAGAAGGCTTTCGAGAAGCAGGGGAATCTGCATACTGTTCTGTCAAGAAAGCTTTCTCTTCAATGGTTTTTATCATTAGAGAACTCCAAAGCTACACTTTGCAAATGCGGGAGATTTTATTTTACGAAGATTTACAAGGAATTTTAGTTCGAGTTCAGCAGGAAATGAATGCTTCTTTCGTCTGGTTATTCCAACAAGTATTTTCACAAACACCTACCCTGATGGTCTATGTAATGATACTATTAGCGAATTACAGCGTTCATTCGATGGGCGTTAATGCTGCAATTGCAGCTACTAACCCTCCTCCTGCATATGCATCTGCATTAGAGTCTGTTAATCAAGATCAGAGAACAATTAAATTTGATTCATCTGCAATCAAGAGTTTTTCAGTGTCTTCTAATGGAAAGACAACTTCGGTTGGGGGAATCAACAGAGGAGGAGGGAAGTTCCGGTCAACTGCTAATGGAACAAATGGTGATGGAAGGCTTGATGGATCGTTGTCATCAGATTTCCAACAAACGGTTCTTCCAGAAGAGAATCCGTTACGGCCTAGTGAAGAATCTGTATCGGGTCAAGTTGCACGGGAAGAAGAGATCCAGCTAAGGCATTTTATGGTACAAGAAGCTTTAACTATGCAGGCTGTACTAAGAGATGGATTTCTTGATCATGAAACTATGCAGAAATTTGTTTCGCCAATGACTGTGAAGATTGAAACAGAGGACTTTGCAGATTACTTCAGAACAGAGCTTCTATATCAAAGGGGATTGACCCAAGAGCCTACTAACTCGCTTCTTCTTGCAAATTATGCTCAGTTCCTCTATTTGGTTGCCCATGATTATGACAGGCTTGGAAATTTCCACCTCTTTGAATTTAAATTTCTCTATGTTGAAGTTTATTTGTTAGTTGATTTAGTCTATTTTTGCTTAATATTGGTCCATTTGACATGTGAAAACCATGTTATTAGTAAAGATCTTTCATTTAACATGGATTTTTTTTTTCCTTTCATCAACATGGGTATCAACTATAAAGAGGGATAGATATTTTGAAGTCCCAAGTTGTCATTTAGTAAGAAGTTAGGTTGGGGTTTGGGGGATCCGGGCCTATGCGGACTATGCAGTAGTTTGGCTCGCCTTCCGTCCGTTCATTTTGACACAAATCGTGCAGTGTGTTTCAGACAGTTCTCTACTCGACTTGATCTCGCCCTTCTATTGTTGGGAGATTACATCTCGCCTGTTTATGGAGCCGGATTGCCATGTAGTGCTACAACAAGCTCTGCTCCGCCCAAGTCTAGTTTTGGGAGGTTGATAGGACAATATGTACCTGGCGGTGCAGTTTGTTTACATTTTTAAGCAACTAAAGCTCCTGTATTGCCTTGTCTTTATATGGAGTCACATTCACATCCAACCCAATTAAGCTTATGTCCTAAATATGCAAAAGTGTGAATCTTTTCTGTAAATTAATATCTCTTTGATTCAATATTTTACGAGATAACTAATGGATGGTGATTGTGGTACAGAGCGGAGGAATACTTCAAGAAGGCGGTGAAGGTGGAGCCGAAGGATGCGGAGGCGGTGAACAAGTATGCTAGCTTCCTATGGCAAGCAAAGAAGGATCTATGGGCAGCAGAGGAAACCTACTTGGATGCCATTTCAATTGACCCTACAAACTCCTACTATGCTGCTAATTATGCGCATTTTCTTTGGAGTACTGGCGGTGATGACACTTGTTTCCCTCTCAGCTCGCCGGAAACCACCAATGAAGTTTAGCCTTACCACCAAAAGAAGCCTATACAGTCTTGTTGATCAACACCTAGTTAGTGAAAATAATTGCTCGGTACAAATTTAATAAATACTCCTTACCTCTCGTATTTCGCTTGAGTTATATCTCTTTCTTGGATGGTGGTTAACTGAGAAAGACAATTATGAGGTAAGGGATATGTTTTATGACTACCTCTACGAAGTGCATGCTGTCCAGAGATCTCCGGTGGTGGCCGATGGGGTATTTACCACCAATTAGCCGCGGCAGGAGGAGTAGGGTGTGTTTCACACGAATTAGTGCCGGCGCAACATCATGGGACGACTCATTTTGGTAGGGGCAATTATCAAATAGTCCCTCATTCTAATGAAAACAACCAATAAGGACACACATTTTGAAGAAATTTCACCAGGGCCACGATTTATAATGACATCCCATTTTTATAAAAGCACCCCTGTCGCTGTCCCTTTCTCCCCCTCTATTTTCGTTTTTTTCTCCTCCCAAAACTTTAAAATTAAATATCTTAAGATCTAAAACTCAAAAAAAAAAAAAAAATCCGAGACCATTGTATTATTCGTATCGTCAAAACGAATCAAACTAGCAGCATCAACATATATTTTAGAGCAATATGAGATTATTTGATATATTTGTTAAGTTCACAGTTGTTCTAGTTAAGTTCACAGTTGTTAAGTTCACATTTGTTAATTCACAGTCGTTTTTTTATCTTTTATGGCTCTCTTTTTGTAATTTTATGAGATTATTTGACATTTTTGTTAAGTTCACAGTTGTTTTTAATTAAGTTCACAATTGTTTTAGAGGCCATAAAGACTAAAACAACTGTGAACTAAACAAAAAATAACAGTGAACTTAACAAATAGGTCAAATAATCTCATAAAATTGCAAAAATAAAGGCTATAAAATTCTAAAAACAAATGTGAACTTAACTAAAACAGCTGTGAACTTAATTAAAAACAACTGTGAACTTAACAAAAATGTCAAATAATCTCATAAAATTGCAAAAATAGAGGCCATAAAGGACTAACACAACTGTGAACTTAAAAAAACAACAATGAACTTAACAAATTGGTCAAATAATCTCATAAAATTGCAAAAATAAAGGCTATAAAAATCTAAAAACAACTGTGAACTTAAACTAAAACAACTGTGAACTTAATTAAAAACAACTGTGAACTTAACAAATATGTCAAATAATCTCATAAAATTGCAAAAAGAGAGCCATAAAAGATAAAAAAATGACTGTGAATTAACAAATGTGAACTTAACAACTGTGAACTTAATAACTGTGAACTTAACTAGAACAACTGTGAACTTAACAAATATATCAAATAATCTCATATTGCTCTAAAATATATGTTGATGCTGCTAGTTTGATTCGATTTGACGATACGAATAATACAATGGTCTCGAATTTTTTTTTGAGTTCTAGATCTTAAGATATTTAATTTTAAAGTTTTGGGAGGAGAAAAAAAAAACGAAAATAGAGGGAGAGAAAGGGACAGCGACAATTGTCCCTTTTATGTTGCATGAGTGTATGTTTGTGTATTTATCAAGTACTAAATGATTGTTGGATCTCATGGTAATATTGATTTAGGACATTGGACTAGCTGGTTGATTTTCATAATGTGTGTCCTTATTGATCATTTGACTTGCTTTTGAAGGATCCATTGGTAATTCTCCCTTTTGGAGTTTTTACCAAAAAGAGCTAAGGACCCATAGACCCAACTTCCAAACCAATAACCCATTTTAACCCATTTGAGATGAAAATCCCAAATAAACCCACAGCTAACAGAGGGAGACGGATGTTAAGTTCCTAAAATCTCTCCGTAATATCAGTAATCAAATCGTAATCAAAAATTCAAAATTTCTTAAACCCAAACTTTCTCTCTCTACAAAATCAAGCGTCGATTGATGTTATCTACCAGAACAAAACATCAATTCCGGCCAAAATCGAACCTAATTCCACGCGAGTGAAGTAATCGGCGAAGACATTGAAGCTCGACTCTGATAACCTCCGTTTTAAAGTTGCGTAATTCCGATTTTTAAGGTATTTTTTATTTTTTTAATTGAAACTCGTATTTGACCGTGTTCATCAATTGTTAGAAGATGTTGTTGCTGAATTAGGTTATAATTTTTTTTTAACAATTTTTGGAATAAAAAAATTATTTCATTACCCATTCAAACCTAAATTGAATTTTGACCTTGTTCATCAATTGTGAGAAAGGGCCTTTATCAGGTCTTATAGACAGTGGTATAGGACCTGCCATTGTGTGAAAAATTTTGTTTTGAGACACTTGATTTATTGTTTTTTGTGAATAACAATGTGGCAAATGGTCCTATAGCAACTGGTATAGGACCTGACAACATCAAATACACAGATATAAGCCCTTAAATGGTCCTATAGCAACTGTTATAGGACCTGGCAACATCAAATACACAGCTAAAATAACTTTAAATGGTCCTATAGCAACTGGTATAGAACCTGGCAACATCAAATACACAGCTAAAAGAACTTTAAATGGTCCTATAACAAGTGCTATAGGACTTGGCAACATCATATACACTGCTTTAAGACCTTTTAATGGTCCTATAGCAAGTGATATAGGACCTGCTCTATTATGCATTTCATTGTATGTCCACTTGTTTTGCCTATGATTTTATAAAGGGGATGTACTAGTTTGCACTAAATTATATAAAATCATGTATATATATGACCTGTAATATGTTGTGTATATCATGTTACAAGGTTCTATACCAACTGCTATAGGACCTTTCAAAGGCTTTATAGCTTTGTATATGATGGTGCCAGGTCCTATACCAACTGCTATAGGACCATTCAAATTTCTTTTTTTAATTGTATGAAGTCTGATACTTGGTGTTTGATTTCACATATAATAATTGATTCCTTTCTTTCAATTTCAGTTTGATCATGTCAGGGCACTGTACAAACAACTAGAGGATACTCAAAAGGACGTGGCAAATTTCATAGATTTTAAATGTGGAGACATTCCACAACAGCGATATGATAGTTTGGATTGTGGAATAATCGTCCTAATGGAAGCAGATGATATGTTTGATAAATGAGTAATTAGCAAGACATATGAAGACGATGCTGTCTCGATGTATAGGGGAAAAATGATACATGACATTTTAGCAAGTCCACATTGTCCTCATCATTCATAAATTAAACATCTTAGTTTCTTTTTTGATGGAATGATAAAAATTGATTGTTGTTGAACAGTTTACTTGTATATTTGTTAAATGTTAGTTAAATATATTACAAATATTTTTAAGGCCTCATAGTGGGTTTTTTGTTTGTGGTAGACGAAAAAGTAAAGGTCTTTTACTTGTTGGTATAGAAAAAATCAATTAACCAAAATTCTGAAATTAAAAGTTCTGATTGGTTTGTTTACCTGGAAACATAATATACACAACTATAAGACCTTTGAATGGTCCTATAGCAAATGGTATAGGACCTATCAAAGGCATTATTGCTTTGTATATGATGTTGGGAGGTCCTATACCAATTGCTATAGGACCAATTAAAGGGCTAATAGCTATGTATATGATGTTGGCAGGTCCTATACCAATTAGTATAGGACCAATTAAAGGGCTAATAGCTATGTATATGAAGTTGGCAGGTCCTATACCAATTGCTATAGGACCAATTAAAGGGCTTATAGAATTGTGTATGATGTTGGCAGGTCCTATACCAATTACTATAGAACCAATTAGAGAGAGAGAGAGAGAGTAACATTTGGGTCAATTGTGGTATCATCATCATTGTTGTGAAACCCAGCCTCTCCTTCTTCAAGCTCAGTCTCTTCCATCTCTCCTTCAACTCCAAACCCTAATCCTAACCCCTTCCTTGCATCCCTACTCCCAACAGAAATCATCCAAAAATTGAATCAAAAAAATAAAAAAAATCAAACCCCCACAAAACATAAACAGGCCTTCCGAACCGCAAAACTCAATCTATCAAAACCTGCAACGAAACTCCAAAATCTCATCGAACCAATTCATACAATCGAAAACCCAGAAAACTCCATCAATGGATTTCCTAAAAGTTAACAAGATCCGAATACGAACAGCTTGAATTTTTCACCAAACAAATAATATAAATAGTCACAAAAAAAAAGAATTAGATTTGACTCAATCAAACTTAGTTACCCCCGATCTTCAATAAAAATTGAACAATTAACGCTTTGATCGTGCTTTGATTTCTGTAGCTCAAATCGATAAGCAATTAAACGGAAGTTAACGGCGTGTTAACTTAATTTTGGCCGTTCCATGGTATAATGGGGTTTAAAGTGATTTTAATTTGGAATAACAAATGAGTCAGTCTTTTTTTATTTGGGCTGAGTTTTGATGGGATAGGATCTAGGCGTTGTGGTTAAAAAGGAATTTTTCCTACCAAAAACTACCTAAAAAAGATGCTATTTACAAAAAAAGTAAAATATGTAAGATGTGATATTACAAAAAATTATTTTCTTTTATTTGCCTTTTCAGTAATAAACAACTGATAAATGCATTTATCAGTTGTTTGACAGATAACGCAATTTTTTTTTTAAAAAGTAGTTTTTTGTAATATTTGAAGAGTTTTTTTTTGTAATATCCAACTTGTGTGATTTTTTTATTGTAATATCCATCTTTAAAAAGTAGTTTTTGATAAATGCCCCTAATTTTTATTCATTTTTTAGTGAAAAAGACTTCAAAATATTTTACATAATATTAAAAATACTTATTAATGTTATGAACTTGACAACATATTGTTTGAATTAATCTATTTCTCCAAACTATTTAGCCAAAATCTTTAAAAAAACGCATTTTCCATTAAACTTAGAAAAAACGTGTTTTAATTCCCCCGCTAGTGACAGTGTTATAGTAACAAAGTGCCAGTGTAAAGAGAGTCAGTGCATGTATTATTAAGTGTCAGTGTAAAAAAGTGTCAGTTTAGTGTAACAAAATGTCAGTGTAAAGAGTGTCATTTCATGTATTATTAAGTGACAGTGTTAGGGCCTATTTGATAAAACTGAAAATTAAACTCTGAAAAATATAGAACTGAAATTATTAAGTTGCTGAATTTTAAGAGTTCAGTTTGTTTGGTAATGGCAAATCACTTATATTTGAATTTATTTAAAATTTGAATTTAACATTCAAAAAATTATTTGAATAATCTTAATGAGTGTATGATAAAATAAAGTCTTCAACATATACGTCACTATTATTATAATTAGATTATATTTTATAATATTTAAATATTTTTTATTAGTACTTTCTTTGACCCATAATAAAATTTATCTTGTTAATTATTTTGATAAATTTGTCTAAACTTTGACAAAAAATGAAAAAAATAATAATAATTATTATACTCTATTAAAATATTATTAATATCAATAGTTTAATATAAATAAAATCACATTTTAATAATAGATCAAATATAATTTATTTGAAAAGTTAAAATATTTCAACAAAAGAAAGTATCATTTAATATATAAATAAAATAGTTGATGGATGGATTTGAACTCATTCAATTTTTAACTCTTTCTTTCTCCCTCTTAATTGTTTAAGCTACTCATTTTCAACTTAAAATTAATGGCCTTTTTAAGACAATCTTAATTAATTAAGTGATTGCAATTTACCTTAGAAGTATATTATTAATGAGTACTCTCACGTCCCACCAAAAAAGAAACAAATTTTCATTTTTGGTGTTTCATTTAAAAAAACACTTAGTCAAATTGGAAAATTTTTAATACTTATTCATTCGTGAGACCTACTTGTAATACTCAAAATAATTATTCACTCACTATTTTCTACACCAAGTTCTGTTTGATACATCACTTTTTATACTCACAACACTTATTCCACTATGCTCTCTCTTTAATTTCCGTGCAACGCCAAATTTGTACCTTTTCGAATCAGACGGAGAGAGTAAGTATAATAAAAAATTTAAATTCTAACAATAGAAACAAATTAGGGTTTTAACACTATCAATTTTAATTAAAATTACAGACCGTGTTTTGAAATTGTGAAATTACTATCAGACAAATATGATCGTTTTTCAACTAGCTGAATGTCATTCATTATAGTAAAAAATATAATTTTTAACTTCTTCTCAGGATACGACTTAATAAAACAACAATACTATCAAGTTAACAATTTCTTAGTCATGAAACTGTTTTTTTTTTTTTCGTTTTAAAAAATTAACTATAAATATATTAATTATTAAATTCACAACTAAAATGAAACTTTTTTATTGTGATCAGAAAACTACAATCTATAATACAATAGAAAAAGCAAATAACTGTCTCTTATTTCCATATAAAAAGAGGCTGAGATTGAAAGTGGGTAAATTGATCCGACGGCTGAAAATTATTTCCTCTCTCCTTCAACCGTCCACAACTTCTCCTATCTGTCTACCTCCTCTCCCCTCCCCAGCTTTCTCAATTTGATTCTGCCGCAGCGTTCTAAACGGTTCGCATATTTTCAAATCTTCAACACCCACGATTCCTCCAGCTATCCGCTCTTCAACTCACCGCCAATTGATCTCCAATTTTGATCGGACGTGCGAAGTCGGTTCCGTCTAGAAGTTGCAGTATAATTATGTTTGTGAATTGCATTGTGCTTTTTCTAAGATTTTTATGGTACTTTCTCAATCCCCCATCTCCAGTCTTATAATTTTTGTGATTTCATCAATATATTTAATTGTTAATTGATATTGGGTTATGTTATTCTGGCAATAATCAAAGGTTGATTTCATGAGAGAAATGCCTGCCAGGTGTTTGATGATATGCCTTTTTGTTTTAAAGGCATTTCTTTGAAGATGAACTCAGTTGATTTTATCAAAGTAATGTGATCTCATAACGTAGATTTTGCAGACATGGATAGGACTAGGTGCTACTGAATAATTGTTTTTTGTCATAAAAGAGAGATGTATTTTTGGGTCATATTTTACATTGATATAAGATGGACAGGGACTAAGCACCTTTGGATGACGAGCACTCATCTGTCGTGCCTGCATGAGACATTCAAAAGTGCATTGAGAGGGAAGTGAGCATTGAATATAGACATGAAGACTTAGTAGGAAATTATGCTTATGATTTTGTGTATTTGTTGATTTTATTATAGGAAATTAAATGATTTTTCTGAAATCAGAACTAATTGATTGATGTTTGTATGAGTGTGTGTGTTTGGAAGAGGGGGGGATGCTGACGGACCTTTAGTTAATTTTGGTGCGAATAAACTGAAACATTTACAATGATTTAATTAGATTATGGGTATGCAAGGATACATTTTAGTTGACCAATGTAGAGGGGTCAATGAAAATACTTAGTCCGTACCCATAAAATTTGAAAACTCACCAATGACCAAAAAATGAATCAGATTTCTGTATAGTCCCCTGTCTAATGAAGATAGTCCTACTTTTTGAAAGATAACTTGGATAACTAAATTTTTTGAATTTCAATCAAATTAATCACTAAAAAATGGGACTATATATAAATGGGACGGAGAAAGTATCTCTTTTTTAAATAATTGGTATGTTGTTCTTGACTTCATCTTTTAGAGAACATTAGTTAATTGATTATAACTTTTTTGTCCCTCCAAGGTTGTTACATAATGTATATAGTGAAAATTTTATCAACAATATCAGATTGCTGTTTGTGGTTTCCTATCTCTTGATGAGGTAGGCCATGAAATAGGATCTATTTTGATGCTACCAACTTCAAATGTATCAAGATAATAACCCCCGTTAAGAAATCTTATAAATTCCTCAAAGGGTAGGTTGCCAATACTCTCTGCCATTGCTAAAAACACACACTCACAGTTTCTTTCACACACACTACTCTGTTGCAGGAAATTGAGAACCAATGATCTGGAGAGAGAGAGAGAGATAATTGCTCATTTGTTGATTGAATTTTTTTATTAGTTCATTTGGTTTCCATTAATTTGTCATGTATCAATTACGCAGATGAATTTTGATTTTCAGTAGATGAATTTTGATTTTCAGTTATGAGTTAATTGCGAATCAAATTGCACACGCCCACCAACTGTTTGATTTTTTTCCAACATAAACTCTACCAAAGTAATGTACTTAGATTTCACAGCTTTTTTGTTGTTTCAAATAGCCCTAGATCTCGGGTTTTTATCCATATCTCTATAGGTGGCTAGACTTGAATTCTACATACATTACGAAATCTCATTGGCGGTAGTTTTACCAAACAGTTGGCGCGCATGATAATGATGAACAAACCTACAGTGGCCTTACACTGCAATAAGATTGTTGGTAAGAAATTTGCAAATGTTTTTGTATGAAAAAATGGAATTGCTTATGATTACTCCTTTTACCTTTACCATTGTCCCGTAGATTTTTTTCATTTGATTGTGTTCCCTATGTCCGAAAATGAATTTTCATTTTGTTCTTGATAAAAATACTTTATTTTGGGACTGACGTAGTATATATTTATCATTGTGCACTGCTCCTATTAGTTTACCATTGAGCCATGGATAAGTAACCAAAATATGATGAATGTGTAACCTCTGTTTCAGGCCTCTTAGATGTTTCTATGTTTCTGCTCTAATTGAGTTTGTTATGTGTTAGAATATAAATGTTATACATAAACATAATATGTTCAACGTTTAATGAGACAACTCTTTTGATAAAAAGTATAATTTTTAGTGTGAGACAGAGAGAGTATTTAGTTCACTTACGTCCGAAAACAACTGGGTGATGTCCCATAATCAGGCAACCCATCTTGAGTTGGAGACATGTGACCATTTTATATGTGGGTCTTTTATTGATCTTTTGAACGTAATGCGGTGGAAAGTTGGGAACATTAGTAACATTTAGGATTATTATTTAAGTTTCATCAAAACCATGACAACCTTTGGTTGACCAACCTAATGTGGAGTTTATTTATCATACAACATATAAGATACTTTTTCCTTAGTTATAGTTCAAATGCATGGTTTTCATGTGCTCATGAAGCAGTATGTTGAGTTATTTGATAGACAATTTGGTGGAGTGAATCGCTTTTGTTGATTTTCAATGTATTTATTACTGATTTTGGGAATCAATGTTTTTGGAAATATGTTGACTTTTCTTCATAAGCATCTATATTTTCGCATCGGCTCTCTGCTAATATCATCTCCATGCTAGGGGAATGGCAGCGGAGGAGGTGACAAATGGAGGAAAAGGAGTACAAGATAGAATATGGTGAGAAGGTCAAGTCGGACAAGCGGAGTTTCTGTGTATTATGACTATGGGTACGAGTTGGGTTACATAGTTAAACTGATGCTTACTCCATAACTATTTAGTGAGGAAAACTCAAACGCATGTGTTTTAATGTGAGGTAGTAGTGCATGCTAAATTGCTAAGGGTAAAGGCTAACATTAGGAAATGAGAAAAAAATAAAGTAAATAATCAATAAAATGCTAAGTGTGTCAAGAGATAGGGAGGATGGTGGTTGCTTGGTGAGTGTTTTTTTTTTTTTGTTATTATTATTGTTGTAAAAATTTACATTTTATATAAATATTGATTTGGAGTTTCTTTTTCCTACTGACTTCCTCCTTTTCGTCATACTGTCCCGTGCCATTGGCACGGGTTAGAGAGTACTAGTTTTATACATAAGATATGTAACTCCTAATTAAGAATTTTAAAATTACTCTCCACCTTTTCTAATCTTCATTTCAATAATGAGTCGGTCTGGGGAGAAACGCGTTTCTCCGTGTTTCTGGAGAAACGGGGCTTGTTTTGTCGCGCGACATAATAAGCCAGTTTCTGGATATACTTTCATCAGCTTCTGGATATCCAGAAGCTTTGGAAAGGATATCCAGAAGCTTTGGAAAGGATATCCAGAAACCAAATATTTTTTCTGGATATCCTTTCCAAAGCTTCTGGATATCCAGAACATTGAATATGGATATCCAGAAGCTTTGGAAAGGATAGCCAGAAAAAATATTTGGTTTCTGGATATCCTTTCCAAAGCTTCTGGATATCCTTTCCAAAGCTTCTGGATATCCAGAAGCTAGCTTCTGGATATCCAGAAGCTTTGGAAAGGATATCCAGTTGTGGTGGCTAAGTATGTCGCGCGACAAAACAAGCCCCGTTTCTCCAGAAGCGACGGAGAAACGCGTTTCTCCCCAGATTTTGTGTTCAATAATTAAGGGAAAAAATAAGGTAGAGACGTTAATAAACGTGAGTATTATGCGGTTTATTGCATACTCCCTCCGTCCCATCTTTTTATAAACTTTTGGGTTTTGCACGGGAATTTAAGGAGGAAATATTATATTGAAAGTGTTGTGAGTGTGAAAATAAAATAGGAGAGAGAATGAGTGGAGAGAATAGTAAATTATAATGGTGATGTGAGTATTAAAATAATGTAGGAGAGAGAATGAGTGGAGGGAATAGTAAAGATTCCTTTCCATTTTAGGAAAGTATATATTATTGTGGGACGCCAAAAAAGGAAAGTTTATATATTATCATGGAACGGAGGGAGTATAAAACAGCTTGGTGACAGATGAACACTACTAGAAAATGACCGTTTACCGACTGAAATTTCCGTCGATAATTGTTCATTTCCGTCGATAAATGGTCATTATCGACGGATTTCGTCCGTCGGATTCCGTCAGTAAAAAGTGGTTGGTAATATCGACGGACCAATTCCGACGGTAATTTCGGCGAATTGTCCGTCGGTAAACCCAAAAATCCACCGAAAATCGTCCGTCGGCAATGAAGTACGCCGGCCGATTGCCGGAGTTATCACCGGAGAGTTACCGACGGAAATGTCCGTCGTAAATCTTAAGATTTACAGGCGACCCGTCCGTCGGTAATGGGTTTGATTATTTTTTTATTATTATTTACCGACGGAAATTTCCATCGGTAATCTGTCCAGATTTTTTTAAAAAAATTATGTTTTATTTGTAAACCACCTGTGAAATGCTGTAAACTGTTCAAACAACCTGTTTTAAACAAATCCCAACAATTACAAACAAACACAAACAACCTGTTTCGCTTGAACATCAAATAAAATACAAGCATCCAACAACAATCATCCAAATCAAGCGAAACAGAAAAGGGGAAAGGGAAAGGGGAAAGGGGGAAAGGGGAAAAGGGAAAAGGGGAAAGGGAAAGGGAAAGGGGGAAAGGGAAAGGAAAAGGGAAAGGGAAAGGAAAAGGAAAAGGAAAAGGGAAACTACATATGTTTGTTTGAGATTACATGTCAAATAAAATCCAAGTTTAACGACCACGACCACGAGCGCTGCCGCTGCCGCTACTGCCACCGCTACCACCACTTCGCCTAAGGTATTGACCGACTGATGAGGCAGAGGCATTACCGCTATTAGGTTGCTGTGGTTGCAAATTCATGGTGGCCAAGTATTGTTGCATGCGCTGCTCAAACTGGCTTTGCATAAGTTCTCGCTCTTCCCGAAGACGTTCCTCCAACATGCTCTACACCTGGCTCTGCACCTCGGTCTGCACCTGGTTCTGCATCTGCTCCACTTGCCTTTGAACCTCTCTCTGAACCCGATCATCGAACACCTCTTGATCCACATGCTAACTGCCGGAGGAAGAAGAAGAAAAGTACTGCGTAGTAGGGCTGCAGAATGGCATGTTAAAATACCCAGCACCATGTCCTCCGAATCTCCCTTTGGTTGCTTGTCTCGGAGGACAATGGCCGCCCAAAGCTTTTCACGAAAGGCGGGCCGCTCGGTGCTCTCAGGCTCCATACTTCCTTCTTCAATAGCCTCGTCACGAGCACGCCTATCATACTCTTCCTGGAAAAAAAAAACATTATACACTATGGTAGAAAATAATATTTTTTAAACTAAATAATTTATAATTTACTAATAGAAAATACTATTAACACTTACATAAAGGCTCTGGTATTAAGGGTTAACCCATTGTAGCCCTGAGCCATCAGGAGCCTCCGAGAGTATGTGTAGCCATAAACACATCAGCTGCATCAGCCTGATCATCTCCGTGTTTCTTTCGCTTAACATATAAAAAAATTAAAACTACAAAATTTCATCAAATTATTAATATTTTGAATAATTTTAAATATTAATATTTAATTCTTTGTTGTAAAGTATATCATTCCCTAGGATGAAAGGACAATTCATGTCCATTAGATTTAGAATTGAGGTTGGCTTCTATCCCATCTCGAAATATACGTATGAATTGCAAATATCACTTTGTTTAGCTTTATAATCGAAAATCAAGAAATTTCGACAGCATAACCCCATGGTCTCCAAGTGCACGACGTAGACTAGGTCAATCAAACACTATCGATTAGAATCGATAGTGTGTAATCAACCATGTCTAGTATACACTCAGAGAACAATAGGAATGCAATCGAAATATCTCAACTATCGACTATTCAAGCAATTTTAATAGACAATGATGATATTTACAAAATCATATAATCGTGCATTTCAAGACTGTCCACACGGATAATTTAAGAATCGATGACTACATGTTGACCTCAACATGATAAGTTAAAGATTCTTAAACGGGTTTCTAAGCTTTTGTGTTTCAACCGTCACAACGTCACGTCGTAACATTAATTTTTATTCATTATCGTAAAATGCATAGTTTTACAATAATGAATTAACACACACATCTATCATATTTTTTAAATTATTAATATTGTGAATAATTTTAAATATTAATTCTTTGTTGTAAAATATATAATTTTACAATGATGAATTAAATTAACATTTATAAACAAGATGAGAGTCGTTCTCATCCACAACTATCAAAACCCTATCTCATCTTAGATCAAGAAAGACAGAGCAAACAAGTTCTCGACTGTTTGAGCAAAGAATTTTCTGTTTAATAAGAAATTTTTCCACTTTCACTGTCCTCTTCTCTTTAAGGATCTCAAACATAACAGCCATGTTTGTGACAGTGCCTGTTTTACTCTTCACTGGTGTTATACGGTCACAAGTAAAAACAAGGTAACAGTATAACACCAGTGAAGAGAAAACAGACACTGTCACAAACATGGCTGTGATGTTTGAGATCGTGAGATACAATACAGACAGTGAAACTGGAAAAACTCTTATTAAACAGAAAATCCTTTGCTCAAACAGTGGAAAACTTATTTTCTCTATCTTTCTTGGTCAAAGATGGACGGATTTTGATAGTTGTGGGTGAGAAAGGCTCTCATCTTGTTTATATTTTAAGATGTTAACCACCAACCACAATACCCTATAAGAAGTGCCACTAAGAGTTTTCTTCCTAATTTTAGACAATAATTAGGAGTCTAATTTCTTAACAATACTTCCATCCAAGTCTTCCTAATTTTAGACATTCACCTCCCTCCCTCCCCCTTTGACTTTACACAAGTCATCTAATACAAATTAAGAGTAAACAGTTGACTGCTTGATCAAAAAGTGTGATCCGACCTAAAGTGCATCTAGGATGCCAGAATTGATATCAGGCGCTCAAACGTAGGCGACATACATCACCGTCCGCGATGCCGTCAACCGCCCCAAAATGGAATCTAGAACTAGTGAGGTAGTGTGCGGTTGAAATATTGCTATCTCCTCATTGTTTTTGTCTTTCCATAAAGAAATCTTGAGCCAAAGTGTTATCTCTGTCATTGTGTAATTGCACTACTTTAATTTGTAGCTGCTAATCTAACTACTCCCTCTCTGACCCGAAAATATATTATAAGCCTTATTTACTAGTCTAGAACATTCTGTGCAATTCGTCGAAGTTGACACAAAAATATAAAAAGTGCTCAAAAGGTCGAAAATATTGAAAATATATCTTGAAACAATGGTCACTCAATCAGGCCACAATTAAAAGAAGACTTAATGGCAATATACAATGCCACTATAATTTTTATAAGGCAGTAAATCAAAATTCTCTATGTTTCAAATGCTAGCAAACATGTCTATTGTGGCATTTTTGAAATGATACTATATATTATTGATGTCACTAAAAATCCTTTTTCTTGTGGTGCTAGAAAATAAATACTCCAATGAAAACAACACATTTTCAGGCCTACTCTTGACTATGTCCCTAGAAAATCCCCACTAGATAAAAAGTTTTTCAGAAACACAATTATTCAATTTCTTAAAAAATAACCTAAAAGAATTGAAAATTCAGTTTGTTATGAATAAATAAAAACAAAAAAAATTCAATTCAACAACTCTAAAGGAAGTCATAAAATTATTAGTCACCATTCAAAATCGATCATTGTCTCATTCAAAATTCACACGCAAAACAAATAAAATTAACTACAGTATATATTTATGAGAAATCAATTAATTATCAATGATCCATCAAACAAGTAGGAGTGGAATCAAAGCCTTACCTCAGTGATTTTAAAGGGCTGAAGTCGAATGGAGGAAAGCAACGGCGGACGGCGAACGGCTGAAGTTGAACGGCGACGTGAACTGCACATATGAACGACTAATGAGAGAGAGAGAGAGAGAGCAAGAGAGCGAGAGAAAAAGAGAGCGAGAGAGCGAGAGAGCGAGAGAGCGAGAGCGAGAGAGAGAGAGAGAGAGAGAGAGAGAGAGAGAGAGAGAGAGAGAGAGAGAGAGAGAGAGAGAGAGAGAGAGAGAGAGAGAGTGATGTAGCGGAAGACTAGATATATGTCAATTACTAGAAGAATTTAATCGATCCTAGCAAGAGACCTTCAACCCACGTTGAATCGCGCACGATTGCCGGGAATTGGACGAAAGGAGAACACTCAAACTTTCGGATTGAACAGAGTAAACACTCAATTTTCATTAATCAAAAGCTTCTTCCTTACAATTGCACTATAAGGCTATTTATACTTAACTTGGAACATCCCTCCAAGTTAGGATAAACTAGATATTAATTATTAGGATACAAGATAACATAGAAACACGAAAAGCCAAAAGGTTTGGTCAAATTCGGATTACTATGTCCTTATGACTGTTGTTCACTAGAAAAATCATAACTTATTCTAGAAAGATCCAAATTATGATCAGAAAAGTGCTATAGAAACTACACTCAAAGGCCTTTCCAATGATATATTATTTGTAATGTTTGGCCGAGGATATTGATAGATAGAGCCGGTTCAAGTGGACAGACTTTGTTGAGTTTGTCAAATACCAACCATTCGGTTCCCCGCATCATTCTCCCTTGGTTGGAGAAAATTCGTCCTCGAATTTTAACGTGACGACGAATCTTGAAATCATATATCTTATATCGAATGTCGGCATTGTGCTTACATGAAGGAGAAAACGTAGGTTGTCTTGAAAATGACCAATAGTACTCCCTTGACAATAGTTCATCATGAGCATGCTCCCTTTCCACTTGTGGATCTTCAACAACACAAGGAACATATGTGAAATATTCTTCTCCAATTATCTCAATTGACTCGTCACTCTCTTCATCATAGATTGGTGGCAAAGACCAATCAACAATGGGTTGCAGAGAAATTGAACTGGTAAATGGCCAATAAAGATCCGCCATCTTTGAATGAGAAAGAACAATATTTTTTTTTTATGATTTTTTTTTTTAATAAAATGCGATGGAAACGAATTTGATGATGGAGAAAGAGAGATGAAAAGGATGATGAGAGGGATAAAAGGATATCTTTACCAAAACAAGGAAATCCTGGTTTCGGCTCTGATACCAACTGATGTAGCGGAAGACTAGATATATGTCAATTACTAGAAGAATTTAATCGATCCTAGCAAGAGACCTTCAACCCACGTTGAATCGCGCACGATTGCCGGGAATTGGACGAAAGGAGAACACTCAAACTTTCGGATTGAACAGAGTAAACACTCAATTTTCATTAATCAAAAGCTTCTTCCTTACAATTGCACTATAAGGCTATTTATACTTAACTTGGAACATCCCTCCAAGTTAGGATAAACTAGATATTAATTATTAGGATACAAGATAACATAGAAACACGAAAAGCCAAAAGGTTTGGTCAAATTCGGATTACCATGTCCTTATGACTGTTGTTCACTAGAAAAATCATAACTTATTCTAGAAAGATCCAAATTATGATTAGAAAAGTGCTATAGAAACTACACTCAAAGGCCTTTCCAATGATATATTATTTGTAATGTTTGGCCGAGGATATTGATAGATAGAGCCGGTTCAAGTGGACAGACTTTGTTGAGTTTGTCAAATACCAACCATTCGGTTCCCCGCATCAGAGAGAGAGAGAGGTTACTAACCTAGGTTGAACGGCGACGGCGGAACGACGAGGGCAGAACGAACGGCGAGAGTCACGGGGGCGGAACGGCGCCGAATTTGGATTTTTTTGATGTGTTATAAGCGTAAATGGGGCGGAAAGGGCGCAGTGTATTGATTTATAGGTCTAATTACCGACGGACATTTCCTTCGGTATTACCGACTGACATAGTCCGTCGGTAATACCGAAAGAATTTAATCCATTACCGACGGACGAAACGAAAATTTTAAAAAAAAATTCCCGGCAAATAAATTTTAATTTCTGTCGGTAAGTGGGTTTTTTCCGTCGGTAATACTGACGGACTTAGTCCGTCGGTAATACTGACGGACTTAGTCCGTCGGTAAAATTCCGTCGGTAAATGCCCTGTTTCTAGTAGTGGAATAATTCTCTTTCATTTCAATATTTTTTTATTAATTTATAATTTATTTCATAAAAAAATACTTTATATAAATAGATCGGATGTGTTTAAACTTTAAAGGCAATTGTGTCAAAAAATTAAATTTTATTAATGAATGTAGTGGATAAGCAAAATATTTAGTGGCAATAACCCCTTTTAAACCACTTATCTATTGTATTAATTAAATTTCATATTCTTTTACACCAACACCTCATAACATTTTTTGCCTTCTATAATCATTTTCATTCCGTCCCGGTTTAATATTGTTAATTTAACTTGACGACAAGAGTATTAAGAAAAAGTAAATAATGTGAGTATTAAAAATAAAGTATGAGAGAGAAATTGGGTAGAGAGATTTTGTTGTAAGTATAACAAATGAGTTACATTATCCATTTTAATTAATAAAACAACTAATAACCTTTAATAACCTTTAAGTGTTTTTTTCTCTCATTAATAACTAAGTTTAAGTGTTTTTTTCTCTCATTAATTTGAATTCAAAAACGAAATTTGACAAGAATTTATTTAATTTTTAAAAATCATACTACTTTTCAAAAGTTACACTTCGTACTTAATTTTTTTTATAACAAACATTCTAACAATCAATATAAAAATGCCAAAATTTAGGGAGAAACGTGTTTTTCCATAAGTTATGGAGAAACGGGTCCCGACTTGTCGCGCGACAATGAACTGGATATCCAGAACCTTATGAAAGTGATATCCAGAAACCTTCAAATAAATATCCAGAAACCTTCAAAATGTTTCTGGATATTCATTTGATGGTTTCTGGATATACATTTGAAGGTTTCTGGATATTCAGAAACCTTCAATAGCAATTTCTGGATATGCCCTAACACATTTCTGGATATGCACCTAACAGTTTCTGGATATGCACCTAACAATTTCTGGATATACATTTCACATCCTTCTGGATATGCACCTAACAGTTTCTGGATATCAAACCCAAAACTTCTGGATATCCAGAAGCTTTGGTCTTGGCCTTGGATTTTTTTTTTTCTGGATATCAAATGCAAAGTTTCTGGCTATTAAAAACACGTTTCTCCATAGTTATGGAGAAACGCATTTCTCAGCAGATCTACTCTATAAAATTTGATCAAACGGGTGTCAAAACATGTTTTTTCTCAAGGGATGGAACTACTATACCCATATTACCCTCGCTTACTACGACATTACTCTCTCCGTCCCACTTGTAAAAGAACAAAATTAATTTTGCACGCAAACTAAGAATAGAGTATATTGGATAGTTATTATACATATGAGAAGTGAGTCTCATGAATTAAGTATTAAAAAGTTTCCATTTATGTAGTATGCCTTTTTAAATGGAATATTCTAAATAAAAATTTGTGTAATTTCGAATGGGAATGGAGGGAGTATATTTTTTCACTTTTGGACAATTTCATCTCCTTATATATTTTCCCCTTTTGGGTGAAACTATACGTAATACCCAAATTACCCTCGCAAGCTTTGTAAAACATCAATTTCGCACACTTTGGACAACATATATAATGATCTTTCAATTTTCCATATAAGATTATGCATAGTGAAACAATTGTTAGGGTTGCCCTAAAATAAGGCTCCGTTTGTTTCACCGTAAAACATTTTTCGGAAAATGTTTTCCGAAAAATAACCTGTTTTACGGTGTTTGGTTAGCCCCCGAAAAATATTTTCCGGAAAATAATTCGTTTTCCGCTGTTTGGTTGCTTAAGTAAAACGTTTTCCGGAAAACATTTTACGCTCTTCCTAAGTAAAACGACCTACTGACCTTGTCCTAAGTAAAACATTTTCCGGAAAATGGAGGCCTTAATGTACAACTCATATTACGCCCGGTACAACCACCCCCGCCTATCCCACCCCCCAAATTTTTTTTTTTTTTTAATTTTTGGTAATCGCCCCTCTACCCCCCGCCCACCCCCCCCCCACCCCCCAATTTTTTTTTTTGTAATCGCCCCTACCCCCGCCTACCCCACCCCCCCAAAAAAAAAATTTTTTTTTTTTTTTGTAATCGCCCTACCCTCGCCTACCCCACCCACCCACCCCCCAATTTTTTTTTTGTAATCGCCCTACTCCTCGCCCTACCCCACCCCCCCCCCCCAAATTTTTTTTTTTTTTTTTTTTGTAATCGCCCCCTACCCCCGCCTACCCCAACCCCCAAAAAATTTTATTTATTTATTTTTTTTGTAATCGCCCCTACCCTCGCCTACCCCACCCACCCACCCCCAATTTTTTTTTTTTTTTTTTTTTGTAATCGCCCCCCACCCCCCACCCCAAAATTTTTATTTTTTGTAACGCTTTCTACCTCGCCTTACCCACCCCCCACCCCAAATTTTTTTTTTTTGTAATCGCCCCTTACCTCAGATACTATTTCTCTTCAAAAATTTTTTTTTTTTTTATAATCGCTCTCCTCTCTACCCACTCTCACCCCCCCCAATTTTTTTTTTTTTGGGGTTGGGGCGGGTGGGGGGTGGGGCAGGGCAGGGGGTAGGGGGGCGATTACATAAAAAAAAAAAATTTTTGGGGGGGTGGGTGGGGCAGGCAGGGTAGGGGTTCGATTACAAAAAAAATTTTTTTGGGGGGTGGGTGGGGGTGGGGTAGGTGGGGGGGGCGATTACAAAAAAAAAAAAATTTTTTTTTTGGGGGGGGGGGGGGGGTAGGCAGGGGGGGGGGGGGGCGATTACAAAAAAAAATTTTTTTTTTTTTGGGGGTGGGGTAGGCAGGGGTAGGGGGCGATTACAAAAAAAAAAAAATTGGGAGGGGGGGTGGGGGGTGGGGGGCGATTACAAAAAAAGAAAAAATTTGGGTGGGGGGTGGGTGGGGTAGGCAGGGGGTAGGGGCGATTACAAAAAAAAAAATTTTTTTTTTTTGGGGGTGGGGGTGGGTGGGTGGGTGGGGGGTGGGGTAGGTTACCTTGTGAAATATGAGTCGTTTTACCAAACACCCGAAAACATTTTACAACCTTTCTCCGTAAAACATTTTACGCTCTACCTCCGTAAAACATTTTACAGGAAAACATTTTACAGGAAAACATTTTCCAGAAAACGTTTTTCGGAAAACATTTTACGTCGAAACAAACGGAGCCTAACTTGAAAACAAACTTTCCATACAATTTAAGCTAAAAGCAATTCATTATGTATTAATACATCCTAGACATCATACTCATGTATCACGAAAATCAATCACACACTTGACATAACACTTACAATCTATAGTGTAAATGACAATCCCTCCGTGAACAGTACAATGAACAGTTTCATCAGTCAAATTTCCCATTTTACCCTCACTAAGTTGTCCCTTTCCCATTTTGCCTTTAATTTTTTTTTTTAAATTAAAAAAAAAATAAAATTAAAACAATTTTTTTTTTAATTAAAAAAAAAAAAAAAACACGTGTCCTTGAACACATGCTTTTACTAGTATCATATAATTAGTACTGTATTTTACGGCTTATGCTAGCATGACAGATGATATCTTGTCGGATGACATATGCTATATTGTTGGATGTGTTTAATTATCTTTCTTTTGGTAGAAAAAACAATAACGTCGAATCTTAACTTTGTAAGTGTATGAATTTAAACAACAAGGAGGGGACTTTGGAATTCAATTAAATGGAACAAGAACACGAAAGTAAAGAGTGACACAAGGATTTTGTTAACGAGGAAAACCTTAGAGATGATAACCTCTTCGAAAAAAACCCCGAGAGTTAGGTCTCCAACCTTAAATGTTTCACTATAAGAATCGTTATTACAAATTGGAAGACAATGGAGATGTTTACAATTCGTGTGTTTGTCGAGTGACTGTGTGTTTTTTCTTCATCTCCATGTCCCCTTTTAAATAAAAACTCTTAAATGGATAAATAACAACTTCCTACAATCTCGGCATGGATAGTTATCCCCACAACGTCTAGAGACCAAGTCTTCCTTAACGTTGAGAAAAGGTTGATCGTGCTTGGCCATATCCCGTTTTTGCCTCCTCTGATTTATTGTAAAATAATAATGAATAATTTTAAATAAGATAAATAAATATTATGCAATACTTACAGTGAGACATCATCTTGACATGTAGGAGCAACTGAGGATGTCATCATGCTGAAAATACCCATAACAATTTGTCCCCAAAATATTTGCCTCTCACAGAATTCGAAGGGGTAAATATTTTCAAATCGACACCTGGCGGCATGATGTGACAACTGTATTAAACGTGGAGTAATGAGCGGTTGGGGGAAGTTTTAATTTTGAAAAAGAGGTTTAAATGAAAAAGTATTCTTTTGTTTTTAAAACTGCCTCATCCAATTTTAAAAGCTTCTACACTCTTCCAATTCTCTCTCACGACGACGTCTCTTCTAAGGTAACTTCCGTTCTCTTTCTCTTTTATTGCTTCCACCTTTTTCCTATTCTTGCTTGCTACTATCATGGGGAGGACCAGGTGGAGTTCTTCAAAAACAAAGGTCACGTCTTCTCCTCAAGAGCCTATAGAGGTCGACATTGGTGAGTTTGAGTCTGAAAAGTTGCTTTCTAAACCTGATGAGGAAGTTTGTGTGTTTAATGACACCTAAATTGAATCTCTAAGAAACCAACATTGTTTTTCCGAAGGTGCCATTTTTCACCCTTTTCTCGTAAATCTTAGGTCTGACCTGTTTTCTTCGGACTAGGTTTGTTTCTTAGAATATCCCTTTCTTCTAGGGTTCAGCTTTCCTTTTCCTTCCCTAATCACCGAGTTTTTTCAAAAGACCAAGCTAGCTTATGTCCAACTAATGCCTATGGCTTGGAGGATATTTGCTTTTGTAATAAAGGTAAAAACTTTGTTTGTTTTTGTTGGAATTTAAGGGTGGAATCCCAAAAAAACAATTTTATTTTGTTGATTTGTAATAGGTCCATAAGGACCGAAGACAATTTGTTTCAAGTGTTGGGTTGGTTCAACACTTTGCTTTTTAGTTTTAGTTGTTTGGATGTTGGTGCGGGCCAACTGAATTTGGAAGACGTTTTATGGTAGTTTTCATGCTTTTGAAAAACTTTGGTTAGTAACTTCCATGCATGCCATGTCTTGGTATAATTTCATGAAGTTTTCTTGAATGATCATATGTTAATTTCGTAAGGTTACATGAAAGAATGTCAAAACCGTAGGTGCTTAAGATGACACGTATATGTCATAACCACAAGAATAAAACTTAAGATCAATTATTTAATTGAGTGAGAATGGGTAAGCTACATAATTTTACTCATATAGGCCCACCCCACACATCAATTAAAGAGATATTTTGCGCTCCAGGCGAAGGTGTGGCAACCTAACATCTTTAGAAAGAGGTAATTAACTCTTTAAACCTTAGAAGGGATTCTGTACCTTTACTTTAGAAGAGATGGCCAGTCTCTGACGGAGGGGAGTTCGTTGTCATTTTGACTTGAGTACTTTCGATATGTCCCCACTTTCATATGTCAACATCTTGCAAGACAGAGACATGTTAGAGATGGACGTCAACTATGTTGACGCCCCTCCACAGGTTGTGTTAGCGACATCTTATTTTGAAGTAAAGTAAAAATAAAAAATGACACAAATAGGGAAATGAAAGGTTACTCATATTCAATAGGGGATTGTCCATACCTGGGATGAGGTGAGGTTTAGGAAGGCATTGTCTAGCTGTAATACCTTTTAAGATGAATGGCATTCCAACTTCGTGGGATCATTTGGCCATCTAGGGTTGACAGGCGATATGCTCCTTTCCCGGCCTGCGCATCAATCAGGTAGGGTCCTTCCCATTTTGGGGCAAGCTTGCCTACGTTGAGCTCTTTTGTATTTTGGAATGCCTTTCGTAGGACTAAGTCTCCTACTTGGAATCTTCTAACCCTTACATTTTTGTTGTAAGACCTGGCTACTCTTTGCTGATATGCTGCCATTCGAATTTTAGCAATATCTCTTAGCTCGTCTACAGTATCCAAGTCATGTGTCAAGATGTCCTTATTATACTCAGGTGTCAACAAACCGTATCTAGCTGTAGGCACTAGAACTTATGCTGGGATGACTGACTCTGTCCCAAATACTAGAGAATAGGGAGTCTGACCAGTAGCATTCTTAGATGTCGTCCTGTCAGCCCATAAGACCAATGGTAATTCTTCCACCCATCTCCCTTTCTTCTGATCCAGTCTCCTTTTTAGATTGCTTATAATAATCTTATTGATGGATTCTTCCTGTCCATTTGCTTGAGGGTGAACAGGTGAAGATGTCACCATCTTGACTCCCCATCTTTTCAAGAAATCCTGCGTTTTCCTACTAATAAACTGGGAGCCATTTTCTCATATTATCTCTGAAGGTATCCCAAACCTGCTGAATATGTTTCTTTTTATGAACGAGATAACTTCCTTGTCACGGACCTGCACGTACGCTTCAGCTTCTACCCATTTGGAAAAATAATCTGTCATGGCTAGTAGAAATACTTTTCCTCCTGGAGCTCTTGGCAATTTCCCTACGATATCCATTCTCCAAATCATGAATGGCCATGTCGACAGGATAGGATGTAGCAATTCAGCTGGTTGATGTAGGATGTCGCCATGCCGTTGATAGGAATCACATTTCTTTGCATATTCTGCAGCATCTCTCCGCATTGTGGGCCAAAAATAGCCCATATTTAGGGCCTTGGTGTACAGGCTTCTGCCCTGGTATGATTTCCACACTGCCCTTCATGCAGCTCCCTCAAAACCTGTTGGGCTCAGTCTGCTTCTAGACACCTCAAGTAGTGACCTACAGCATATTTCCTAAACAAGAAGTTATCAATAAGTAAATATTTAGATGATTTTACCCTAAATGCTCGAGCATTTTTCTCTTCAGCTGGGATCGTATCTTCTTGGAGATACTTGATAATAGGAGCTATCCAGGAAGTTACTGCTGGACTGGTAGGGATGTCGACATCTAGAACGAACAACTCGAGACGATCAAATGCTGGATGTCGACATGAACAATTGGGATACTTGTCTGTGAAATGCTTTTGAAGGCTGAACCTAAGTTTGCCAGAGCATCTGCTTGTGAGTTTTCTTCTCGCGGCACCTGCTCCAAAGTAAAAGTTTTGAACATGGTCGCCAGGATTTTCACAATCTCCAAATATGTCGTCATCTTTGCATTTTTCGCTATGTAGGACCCGTTGTAATGGTTAACAATTAGCAAAGAATCCATAAACACCCGGATGTGCTTGATATCTAGGTCCTGGGCCACTGTTAAACCTGCAATTAATGCCTCATATTCTGCTTCATTATTAGTGGTCTTAACACTGCAACTGATGGATTGTGGTATTATGTCCCCTTGTGGCGATTTTAGTACAACTCCAAGTCCTGTGCCTCTCATGTTGGAAGCACCATCTGTGTAAAGTGTCCATATCTTCAAGATGTCATCATCTTGCAGTTGCTGAACCTCCCACTCTACTTCTTGTTGCATGGTTGGACTAAAGTAGCCACAAAATCAGCTAGAGCCTGAGATTTTATCGCTGTTCTGGGCTCATATTTGATGTCGTAAGTGCTTAATTGTACGGACCACTTAGCCATTCGACCTGACATCTCTGGTTTTCTCATAACATTCTTAATAGGATAGTTAGTATGTACAATTATAGTATGTGTTTCAAAATAGTGTCTTAATTTAATGGATGCAGTTATCAAAGCCAAAATTAACTTTTGTAAATAAGAATACCTGGTTTCCGCATCTAAAAGCGTCTTACTTATATAATAGATGGGTTGCTGAATACCATCTCGCTCTGTCACCAGGACTACACTTACAGCGCTTTCTGATACTGCTAGGTAGATGAATAGGTGTTCGCCCTCCTGAGGTTTGGCCAATAATGGAGGTGTCGACAGGTAACTTTTGAGGTCTTGAAAGGCTTGTTCATTCTGATCTTCCCACTGGAACTTCTTATTCTTTCTCAGGATGTCATAGAAAGGCTTTCATCGATCAGAAGATTTTGAAATGAACCTGGTGAGTGCAGCAATCTTCCCTGTCAATCTCTGGACGTCTTTGACGGATTGAGGTGACGACAGGTTGATAATGGCACGAATCTGTTCTGGGGCAGCTTCAATGCCCCTTTTAGTTACCATATAGCCCAAAAACTTTCCTGCCTTCATCCCAAAATTGCATTTTGCTGGATTAAGTTTCATATTGAAACAATCCAGGATGTCGAAGGCTTGAGTTAGGTGGCTTATGTGATCTTCAGCTTACTTGGATTTTACTACCATATCGTCGATATATACCTCCATTGTGTCCCCAATCTGGTCTTTGAACATTTTGTTCACGAGCCTCTGATATGTTGCACCTGCATTTTTCAGTCCAAAAGGCATAGCAATATAACAATAGATACCTGTGGGTGTTATGAAGGCGGTGTCCTCTTGATTAGATGGCTCCATCTGGATTTGTTGGAATCTTGAGGATGCGTCCATAAAAGTGAGAAGCTCGTGTCCAGAAGTGGCATCAACCAATGAATCTATGTGAGGCAATGGGAAAGGGTCTTTAGGACAGGCTTTGTTCAAGTCGGTGAAATCAACACAGACTCGCCATTTTCCGTTCTTCTTCTCGACCACAACTACGTTTGCTAACCATCTTGGATAATCTACCTCTCGTATCATGTTGGCTTTAAGTAAACGTTCTACTTCTTCCTTGATTATCTGGTTTCTTGTTTCTGCAAACTTCCTACGCTTCTGGTGCACTGGCTTGAAACTAGGATCAATATTGAGTTTGTGGGTGATGACATCTTTGCTGATGCCGGTCATGTCATCATGCTTCCAAGCAAAGCTCTTCGTTCTGCTTCTTAACATGTCCACAAGTTTTTCTTCTATATCTGGTGGAATATCACACTACAAGAAAAAAGGCTTTTTGTGACTGCCAAAAGCCGTCATGTATGTGCGAAAAGCAGTCACGAAAAGGTAAGGCGACGGGGAAATCAATCGCCATGGCAGTCGCGTAAACCCTTGTCGCAATAGCTTAAAGCGACGGGATAAGCAGTCACCTTAGAAACTTATTTTTCGTGACTGCTTTTGGCCGTCACGTAAAGGGTTTTTTTAATTTTATTTATTTAATTAATTAAATCACAAATGCAATCACGTTAGCTATTATAAGGCGACTGGGTATGCAATCTCGTTAGCTTGTGTAAGGCGACTGAAAATGCAATCACCTTTGCTTAGAGAAGGCGACTGGAAATGCAATCACCTTTGCTTAGAAAAGGTGACTGGAAATGCAATCACCTTTGCTTAGAAAAGGCGACTGAAAATGCAATCACCTTTGCTTAGAGAAGGCGACTGAAAATGCAATCACCTTATCCCGGATGAAAAGGTGACTGGAAATGCAATCACCTTTGCTTAGAAAAGGCGACTGAAAATGCAATCACCTTATCCCGAATGAAAATGATGTTTTGCCATCACATTAGTTCTTAAATGTTTCATTACAATAATATAATTGTTACTACATAATATTATGAATTAATATTGATAAATCAACAAACTTTTCCAAAACTTAATTGAAAACAAACTTTTAATCATTTAAAACTAAATATATTGTCTCAAAATAACATTCACCATTACATTTAACAAACTATTCATGTCTTACTAAACTTGTTCAAGAACCATTCTAGCTACCATATTATGTTCAAAAATCAATAGTCTAAGGGTATATACACCCTCTAGAGCACAAATCAAAAGAAAGATCAAGTAACCATACTAACTATGATCCTAATGCTCACCCATCTCATCTTCTCCCATCTCATCATCACTTGTCTCATTATCATCAGTACCCATCTCATCATCAGGTGTCTCATAATAATCGCCTATCTCATCATCACCATGATTTGTAGGAGAACTATCATTACGAGTATTAGATGCACCTTCAGAACCAGAATTTGCATTGAAATTTAAAGGACGAGGGGGAGGTGGATCTCCATGTTTTGCAGCTTGACATACCATATATTCATACAACATTTGATAGTTTGCATTTTGATTGGCCTCATACCTTCGACGTTTCCTTTCACTCCTTAGACGTTTCCTTTCACTTTCAGCTAATTGTTCCTTTAATTTTTTCACTTCTTGAGAGGACTGCTGAAGTGCAACTTGTGTTACAAAATCTGAGGATGAAACATGACCAGACTTTTTGCTCCACTTCTCATTGGGCCTTCCAGGTAGCCTACCTTTTTTTACACCCCCGACAGCCTCTTCATATAATTTCAAGCCAGGATCATCGACTCCATTCACAGGATCTGCAGGCTCCAATCCATTTGCCTCACGTAATTTGTTTGCATAAGTTTCCTATAAGAAAAATATGCAAAAATTTCTTGTTAGCTAATAATGGCAATGATAAGACCCTTTTAAGCAGCAACAGACTCTTTATAGCAACTGTTAAATATATAGCAGACGCCCATACATAAAACTCATTTCATTTCAACAACAATGATAAGTTTTTTGTTCAGCAACAATAAACATATAGCAAGATCTTAATAAGCAATGATAGCTACTTTGAGAGAATCTATACAACAGGCAAACTTGCTTCTCTGTACCCTTTTAAGCAGCAACGGAGTGTGAGAAAGAGGGGAAAAAGATTAGAAACCTTGCACATTCTATCATAGGCTTCAAAATCCGTAGCTCTCACGTCCTAGTCTCGTGTTAATAAATTTCCTTTAACATCATCATATATTCTGTTAATTTGTTTTGCATTTGAAAAGCACAATGCTTACAGCAGACATGATCTGAACTAGGCAACTGTAAGAAGGATTAGGAGCACCAAAAAATGATGTGAGAATTAATTACTCTCTCCGTCCCAAAATGAATGCCAAAAAAATAAATAAATCAAATGCTCTTGAAATTCGATTTTTTCAGCCCTTGCAATCTTTGAATTTTGTTTACTACAGCAACAACATCAACTGCAGTCTGTTTACTACATGAATGAAAATGACATCTGAATCAGATAGCCTGAACATGTGCATATCTCATTGTTGACATCTCCGGAACAGATCTCTCATCGCTTGGCCTGATGATCTAGAAATATTGTATATTGTAATTGTGACAATTAACCACTAAAAGACACATATAATCCGATGTGAACTACTTCTTCAAGTTCCCTGTTGCCAGATGAGGTCCAGAAAATAGACTACAACCAAAATGTTTTTCAAACAACCTAAATGTCATTAACTAATCATATTTAACATCATCATTAATTAATTAGAACTTACTCAAAAAGTAAACACACAATTTTTATTTCATTTAATATAAACTCAACCCAGTATTCCACCAGACAAGGGGAAGACTAAAGCCTGAAATGAACGACTAAGTAATGAACCATGACATGGGAAGAGTAGAAAGGTCCCTAGACAGTCTTCACCTGCCATTAAGGAAATCCTATAGAAAATTAAAACTGTTGCATGGTCCTTTTCTTATTATAGTATGCTCATAAAAATCTGGTCAAAATATAGCTTAGATACCTGCTGGTGGAAGGCTTAATCTAATTGTCGACCAGCATAAGAATAGAGTAACTAACGCAGGAAGAGGTGGAGTTACAGTACGCATCAGGGTTTGTAAGCATATGACAGATTGACTCGTTTTTTTTTTTTTTTTGAGTTTTTTGACCTTTTTTTTTTTTTTTAGAAACGGGAACGAGACGTCCCGTCCCATCCCGTGTTCGTCCCGCGTCCCAAACGGGACGTCCCGAATCCCAATCGCAACATTATAATGCATATCTAGTTCACATAATAGAACTCATAACTCACAGTCTCACACACAAACACATCAGACACTGCTCTGCACTTAACAAGGGCTATTGTCACCTTTCTCACTTACTTGCAAAAAAAAAAAAAAAAGAGATTAAATATTTCTTGTCAAAAAAAAAACTAACCGAAAAAATCTCAGCATCTTCGGTGATAAATTTCTTCTCGGTGCTACCTTCGCGTTTAGTCAAGTGAGTCTCATTAAACAATTCCCATTGAGTTGGAGGACGACCTAAAAACTTCCACTACACATTGCAATAAAAAGAGATTTAATATTTACTTACAGATTAGATGTAAAAGAAATTGATAGGGCAAAATAATCAATGGAAGCCTAAAACCTCACTATAACAACAAATTAGATGTAAAAGAAATTGATAGGGCAAAATAACATGATTACAAAAGGTTAACTAAAATATGTAGAACTAAAATCCATTAAATATTTGACAATTTTGTAGCGGAGTGACTAGATTACAAAAGGTTAAACATAGATGAGGACATTTGAAAAATAATATGGGTGGCCACCTTTAGAAAACAGGAAAAGTAAGCTAAGTTGATCTCATTTTATGAGCTTGAAAGTTAATACTAGTTTTTAAGCTCATCATGCAAAGCAAGAAAAGTTGGCTATTTTGGAAAATACCAAGTCTTGCATCCCCATGTGGATCTTTAGTGTAAGCAAGACTTAATGTCTTAGATTAATGTGGCATGATGGGGCAGAGCTGCAATGATATGCATGTAATTGCTTTTCCCATCACTAATTATCTACAGCTTCTCATTGTAAGAACTTCATCATCATATGGAAAAAAGAACAAGCTTGAAAGGAAAAGCAAAACAAGGGAATTCAAGTTATATTTCCTGAGAACCAAGCACAAAAGTGAAGTTCTACGCCCTGGGCACCTACTCATGAGCACATAGGCGCCCACATCAAACTGAGACCTTGGCAACTGCACAAAAGGACATGGGCATCTATAGTTCAGAATGTGCTGTATCAGAATGCCAGGTTCAGAGCACGTCACTTTGGCGCCTAGGCACCTGCACACGTGAATCCTACTAGAGTGCAATTTTGACTGGTAAAAGCTTTAGGATTTTACTTGTTGTATTAGATCAAAGAAACTCCCCCCCCCCACTTTATTCTATTTCCCCTATTTTCATAATTTCTCTCTCAACCCTTTAAAATCTAATTCTTTTTTCCTCTTTTCTGACCCATATTCTCTTCCAATTTCTGTAGTTCTCTATATCTCTCGCTATTGGATTGGTAATTGAAGGCGCACCAGTTCAATTTCGCTGAGGTATTTTCATTATTAACTGCTTGCATATGTTTGTTTATAAATTCATTTATGCCTGTGTTTGATCAATTATCACCCACCTATTATAGCTTAACTATAGGGAATATAATTTCTGTATTTAGAAATTAAATATTCTCTGAGGGACGATAATTCACCTTATTTCTATATTACTAGTCAAGATAGTGTCCTCTTGCATGCAAAAAGTCTAAGCCTAGTTTGTCAACAGTAGTCCATTCTTCTATATGGCTCTCATGGCCTCTAAAATTGTCACACAAGACTATCAAGTCTTCACCAGGTCTTTCCAAACTGCATAGCACTTTCCTCTCGGCGCCGGTGCATCATATATCCGAATATTTAATGGATTTTAGTTCTACATATTTTTCTTTGCCACCACATTCATACCTGTCCACGTTAACTAATTTACAATTAATTCTACATATTTTTCTTGCCCTCCACAATAACATGATCTATCCACCTTTCTTGAGACCAAAATGCTTCAAAATAGAATATATTTATATATATATATATATATATATATATATATATATATATATATGGGCACAAAGGAATCATGTTCTTCTACCATTGCCCTCATTGATTATAGCTGGATTTTAGCTGTTTGGTGTTTGGCTATGGCAGGGCTCTTTGCATGGAAATTTAACCAATACAAGCACAAGGCAGCATTTCAAGTCATGGGTTATTGCTTGCCAACAGCTAAAGGGGCTGCCGAGACCATCAAATTGAACATGGCTCTTATCCTTTTGCCTATTTTTCGAAATCATTTTTCAAGTCATGGGAAGAACACCAGGAATTAAACCCTAATTTTGGGTTAAAAATAAACCCCAAATCGAGAACTTAGCTAATCAACAAAAATACACCAACAAAATATACCAAAACAGTCAAAATTTGACTTTTCAAAATCAAATCAAACTATCTTCAATTCATACAAGACGCAAATCCATGTTAAAAATTCAAAATATGAGGGGAATTATACCTCTTTAACTGGCTCGGATCGGAGAGAGAGACGACGAGGGAGAGACGACGAGGGAGAGACGACTGGAGCGGAGAGAGGCCGAGCGGAGACCGGAGCGAGCGGAGAGAGGCAGAGCGGAGGAGCAGAGAGGGAGAGAGCGGATAGAGAGAGAAAGCGGAGAGAGAGAGGCGTTTGGTTTGATTGATTTATTTACATTGATTTATCACAATATTTTGGGGGAAACTAGTTTCTCCTAAGCTTATAAAAGTTCTTTTTTTTAAACTGATCTTATATTCGTCAAATATTTGCAAGTTGAAAAAAATTGAACTTTTTATAATTTATGGAGAAACTGGTTTCTCCCAAAACTTACTCTTGATTTATTCAATTCAGTAATCTCAAATTAATTTATTTTTTATTTTTTTTATATCATTTAAGGTATTACGTGATTGCATTGGCCGTCACCTTTTATTAAAATTACTTTTTTCATGTATTTATATTGATTAAATTATATAATTAATCAAACGTGATTGCAAAAGTCATCACAGTTTGATTTTTCATTTTCCTTCCTGTTTCCCGCATTGGCGCTCCGGACGAAAATACCAAACGTGATTGCACATCTATGTGATTGTACTGCCATCTCGTTAAGGTAACGTGATTGCTTTTTATTTCTGTCTCCTTATCTGGTCTATGGTGACTGCTTTTTTTAGCCATCACAGAAAGCAGTCACAAAAGGCTATTTTTCTTGTAGTGTCACTACCAATAAGTACCTTGATGTTTGGATTGGAAGGGTCTAGTAATACTTCTTTCACATCATTCTCCCTAGCTTCCAAGACCTCACGTACTTTTTTCTGTAATTGCTATGCTTGTTTGGGAGATGTCGACACCTTCATTGAAGTCTTATAGCATTCCTTAGCCACTTGCTGATCACTGTATATTTTAGCGACACCCCAGGGTGTTGGGAACTTCACGCACTGATGGTAAGTGGACGGTACATCTTTCATTCCATGAATCCACGGCCTTCCAAGAATAACATTGTAAGATGTTGCACAATCAATTACGCAGAACCGCTCCATGGTGTTGAGTCCTTTTGAGTAGATTGGAAGCTTTATTTCTCCCACTGTTTCTTTGACTTCGCCACTGAAGCCTACTAATACTGAGGATTTCTTGACGATCTCCGATTCTGGGATGTTCATCTCCTTAAGGGTGCTCAACATAATGAGATTGATAGAGCTACCCCCATCAACCAGGATACGCCTGATGGTACAATTGGCGATCTGCAAGGAAATGACTAGGCCATCATGATGGGGTTCCAGCAAATTATCTCGATCACTCTCATCAAAGGTGATTGGCTCCTGGCAAGGTGTCGACATCCTGGATGGTCTTTCTGGCTTCTCTTCCTTTGACTCCTTGGCATGTCGCTTCGCGGCAGAATAGGAAGTGCCACAAATTTCTGACCCTCCACTAATGAAATTGATCACCTTCGTTGATGCTGGAGGAGAGACTGGTCTTTCGACTTCATGTGGAGCTTCTGCATTTTTTGCCTTCTTCTTTCTGGATCCCAACAACTCCTTTAGATGTCCCTTTGAGAGCAAGTAGCTGATCTCCTTTCTTAGCGCGATGCAATCTTCTGTAACATGCCCAAAGTCCTCATGGTAGGCACACCATTTTGACTTGTCACGCCATCCCGTGGATTTATCTGTCTTCTTTGGCCATCTTGCTTTGTCCCCCAGGTTGCCCATTGCACATAGTACACCTGAAATGTCAACAGAAAAACAATAATCAGAAATGTTAGGCACATTATCGCTATCTTCATCCTCACCCTCTATTGAATTAATTTTGTTGTTGTCAACTCTCGGATAAGGATTGGATCGGTTGTTTCTGCGGTGGGATGATTCGGTCTTCCTGTCCGGATTGTCATATGTCGACATCTTGGATGAGGACTTTGACCTTCGCAGCTCATCTTCCTCCAACCTTATGAATCTCAGGGCCCTGCTCCTGACTTCTTCCAACCGTTTACAAGGAGTCATCACCAAATCCTGATAATACTGTGAATCCTTCTTCAGCCCCATTTTGAATGCTTCTGTGGCTGTCGACATGTCAAGATTGGGAATTTCTAGCACTTCTTTATTGAACCGGTGGACATATTCTTTCAGAGTCTCATTAGGCTGCTGGGTCACATTGTAGAGGTCACTTGTCAGCTTCTCGAATTGCCGACTGCATGAGAATTGATTATAGAACATGTTGATAAGCTGGGCGAATGAGCCAATTGAGCCTAGGGGTTGCCTAATCAGCCACTTGAGAGCTGGTCCAACCAAGGTCGATCCAAATCCTCTGCACAGGCAAGCCTCCCTGAATTGAAGTGGGATATGCACTATGTCCATCTTCTCTTGATAGTGGGCGACATGCTCCTCTGGATCTGTGCTGCCGTCATATAACTTCATGGATGGAACACTGAAACGCTTTGGGATGTCGACATTTGCAATTGCTGGGACAAACCGGGACTGATTGTAGCAATTCTGAGATACTGGCTGGATTGGAGGAGTTATGCCTGGCACGTTCATTATCAGCTCCCTGAGATCCTGCATCTGCTTGGCTAGTGGGTTTCCTGCAAAAGGGTCAGCCATAGGAATACGATTGAAAGTATTATTATTGAAAAGATTATTCAGCAAACCAGTGTTGTCCGTGGTGGTTGTGACAGTGGTGTTGTCAATGAATGGGATGAACGGGGAGAATCCTGCTGAAGGTGGCGTCAATAGGGTGTCACCGGGCAAGGATGGCGACATCATTAAGGATGTCGACTGATGAGTTTGAGATGGACCACCCATTGGGATAAATTCATTCTGAAACGTAGATCCTTCGGTGGTGTCGAAGTTGAGGTTCCTTGCACGCAATAGTGAGATGTTGTCAAGCCGGGAAGCGATGAGCTGTTGATCCTTCTGCATCTTGATCATGGAATTGGCCAGCAGCTTCGAATTGCTATCTTGATGATCCAACCTCTGATTCAGCTTGGTCAGGATGCTCTGGATGTCGGCATCCACATTGGAAGAGGTCCCTTCCTTTTGCGGAGTCTTTGAAGGTTGCGTTTGCTGAGGTCCTGTCTGAGAAGGTGGCGGCAATAAGGTGGTTCTACCTCCTGATGTTGGAGTGACGGCGACTCCCTTGCCGGCGACGGAAACATTGGGGTTGGTTGACATGATGAACCCTTTTAGAAAATGATCCAAATAATCAATAGACCAAGTGGCCCCTCGGTGGGCGCCAAATTGTTTTGGTAGAAAAAACAATAACGTCGAATCTTAACTTTGTAAGTGTATGGATTTAAACAACAAGGAGGGGACTTTGAAATTCAATTAAATGGAACAAGAACACGAAAGTAAAGAGTGATACAAGGATTTTGTTAACGAGGAAAACCTTAGGGATGATAACCTCTTCGGAAAAAATCCCGGGAGTTAGGTCTCCAACCTTAAATGTTTCACTATAAGAATCGTGATTACAAGTTGGAAGACAATGGAGATGTTTACAATTCGTGTGTTTGTCGAGTGACTGTGTGTTTTTTCTTCATCTCCATGTCCCCTTTTAAATAAAAACTCTTAAACGGATAAATAACAACTTCCTACAATCTCGGCATGGATAGTTATCCCCACAACGTCTAGAGACCAAGTCTTCCTAAGCGTTGAAAAAAAGTTGATCGTGCTTGGCCATATCCCGTTTTTGCCTCCTCTGATTTACTGTAAAATAATAATGAATAATTTTAAATAAGATAAATAAATATTATGCAATACTTACAGTGAGACATCATCTTGACATGTAGGAGCAACTGAGGATGTCATCATGCTGAAAATACTCATAACAATCTTCGAAACTGTAATATTAATAATAACATAATTAAGGATTAATAAGGAGGAGAGGGCCCACAAATCCCTCCAACCTCTCTTTCTACATTTGTCTTAGAGAGGAGGAAGCTCAGGAGTTACATAGTCACCTCAACTCTCAATCTCAGCCGTTGAATAGTCAGCAAATGATCCAATGGCTAGGATTCCTAACCAAGAGCTCATTGCAAGGCTTACTATAAGCTCATTTGTCCAACTATAGTTATGGAGCTTTTTTACCTACAAAAGATACTAAACGGTCTTCTTCTTCTCCCTAAATCAATGCTATTTCCTTTACTCTCTTTCTCTTCTCTCCCTTTCACCCTTCATATCAAACCTTCCTAATTAAAAAGCTTCTCTTTCATGGAAGGAGAACCCGGTTTTCGCTTTGCTAATTACCAAAACACCCCTCCAACTCTTGCTTTTTATAGACCTAGTCCTCCTCCTTTCACAGCCATAGATAGGTTCTTGTGGGGGTCTCAAAGCCATTTCTCCTCTCACCACAGCAATGTTATGAACAAGGGATCACTTACTTGTGAATTCTCTCCAAATTCTAGTGGTGTAATTGGTGGTGGCTATGATCAAGAAAATGGTGGGATTTGTTCTTCAATAATGCCATGTTTGCCTAATATTGATAAAGGGATTTTTGAGGGTTTTCTTGAGCCTCCAAACTGGATGCAAGTGAGGAATTATCCGAACGTGGGGTATAACGAAGAGGAGAAGATCGATAAGAAGAATTCTAGAGGGATGGGGAGGAGATCGAAAGGCGATTCCTTTAAGACTTTGATCAAGGGACAATGGACTGATGATGAAGACAGGTTGATTTTTTTTTTTTTTTGATTGATTATAAAATCTTCTTTAATTTGATTTTTGTTTTCTCTGCAAGAACTTCAAGTTATGCTATTTATATATTTATTTATTTATGTTTATTTTTCTTGTTATTTTGTTATATGAAGGAAGCTGCTTAGGCTGGTGAAGCAACATGGAGTGAGAAAATGGGCTCAGATAGCTGAGAAAATGATCGGTAGAGCCGGAAAGCAATGCCGAGAAAGATGGCACAATCATTTGCGCCCAGATATCAAGGTTTTGTTTATCCTTGAATTAATTTTTATCCAATTAATTCTCAGGGTTGAAGAAAAAAACAAGCATCAACTATCTGATTATGTTGTTATTTTAATTTTTATTCAAAAATATTCAGATCTTTGGATTTTTTTGGTTTATCAACCTGTTCTAAAATCTAAGAACTGAGATGTGATTTAGTTATTGTTTGAAAAAATCAAGCTATTTAAATTGAACCAAAAGAAAACCCTAATTGTTCCCTCCTCTCTGTAGAAATCTATTAATTGTTCAAGATTTGTTTCAGATGGCCATGGATTTGTCAATGAGTTCTTATTTATTTATTCACTTAGTTTTTAGGGTTTCTTTTTCATATGAACAAGCAAATTTTCAGGCATGTTTTTTGTTTCTTTCGAATGCTATTCGTAAGAAAATTAGATTTTCATGTTTTTTAAAAAAATTATTTTTTTTATAAGAAATTGGATTTTCAAGATTTAAAAGAAAATCAGTCTTGTTTTTTATTTTTATCTTGAAAAAAATTTCACATGAAATTTTCATGTGATTTTTGAAACCCTTTTCAACAAAGCATCAAAATCTGTTACAAAAGGTTCCAACTTTATAATTATTTCCCATTACACAAAAACAAGTTTTGTAATTTATCTCTTTTTCTTTGTAAAGTTCTTTAATTTAATGCATATCCTATTGTTTGTTGAGTTGTTTTTTGACAGAAAGATACATGGAGTGAAGAAGAAGAGAGGATGTTGATTGATGCTCACAAGACTATTGGCAACAAATGGGCTGAAATCGCTAAGCAAATCCCCGGAAGAACCGAAAATTCAATCAAGAATCATTGGAATGCCACAAAGAGAAGGCAAAATTCGCGTCGTAAGAGCAAGAAAAGTGAAGGGCAGAACAAAAAGTCCAAGCCATCTCTATTACAAGACTACATTAGGAGCCAATATTCTTCTTCCAATCTGATCAACATTTCCACCACCACCACCATAGCCTCCACCCCAACCACCACCACCACCACCACCACCACCACCACTAATTCAACTATTTCTGATGATCCTTCCATCAAATTCAACATTATCTATCCGGAGCTATCGCAATCAAACTCAGGTGATGATCACTCTGATCCTCTTGACATTACTCATACATATGATGATGAGTTGAGTTTCATGCAAAACTTCTTTGGAAACAACTCAAGTGAGTCAAATGTCCAAAATGCCCCTCTAGGGTTTATCAATGCCAATGTGGTGGAAAATGGTTATCAATCTTCTTCGCCTCCCAAACACCCAAATATTAACTATATTACCAATGTCACGAAAGAATTAGAAGCCCCGAAAACCCATCTTTGTTCTGAACTTTACCTCTCTTATCTCTTGGATGGAGCCACTAGTATCCCTAGTTTGCCAAGCCATGATTACAACTACTATGGGGAGATGCAAATGGGTGATTTCATGGTCAATGCTAATGGTCAAGGTTTTGGTCCTTCAAGTGGCAAGAAAGAGATGGATTTGATGGAAATGGTTGCAAGTTCTCAATTTTCTCAAACAAGTAGCAATAGTAGCTTTGTGATCTAAGAGAACACAAGGATAAAATGGTCATTTTTTCCTATATTTCTAAGTGTTGGTAATTAGTGACCAAAATATGTCCCAAAAAAACTTATTTGGGGGGTATTTTTGGTAACACAAAAATGTTTGGAGGGACAAACAGTGGTGTTGGGGACAGATTTACAAAATCTGTTATAAAATGTTGGGTTTTATGTGTTAAAAAGTGTGAATGTTTCTTGTTTGGTTCTTGACTAGTGGTTGGTGGTTTTCTGTTTTTCAGTTGCATGGAAATTTACTGAATTTTCACTTTATTTTTAATTAATTTTGTTGGTGAATTATATATATTTTTTTTCACTTCCTTAATATATTCTTGTTTTTTTCTATTAATTTTGACATCAGCTTATTTGATATTTTCTGGTCTTGTTTGACCATGACTTTGGTCTTTTTGGAGTAGAAGCTGAAGTTGGGGCACAAGGATAGCCTTCCAACTGGCCAACTTTTGCATGCCTTACGCAAAAGCTAATTGCTAGAATTAATCATAATAACTCTATAATATATATATATTGGAAATTAGATGTCACCTTAATTAATCAATTTGTGTTAATTTTCTGAATAATCTTAAAATTATTCAGAAAATTACATCCGACAAACCAAAAATGAAAATATAATACTTACCACGAGCAGGAGAGGGAGTATGCAATAAAGTTTTGTAAAAACAATATAATCAAATCCAAGCAACCATTTTTCGATAAGCACTTTTAATGATCACATATATAATTTCTAAGTGGAAATTAAAATATTTAATGGACAAAAAGGTGAATAAATTAATTCCACTGAAAAAAAAGGACAATCATCTCCGGGAAAAAATATTTCTTGAAAATGAGGTAAAACTATTGCCAAAATCTGGGGAGAAATCCGTCTCTTTTGGAGAAACGGGGCAACGTTTGTCGCGCGACATACTTAGCCACAACAACTGGATATCACTTTCATCATTTCTGGATATCCAGAACATTGAATATGGATATCCAGAAGCTTTGGAAAGGATATCCAGAAAAAATATTTGGTTTCTGGATATCCTTTCCAAAGCTTCTGGATATCCATATTCAATGTTCTGGATATCCAGAAGCTTTGGAAAGGATATTCAGAAAAAATATTTGGTTTCTGGATATCCTTTCCAAAGCTTCTGGATATCCATATTCAATGTTCTGGATATCCAGAAGCTTTGGAAAGGATATCCAGAAACTGACTAAGTATGTCGCGCGATAAACGTTGCCCCGTTTCTCCTTACGCGACGGAGAAACGCGTTTCTCCCCATACCGACTCAAAACTATTTGGGAAATAGCAATGTTATATACATATAACTTATGTCCAAGTTAATCGAAAATTAGAGTTATTAGAATAAGGCTGAAAAGTTGTATAGTTTTGGTTGTCAAAGTGAATCTTTTTTTTTCTTCTAAAAATGATTCTTTTTTTATTTGGAAAAATAATATAGTTATATAAATTTATATGAAAATTTGTAGTTCTATCATTTTTTGCACAACATTTTAATATATATATATATATATATATATATATATATATATATATATATATATGCAGAACAGCTACAACAAATACTTTGCTACATCACTTCATCAGTATCAAAATAAAATAATGTCATATTAATGGTCTGATACAGGATGTAAAGTATTTTGAACGAAAATAAATATATATTTTTTTACTTAAATGTGATGTAAAAACAAAACATAGTCGTATAAACACTCTACTAAATAATGTAAAAACTCATTTTTATTTACCTTTATAGTGCACTTTTTACATGGTGTTACACACTTTTTATATCTTATAATTCAAAAGGGGTATTAAGGGATTCTTTATTATAAACATTAATGTTATTAATGTATTTCCTTAATTTGCAAGGTAATGGTAATAAAGTCCGTCATAATTAAATATTACTCCGTCTAGATAAACTTTTGAATCTCTGGATGCAAATTAGTCTTGATTTTGTTGTTTGAATTTAATTGGCTTTTGTGGCTTGCGAGAACATTTTATTTTTGGAGCAACATTAAAATTAAACATTCACCACTCCCACATATTCACCAAACGGAAACTACTAAAAAAAATTACAACGAATAAAATAAAAAATTAACTCTATTTCAAAATAAAAATTCATTTCTAGTTTTAATTAAAAAAAATAAATATTCATTTTTGGATGAATGAAGTGCTAGTAAAAAAACTAACTACCGGATCACAAAATCATTTACACTTTTTAACACATAAATATTAATTTTTTTTAGAAAAAAATATTTTAAAATAAATGTCTATTTTCTAAAAAGTTTGTCCCTAAATATTTTTTTACCTTTTTTTTTTCACATTTCATTATATTTTTGCAAACAATAGAAAGCAGATAACAAAATATTTATTTATGATACCAAAAACGTTCGTATCAGCCCAAATAAAGCGGCATCTTGTATCCTGTATGTTTGAATAACTTGAAAAAAATGAACAAACACTTAAACTAAGCCGGGATTCATCGTCTGTAAGTACCAAAATCTGGCTCATACCTTCCAATCTAAGTTTTCTAGCAATTTCCCAAACTTTCATGAAGTTTAGGGGCAATTCGGAAACTTTTTATTACTTTCTGAGCAAGGAAGGACCTACCAGAAATTACAAAACTGGATAGGACCTCGCTGGAAAGAAGCTTCCAAATCTGCCACATTGCTTGTTCTAGAAACAGGCTGAGTCGACAGAAGATTAGGCCGCTCGGCCTCTTTTAGTGCAGGATCCAGCCGCGCGGCCTTATCCATAGTTTTGCAGAAATCTATAAATAGAGACCTTCTCTATCTCATTTGGGAGGAGAGTTTTAAGAGCAATGTTACTCTGCAGAATTATATACCCGAATTCTCTCTCCTAAAACCTAAGAGCCCACACTCTCTCCTAAATCAACCTAATCCTAATCTATTCCTAATAGATCTAGCCCAAAGAAAACTCATAAGAAGATAGAGAAGCACCAATATTGGTAATCTCTCCTTCTCCCTACCCTAATCTACATCTATACACTTTTACTCTCTTTAATACTTGTTGATTACCTTCCATTATGCTCTAAAGTTTCAATCTTTAATCATGTAAATCTATTCTTCCTCTCCCTAAACACAAATGACTCATGGAGATCCTCTCCCTAGAATGAACAAGATCCTTTAATGGCTTGTTCTAGGGATGATCTACCAAAAGAAGATGTGACCCCTTTTATATTTATGTCTAAAAATGCAATCTTTATGTGTTAAACATTCTCCCCTTCCCTAGATCTAGCTTTTCCTATGATTGTCCACCCATTGGGGTATTAAGGGCATATAAAAAGTCACAAAGATCCAACCTTTATATACTTCTCTCTTAGATTCATGATCTCCCTTGTCCCTTTAGCATTCTAAAATGGAGAAATCAATGTAAAGACTCAATCTTTACATTGATTCTTCCACATTGATGTTACAATTTATTTATTCCTCCCCATGTCCTTAAGGTTGGAATCTTTCTCCTATGATTGCCTAAAGACTATACAAGGCTTCAAAGGCATAGGATGAACCCTAAAGATCCAACCTTTATGTCTTATTTCCATAGATCCGTGGCTCGTGAGCATTCTTAGAGCAAAGATTGGTGTAAAGACTCAATCTTTACACCAATCTAACCATAACATGCCATAAATCTTGTTCACTTGTAGAGATCAATGATTCTTGGTCCCAAGATCTCCTATGATCACTTGAGATAAATATACCAAAATGTCCCTATGAATCGCCAATATCTCAAGATGTAGGATTGATGGCCAAATATTCATTCTTCTTCTAATACCTCATTCTTGGACTTAAATTTGACACTTTGATCACATTTGACTAAGTCCCCAATGAAAGTTAGGTTAAAAATATACCAAGGCTCCTATGCCTAGATTGGTTGATTAATCTAATGGGAGGGTAGAAAGGTCGTGTAATGATGATCCCAAGTTCAAAAATGAGTAGGGAATCAAATCCCTAAAAACATTGAAGCCCAAGTCATCCTAGACCTAAAACCTTCTTAAAATGGTTCCTATGTTCGGATAAAGACTTGGCACATTCCTTTATTTCACCAAAAATCACACACACACACTTGCACAATTTTGGACCTTGGAAGACTTGCTTTTGCAAGGCCCTTGGGTGAACACCAAACGTTCTTCCCAAGGGGTAACTTAACCTTCGGACCTATCTTTTTCCTTTTTTTCAAAGTTTTGAGGAGTATCAAAATGGCGTGGCGACTCCGTTTTTCATTAATTTGGTGTTTTCCAACGATGAGGTGACTCGGCCCTCGAAATGATTCGCAAACTACCCATGCGGTATGGCATGCGAGATCGTGGGGTAATTCACAGTTGGCGACTCCACTGGGGATCGATTAAATGCTTTCCAAACTTCTTCTCTCATAAGAAGTTTTGGAACATTTACGAGGGTTAGCCTTCCGTCTCGGGTCCAATTTTTGTGCTTGTGATTAAATTTTTTCCTTTTTATGCATTCCTTGTGCTATTTTTTGGCTTGTATATATTCTGAACAATAACAGGTACAATTCTGAAGCTGAAAATTGCCCAGAATCTCCGGCTAAACATTCTGGAATTGCAACAGTTTGGAGCCTGGAAAATTGCTTGATCAAGCCGTGCGGCCTGATCTGCCTTGGACCAAGCCGCGCGACTTTTTTAGCAGTTCCACCAGGACAGTTTCTTCTGGCATCAATCTGGAAACTGTGGCAATTTTGGGACTATTATGTCCAGAATCTGGACTGGTTTTGCAGACCAGAAAATTACGTGCCTATGTGATGCATTTCCCCGTCCTAAAACATACTTTTAAGACACATATTGAAAATCTCCATTTTAACTCAAAAAAGAATTTTTAGTGACCGCACACTACGCACACTATATACTCCTGTACACTTTTGCACACTACGTCCTCAACCCGGGATGGTTGTTCAGTTGCAGTCACGGAAGGTGTTACGACGCCCCCGGGCGCGCACGGAACCATCCCAACCTCCCCTTGGCTTAACCCGTGTTGACCACTGCACTAGTCCGTGTCACACTTTTTAAACCGTGACTTTTGGTGGTTTTTGTCTAGACCGTGTCATACAGCCTTGTCGTATACCCTCGTAAAAGTCAAACCCGAGCCCATGCTAGAGTCAAGATTCCTCGCGCAAGCGAAGCCATGCCAAAATTTCGTTAGGCAAAATTGGCAAAATCTTGACCCCCGACATTGACTTTGACTTTGACTTGCACGGAGTATGCAACCATGCTCAATGTGACACCGTGTCATTCGATTTTTTATGCCCGACCTATGCCTATTATATTCTTTGCACCGAAGTTAATGTCTATTGCGCAAGCGAAGCTATGCCGAAATTCCGTTAAGGCTAAAGACTTGACTTTGACGGTGTTGACATTGACTATAATCCGCATCGCTCGTGCGTTAAAATTACTATGATCCACTAGACCCTAGGACCGTTCTGCTCTTTTCGGTCGGTGAGATCTGCTTTCCCTATGGAAACCTTGTTCAAGGTTACAGGTTGAGGGGTCCATAGACGTAGTGATGGAACCCACTGATCCAGGATCTAGAGTAGTTGCGAAAAAGAAGGGCAACCTTTTCCAACCAAATATGGCTAATCAAAAGACATTTTTTAAAGTAAACTTGAAGATTCTTAACTGCATGTTACTTGAGCCTTCAACCTAAACACCTACCCTCGAGTCTAAACCTTGCCTACCCCTTTTCCGCAGCGAGATAGAAGTGGGTGAGAATACCGGGTCAACGGCTTTTCAGTGCAGAAATCTCAGGCTCAGACAGTTCATCAGAATCATCAGTTTCGTCTACTTAGGGGTTTAGAATGGCAGATATGACAGAAAACAGTGGTGGTACGGGTAATCCGATGCCTAGAGAGGAAGAGTTAGCCCTCGCCTTGGAAAGCAGCCGCAAGGGTCATGAAGAGCAACAAGCCTGGCTCATCGATGCTCTCCGCCGTCATGGGGTTCAGATAGTAGTTGAAGCAAACGGTTTCTTGGTCATGGTTGAAGATGAGACTCCAGAAACGGTTTCTTGGTCATGGTTGAAGATGAGACTCCAGAAACAGTGACTTCAACCCCTCCATCCTATAACCAATGCCCTCCTCCTTTGACATATGACCCCCCACTAAGGACTACTTCCCTTCCGCTCCTCCCAGTATCTCAGGCCATCAGGGTTCCATCACCCTCGGCTCCTCAGAACAGACCAAACTTCGTTCACTATCAACAACGACTGAATGCTACATCAACCCATTCTCCCTGTCTCAGCTGTATCCCCCAGGATTCATCCCTCCTCCTCAGTACGGACTATCCCAGCTGACTTCAAAGCCTCAGAACCAGTCCAATGATCTCCTCAACACTTGCCCTGTATCAGCAGATCTCCCATCTCCAGCCTTGCCAACAGGTCCCCACGAGTCTCCTTACTCCTTCTTTTACCCCGATAACTATGGATCCAATCCATATGCCTCCAGCCCATCTTATGGAAACCAGGGACAAGGTCAAGTCTACACCTATTTCCCTCAAACGGATCCTCGGGTCGTGGTTCCATCCACCAGTATGCCACCTACCGTACTGCCGCTCAAAACTGATAACTCTACCCCAGAACCAAGCAATCCGAGAATGTCAGCTGACCCTAACATGGCCTGGCTCGTGGAGCAAGTCAAATCCATGCAAGAGAAGTTTGGTGAACTGAGCACTAAGAAAGCAGCCTATCAGATCACAGATCCGAGCAAAATTGTTCCTCTTCCTCCGAAGTTCCGGATGTCTGAGATCGAGAAGTTCAATGGCACAGACTGCCCCCGAACTCACATAGAGAGCTACCTTCTGGCTATGAGAGCCAAGGATTGTACTTATCAGGAGATGGCTGACCATTTCCAACTGTCATTAAAGGGTTCAGCTCTTAGATGGTTCTTACATGTAAAACCGGAAGCCCGAGCCACCTAGGACCAGATTAAGGAAGTGTTCATGGAAAAGTACAAGGCCAACTTGAACTGAGAAACTAGCAGAAATGATTTGCAGGGGACTTTGCAGCGCCCAGATGAGCCGATAGGTGAGTTTTACAAGAGATGGAATTGGAAGCTTAGTGAGATGATGACTCCATTGAATGAAGAAGAACAAATGGAAATCTTCTAGTCCTGCTTGAAGCCCCAGTAAAGGGTCCAGATTGGCAAATACTATTATCCCAATCTCCGAGCAATGGTGAATGCGGGCACCAAATTTGAAAATGCCTTCAATATGGCACCACCAATAGGAACCGGCAACTCTTACCGGTACAGGACCTCAACCTCGAACACTCCAGCCAGTTCAGTGAAGGAAAAAAAAAACAGTAGGGGCGTTAAATTACATTCAGAATGATAAAGTCGGACAGAGCTCAGGTCAAACCGCTGCAAAGCCAAGGCCTCGCCTCTACACCGCTGAAGACTTTGGGATGCCTTTGGAAAAAGTATTTGATGGCTTGGTAGCCGAGGGGCTTATGAGACCTCTGGAGAATTGGAAGCCTAAGAACCCTAACATTCGGTTGGATGAGTCTAAGCATTGTCGGTTCTACAGATACCATGGGCATACCACCAACGATTGCACTTATTTGAGGCACCTGATCTCCCGCCTGATTGAGGAAGGCAAGCTTGAACCGCCTCCCAATACAGTCAAAAACCCTCTTCCAGCCAATGACCGAGTGAATGTGATTGAATTTGAAAATCCAGAGCAGGCGAATGCAGTTGGGTTCGGGGATCCCAAGATTATAGACATCCTAGAATTTAACGTTCCTTACGTTGAATTGCATGGGAAATGGAAGGATCTAATTGATGCCTTAGCCAAGGAAGGGCAGTTTGGCCCTATAGTGGGGACCGATTTCATTAATGTCATTGAAGCAAGATCTCTTTTCGGAAACACCGAGCCAGTTACCATAGTCAAGATTACAGAGGAGAGGATCACTTATGAAGATTGTGAGGCCGAAGTCAACCAATCTATGACAATGGAAGTTTCTCCAGAAACCCTTTATCACTCATGGTGAGCATAACGTGTTTGTGATGGCCCTTACTGCTCAGGAGGATCAGTCCCAATCACCGATATGGAGAAATGTGGAAAGGAGAATGAATGATCGAGGAGACTCCGATGACGGAGAAAGTTGTCTATCAGATGCCGAAAGTGTGACGGGCCTCAGTAGCTCAGAAATGCAGGTGAATGTGATTGAATTTGAAGAGGAAGATAAACCAGCTCCACCAAAGCCACACATTTTGTATGATGTCTATGATTGCGACGATTGTCTGGTGGATGCATACCAGGATTGGATCAATGAGGAATCTCCCTCAAGGAGGATAAGAAAGAAGAAATCATCCCAACAAAAGTTGAAGGAAAGATATGAGGCAGGAGATACCAGCGTGGGGACGCTAGGAGAACCCTCCGGCAAATTTGATTATTATGTCAACTACTCGAGAGTGCCCGCCAAAGCCTCAGCTAGTCAGAGCAAGGTCCGTCCCGGCAACTCCCGCCAGGTCGATGTTCTAGAGGCAGAAAGCTCCAAGTTCATAGCTATTGTCCGGTTCAATGAAAAGTTGAAAGATTTGGAAGATGAATACAGGGTCCCCATAGAATACATGGCCAGTCAGGGCAGAATCAAATTCTCACCTGAGGAGGATTTCATCAGTGTAATCCAAGCCAATCCCCCTGTCGGCTACACAGATAAGGTGGTGGTGTCAAAAATCAGCAAAGAGAAAATGACTTACCAGCAATGCATAGACAAAATGAATCGGACCCTTCAGTCTATGAGTCCGGTTGTTATAGAAGAGCTTGCCGAAAGACTGCATCAGGCCTCCCTTGATCCATTTACCATCTTTCCAAGGCATCAACCCACAAACGACCCCAGTAAGGCTTTTGATGAGTTCGAGCTCTCCAACTTTGTGAACGCCTGTGAATTTGCTTCTCCCCCGGACAGTGACAGTGAAGAGTCCGTTGGAAATGAGAACAGGAATGGGTTGATTTTCAGTGATGATGACAGTTCAGTAGAGGGCATGGATATAGAGCCAATGGAAATAAAACTCGAAGAATCAGATGGGGTAGAAAGCCACAGACCTGAGAATGAGGATAAGATTACCTCGAAATGCGATGCAACTTTTGCAAGAGCTTGGAGGAGAAAATGGACGAAAGTTCAGATGAGAAAGAATATGAGTTCAGCATTTTAGAATTCAATACCCCTTACAGGAACCTAGTCGGTGAATGGAGAGATTTGATTGAAGCCTTAGCCAAGCAGGGAAACTGGGCTCCCCTTATTGACCCAGAGTATGTAAATGTCATTGAAACTATGCCTCCGTCGGAAAGGGTGGATGCTATTGCAGTATTAAGGGTCACCACTGAGCCACCATCCAAAAGAAGAATGTATGGAAACCCTAGAAAGGGTATTGAAGCTTGAAGCGACCCCGATCCCATTTCTATCCTATGATAACAGTGACGTTTTGCTGGTAGTCCCAACGCCAGAGGAAAAGCCCAGAACGCCTCTTATATGGCGCCAAGTATCTCGGCCATCCTTTGCCACAATTGGCCACCAGGGTAAGGATGAAGACTCTGAAGGAAGTTACTGTAGTGAGTTTAAGGGAGATACAGTTGAAATGCCAGAGGGAACAGTAGAAGAATGGCTCACTTAAAGGCTAATTAGCCCCAAAAACCCATCCAAAGATGATGACCTGGAGCCCGTCAAGAGGTTTGACCCTGAAGAACTCCTTATAGATGATGGAGTCGCCCACTTCAGGAAGTGTTTGGCTAATGTCAGAGAAGCTGTCAAGAGGTTGACGCCAACAGAAAGGAAAGATATGCTTGATAGTGATGAGGAATGTGACCCTGCATTGCTGAAAAAATTGCTAGGGCAAAATGATGAAGCCAATGGCAAGCCTTCAAGTTATGGGAACGATGGCTTCTATTGTATGTTGACTCTGAAAGGCCTGAATGAAACTGTCAAAGCCTTAAGTGAGGAAGAGGAAACTGAAATCAGTAAGTTACTAAATCAATGGGGGACCCAGAAGCCGGAAAGATCCAAAAAGCTTGTAACCTGGGACCAGATCCGTGAAGCGGCTTATACCTCTAGTGATACTGTGAACCAAATCAGCCAGCAGGGTTGGCCGTATGCCAGCAAAAGCCCACCTCTAACCCTGAAAGAATTGAAATAATCTTCCAAAAGAGCCAATGACTCGGGAAAGTCAAATGTCTATGTGATGACTCGTTCCGGGCAGATGAATGTTGAACCACCCAGGGTTGACAAGAGAAATACCAGCTCCGAACCAAGGGGAGATAAGAGGCCTTATAAGCCGAAAACAGAAAAGGTGGAATCTGAAAAGGAATATCCAGTGTTGACTAAGCTGAAGTGCACCCAAGCCAATATCTCCCTTTGGTCCCTGTTAACCTCTTCCTACCCCCACAAGCTAAAGTTATAAGAAAGCTTGGCCAAGACCATGGTACCCATAGATGTCACCCCAGATGAGGTCATCCAAATGATCGGGAACATTCACTATGGAAACATCATCACTTTCACTGACCTAAATTTATCGAAATATGGGTCTAACCACACTGAGCCGCTCTACATCACTCTCCAGTTGGAGGAGCGCCGGTTTTCGAGGGTGTAAGTCGATGGGGGGGGGGGTCTGCAATGAACGTCCTGCCAGCAAAAATGATGGACCTACTAGATCTGAAGCCAACAAACTTAAAGCCGTCCAGTCAGACTATTAAGGCCTATGATTCCATCGCTCGATCAGTTTTGAGGATTGGAACTTTAAATCTGTGGTTTGGGAAGAAGGTCATGGCTGTTGACTTCCAAGTAATCGATATCCCCATTTCATTTACTCCTCTACTGGGACGACCCTGGATCCACCAGATAAACGGGGTGGCCTCTACCTTGCACCAGTGTGTCAAATTCCAGTCCGATGATGGAACTATCACTACTATCTATAGAGACAGTGTGACTATGGAAGGGACCAATATCGGGGGTATTCCGATACTGGAAATCAAGCATGATGATGAAGGGCTTACCTTAACTGGCTTCCCCTTGACCACCTCTAAAGTGCAAGTGTGTTGTGCAGACCTCACAACTACCTCAGACCAAATACCTCCTGCTATGCGAATGATGAGAAAGATGAATTATCTTCTAGGGCTTGGACTGGGTAAAAGGCTTCAGGGTCGTCATACTATCATTGATGCAAAGGAACAAACCACCCGACATGGCTTGGGCTACAAACCAACTCCTCAGGATGACAGGGAAGCAAAGGTAACCGTTCAGGAAAGACAAAAAGTTGGTAGTAATGAAGGGGTCCATCTCCATCCTTATAGCCTGTCTCTGGCCAAGTACTTCACCTAGGGCGAGACTCAGTATGATGAGAATGACAGTCAGTAGTCCGTGAGGAAAGATCTCTTGAAAAGCCTCGAAAAAGCCCGTGGAAAGCCAGCCAATCCCATCAAGAGGATGTTCCTCGACCTGCCGAGTATTCCTGGGGCTACCACCACTGTTCAGAACAAGTATGTCTTCAAAGGGAACCCAGACCGCCTCAAAGAGCCAGCACTCTTCCCAGCAGGGGTAATGGATTTCTCCACCTTCGAGCTAGCTCTCCCGAAGATCAGCCAGGTAGAAATCGCCAGCAGTGAGGATAGTGGGCCGGCATTGCAGAAGCTGTTTGATGAAGAAATACAGATTCCCAACCTGATCAACTTCAGCTCAGATGACGAGACAGTTGTCGTAATTGGGAACGGCAGTGAAGAACCTTTTGATCCCCGCACTCTAGTGACTAAGACAGAGATGCCGCTGAAGAACTGGGAGATATTTTCAGGCCCGATAGCCAGCCGACAGCAAATGATCACAGAGCTTGGATTGGTGCCCCGTCCCTCTATGTCTAGTCCTGTCAAACACCCTGTCATTCGTACTATAGAGTTGGGAGTCTTTGAGTTCGAGTCCTCTGAGTCATCTGACGGCCTTACGCCTGAAGATTATGAATGTGTCGCCAATGTGATCTTTCCATTCGCTTTAAATGAAATGATATATCTTTCTGAGTATCCCCTTATTGCCAACTTAACAAATGATAAATTAACTAATAATCTAACAACAGTTAATAATGATTCAATTGAACAAGATGCAGACACACTAAATGAATAATACATTAAAGAAATCTTTAAGCAGGTTATTGATAAGGAGGAAAACTGTGCCCAAGCTGCCGAGGAAGTTTTGACTAGTGTTAACCTGGGTACTATCAAAGAACCTAAAGAGACACAGATCGGTAACTTCTTCCAGGGGGTCGAACGGGACAGACTGATTGATCTTCTCAAAGAGTATGTGGATGTGTTTTCCTGGTCTTACAAGGACATGCCAGGGCTGGACAGCTCAATTGTAGAACACATGATTCCTTTGACACCTGATGCCAAGCCTGTGAAACAAAAACTGAGGAAAATCAAGCCAGAATAGTCTCTGCAAATCAAAGAGGAAATTGAAAAGCTGCAGGCGCAGTTTCTTACGAATTGCAAAGCTGAAACAGCAATTTAAAAGAATTTGGAATTTCATCCTCAGTCCGGCCGGACTCTCTCTGTAGTTGACTTGGTCAACTCTGAAGCCAGCTGCTCTCAAAATGGGAAACAATTCCAAACCAAGCCCTGTTCATGCCTTTGTGAATCTGCGTGCTCCCATGGTTTCAATCAACCAAAGCCAACACCTCTTCCGCCCCGGGCTCGTGCAACAGTGCAAATAATTAAATAATCAGTGTATATAGGCATAAATTTTGACCCGTTCAATTTTTCATGCATGTTTCATTTTATTTATTTTTGATCAACCTACTTGCTTATTTGCCAAAATAAAAAGAAGGTAATCACTAAATAGATGTGCAAAGTACAGGTTCTGCCTCAAGGGCGCCTTTTCAAATACAGTTCAAGTCAAATTGTTTCGGACAATACACGCATTTTGTCTAAAAAGCAGTAAAGAAGGACTACTCCGAGTCCTGCTCGTTATCCGAGCACTCGATGCACTGCTCCGCAGCAGCCGGATCCGTTGAGAACAAGAAATCTCCGAATTCCTCCAGGCGGAAATACGCAAAAGGCCTCCTCTGCGCCTGCGAACTCGAAGACTCTCCCCTCTCGTGCCCCAAGTGCGAAGGAGGATGAGCTCCAAACCCAGCCGTTCCGCCCGCGAACTGGCCAAATCCCTGCGCAAAGTCCTCTCCACCAGCCGTGGGAGCAGACGAACCTCTCGGCCTAGACGGCCTCGGCTCACGAACATCCTCGCTCCTCCGGGAACTGTACCTCAGGAACTCCACAAGCCTCCTAGTGTAGTTGGCCCACCCGTCCAACTGTCTCATAGCCTGGTTGTACGTACGGCCAGACACCTGCAAACCAGGAAAGTCGTCAGAAGACAAGCAGAAAGTACAGATGCAACATTTGCAGAATGATACTATCAAATGCAGAAAATCAAAGGCACTCACCGAAGTGTTGGGGTCCACCCTGTACTGAGATCTCGGCTCCTCTGGAATCGGGATCACCAGTCGCCTGCGCGAACCGTCCAGCCCCTCGTATGCCAACCTAGCGCGTGGAAGCGGGAGATCTCGGGGATATCCAGGGCCCTCGCCCTCCCTGTGCTGCACCTGCGGGCTCCTCAGCCTCATCCTCAAGAAAGTGTCATAGTCGGCTCCCGCTATGACATACTCGGTATAGAACACACCCTGTCTATACCGCTCCAACTCCTCCATCGGCATCGACGAAGGATGCTGCATGTGCAGAGGCGGATCCACCGGCACCATCGGAAGGGACCCCAGGCCATGCTGACGGGTCACCCTCTCCCCTGCATACATCGCATCGCAGTGAAGTCCCACCAGCAGCTTCCGCCGACGCGTAACCTCACTAGCAACCTGAACCACGCCAACGTGAATCCGGCTCCACCAGGTCAGCTGGATCCGCTCGGAGAACTCTCGGCTCAGGGCCTGAGACACCTCCTCGTACGGCAGTCGAGTGCCCTCTCTCGACGACACCGCCCTCTTCGTCTTCTTCTGCCAAGACAGCATGGTAGGGAACAAGGATCGGTATGCCTCCTTAATCTCCCACCCATTGCCAATTTGAACACCTCGTAGCACTGCACTGTCAAGCAAATGGAAAGTTATGTCAGCTACAGAGCAGATACATACGAGTACATAAAAGAGACAAGAAAGAGGAAAAGACGTGAACTTACATCCAGAGCAAACGAGAAACAGCTCAAGGAGTTCTCCTCTCCCCGCGAGAACCTATCCAAGGCATGGTAGAGCTCGGCCAGTCCAGCCTCCCCCCATGCATATCCCCTCACGGCATCCAAGTCTGTCAGCGACCCGAGCAGAGGGAAGTGACAGGACGTGTCAGAAGTCGGGAACAGAGTCGCTGACAACGCGAACCAAATGAACCCTCGAGCCAGACGCTCAGCGGTCATCCTCGGGGACCCCTCCCCATAATCGGCAATACCCGTCCTCAGATGCATCTCCATCGGCCTGTACCGAATACCTAAGCCCCTGGCATCGGTGATATCAAAACCCAGCAGCTCCGACAACTGCCCCGGGGTATAACCATCCACCCACACCAGCGCGTTGCCCCAGGTCGGCAACCCAGTGATAGCAGCAAAATCAGAAGGAGTCACCGTCGCCTCCCCCCACCTGAAATGAAAAGTATGGGTCGTATCCCACCAGTACTCGCTCAGAGCTACGTACATGGACCTCGCCCTCTGCGTCACAGCCACCGCGGCTACCGCGCTGATAAATCCAGCCAAGCCGGAGTCAACCACCAGCTGCCGTGGACTCCTCTCTCCGTATCGAGCCTCGTCCGGGAATATCTCCCACAGCGCTCGCACTGCCTCGAAGGCTCCCCGACTCTTCTGGTTGTGAACATCAACTGTCCCTCGCCCCTGCAGGTGAACACGGCAAAATACGTTAAGCACAGAAGCGACATCAACAGAGTGCACGAACGCATGTCAAAATGATGCAATGCAGATACAGTTCTCATTCCTTTCCTAAAATATTTCCATCCAAGTTGGAGTATTGACGGTCCAAGATTTCAAAACCCTTCAAAAACTCCGTTGAATCCGGAACTTTCAAAACATTTTGAAAACTCCGTCGAATCCGGAACTTTCAAAGCATTTCGAAAACTCCGTCGAATCCGGAACTTTCAAAACATTTCGAAAACTCCGTCGAATCCGGAACTTTCAAAGCATTTCGAAAACTCCGTCGAATCCGGAACTTTCAAAGCACTTCGAAAACTCCGTCGAATCCGGAACTTTCAAAACCCTTCGAAAACTCCGTCGAATCCGGAACTTTCAAAGCCCTTCGAAAACTCCGTCGAAATCGAAACTTTCAAATCTTTTTCGAACATTTCGAAAATTTACTCCGTCCCGATTTAAACATACTTTAAATTTGGAAAACACATCTAGACATGGAATTTTGCAACCAAAATTTTTATGTCATCTACCAATAGTGTCAATTGAACTACATTCTAGTCAATTTCGACAAAGGCGCATAGCAAAGTCAAAAGCCCAATTCGGGCACCAAAATCCTTAACTCATTCCTAGTCAAATTTTTAACATTTAAAGAATGCACATTCTTAAAATTAATGGAATTTGAAGGAAGTTTACCTGTCTCTCGATCCCTCCTTTGGATTTGTGGTTCTCCCTAGCCGGGTAGAACTCCGCCGGATTCAATGGAAGAGTAATGGTTCGAATGGTCCGAACCAACCGCGTTCTTTTGTCATCGGTCCTTCCATGACGAGCCATTGGTTCCAAATCACCTTCCATGTTGATTTTCTATCACAAATTTGAGCAAACCTCACAATTTGGGATGAATTTTCTCTCCTCCTTTCTCTCCCTCTCGTCGGAATAAATGGAGAAATGGCCAAGTTTGCCTCTGCCTCGGTGCTGATAACAACCTGGTCAACTTCAGGTTCAGTCCGGCCGGACTCTTTCTGCAGCAGAAAGATTCCTTGCCAATTCAGCCCCTCAACTTTTCGCAGTTCCAATTTTACCCCTTTTGGCCCCCAAAAGTGTAAAATTTCCCCAAAGTTAGACGTTTCTAACACCCCATCCCTCGAGGATCCATTCCCAGTTAGTCCTCACTAACGCTCGTCTCCAGACGTTAAATTCCCAGTTACTCCTCACTAACGCCCGTCTCCAGACGTTAAATTCCCAGTTAGTCCTCACTAATGCCCGTCTCCAGACGTTAAATTCCCAGTTAGTTTTCACTAACGCCCGTCTCCAGATGTTAAATTCTCCATCCCCAGTTGACGTTTGACATTCAAACGTTCATTCCCGCCCCAAACCGACGTTTGACATTCAAACGCTCAGTCCCGCCTTCGGACATCAAGTCACAATTTCGTCTCCTGACGTTAAAATTTCTATTGGTTTTCACCAACGTTCATTTCCCCGGCCGCCATTCGTAAGCCCGATCGTCCCACCTCAGCGGCCATCAAGGTAAGCCCGCACAACAATCCCTCTTCGGCCATCAAGGTAAGCCCGAATGTTCATCCCCAGCAGGATTCTAAAGAAGAAACGTCAATCCTTACGAGTTGTTAATAACACCAGTTTAACATAACCATTCCCATCATTGCCACCCTATCCCCAGCAGGATAAACCTGGCCGTCATCGTAAGTCCAGCACTCAAGGCATGAATGCCTCCGTCTCAGGATAAACGCATCCAGCAACTCCGGTCTGAGGCGCCACACGCCCTCGTATGTTTCAGCAACTCCGGTCTGAGGCGCCACACTCCCTCGAAGGTTTCAGAAGTCCCAGGTTCAGACGCCTCACAATAGTCTCCATTCAGGTTCAGGTGCCTCGCAATGGTCTCATTCGGGTTTAGACGCCTCCCAACAGTCTCGCTTAGGTCAAGGTCCCCACGCGCGGCTCCTTGCACCTACAAACTACGATCGGCTTGATTCCCGCTCGGGATACGTAGGAATCCTTTTGCTAAGGGTCCAGCCAGCTGACTGCCCAAGTCTTTCAAAGTAAGGCATCCCGATTTGGATCCTTATCTTTTTTCAACGACCCCACTTCCTTCGGAAGAGACGTCGCTGAGGGGCTAACTGTAAGTACCCAAATCCGGATCGTCAAAATCCGTTAAGAGTTAACCGGAATCCGTTAACTGGCCCGCTCCAGGTTAACCGAAACCCGTTAAGTTCCCCATTGCCAAGCCAACGAGATGTCCCGGGACTGCCCCGAGCATCCCAACGTCGAAACGTACTCAACACACGTCGTCGCACGTAAAAGTACGGCTTTCCCTGAAAAATGCACTTTTCGACACTTTCCGGGGGCGTTTCGGACATTTTCCGGACTGTTATTTTAAAAACGGACAAAACCGGGGAAAGTGACACGAACTCCCACGAGCCTGGTGAGTCATGGGACATGTGGCTCACATGCCACAGCCCACCCATCACCTTTCAATCAAATTTAGAGTGAAAAGACAAAAATACCCCTGGTATGCAGTCTCAGTCCGGCCGAACTCATTTGCAGGAAATCTGGAATTGCCAGCAAGCCCCTCCAATTTCCAAAGTTTCACAAAACCCCCTGGATTTCAGGTTCAGTCCGTCCGGACTCATGCTGAATTTTTACCTGTAAATACAAGGGCTGTCAAAGCCATTTACAACAACAAAAAATCACCCCTTCCACCAAAACCTCACGGCCTAAACTGAGTTCCACTCCCCCCGAGCCTCGATTTTACCTCGTTTTGCATGAAAACTTCGTATTTCGATCAAATACGACCCCCGCCACTTCGAAACACCGTTCCAAACACACTTTCGTATCCCGTATACGTCCCCCGAGCCAAAGGAGCCGACCCTAGCCATAGGTAGCTCCCTCTCTCTTTGAAACTCTCGTTCCGTCTCGGTTTACGCGCCAGTCGCTACAACCGTTTCGGACGACGTTGTTGAAATGTAGACGCCTCCGTCTAACGGGGTCCGATACGTTTTAGCCCCTAGATCCTCTTCTCTTCCCGTAAGAGAAGTAATCTCGGGTTAAAACGGCGTTCCGACCCCGTTTCGTTTACTTTTATGTCATTTACCAATTCCGGATCGTTTGATCCGTCGATCGTCATTTAAATTCCTGTCATTTACAATTCCGGACCGTTTGATCCGTCGAACGTCATTTACATTTCATGCAACTTTACAATTCCGAGCCGTTTGGCTCGTCGATCGTACTTTACAATTCCGGATCGTTTGATTCCGTTGATACCGCACTTTAAATACTGTCATTTACAAAGTCCGACCCGTTTGGATCGTGATAGTATTTACTTTTCAAAGTCCGAGTCGCAACCCGATTCGTTGATCGCATATCATTTAATACGTTTTTCCCGTAAAATCGTTAACAATGTAATGCCCGGTTCAAAACCGGAGTTCGACCTTCGAACTCTCTTTCAAAACGCGCGAAATGACGTTTGGCATCCAAACGCTCATCTTCAAACTTAAAACCCGCCATTTGACACAAAAAATCATTTAATACGTTTTTCCCGTAAAATCGTTAACAATGACATGCCCGGTTCAAAATCGGAGTTCGACCTTCGAACTCTCTTTCAAAATGAGCGAAATGACGTTTGGCATCCAAACGCTCATCTTCAAACTTAAAATCCGCCATTTGACATTCAAAATCATTTAATACGTTTTTCCCGTAAAATCGTTAACAATTACATGCCCGGTTCAAAACTGGAGTTCGACCTTCGAACTCTCTTTCAAAACGCGCGAAATGATGTTTGGCCTCCAAACGCTCATCTTCAAACTCAAAATCCGACGTTTGACATTTAAACGCTCTTTTCTTAAAAGTCAACATTTGACACTTAAGATAAACAGTTAAAGTCAGCATTCGCGCCACTTTTCCTAAAACTTCAAAACCGACGTTTGTCATTCAAACGCTCGCCTTTTCAAACAAGTCACCTAATCAACGTTTGACATTCAAACCAAGATTAAGCTTGTCATTCAAGCCCCCATTTCAAAATGCAAACACACACACACACACACACGATTTCGAGAAAGGTAGAAAGACTCGTCATACGAGGCGTTTCGGGTGATCTCGTAATACTCTTCCCGAAACGTAACGTGACCTCCGAACCTAACAATCTCTGGTACTAAAAAAGCTTTTTACTCGTTTTTGCTACCAATAAAAATGACTCCCAGTTTTCAAAGCCTTTTCCTAAGTTTTTGCTGCCAATAAAAACGACACCATTTTCACAAAAGCCGTTTCTCACGTTTGGGCTCAAAATACAAAAACTGCGTGGCGACTCCTCTCCTTCCCAAAAGCGAGGTCTCATACACCAACCCTCCGCGAAAGACAACCGCTTTCGGTCGCGCGAAATCCGGGTAATTTCACCACCCTAGAAAGAAATGTCAAGGAACTTGAGGTCTACGGGGACTCAGCCCTGATCATTAACCAGGTCTCAAACAAATGGAAGACTGTGGATGCTCACCTAAAGAAGTACCATGCCCATATGGAAGATTAACAGAGCAGTTCAAAGAAGTGACCTTCCATTATCTGCCAAGAGACAGGAATAGATTCGCAGATGCCTTGGCTGCTCTAGCCTCACTGGTAGAAATCCCCGAGGGAAAGGCAGTAAAACAATTCAGAGTGGGTAGAAGGGAAACACCAGCTTTCTGTTGTGAATTAGAAAGAGGGCCCGAGCTCGCCAATGAACCTTGGTACAATCAGGTTTATCAGTTTCTCAGAAATGGGGAAGCAGCATTCAGAGACAAAGAAGGTAATCTGAAAGAGGGCATCAAGGCCAAAAGTTTGCAGGCTTTGAGGTGACTGGCCTCTCACTATGTCATTCGGGGAGATGATCTGTACAAAAAATGGTACCAAGGACCACTCCTGCGGTGTGTCACCAAAGAAAGAGCAAAAGACCTAATGAGCGAAGTCCATAATGGTCCCTGCGGTCCTCACATGAATGCCAGAGCATTAATGCAAGTTATCCTCAGAATGAGCTACTACTGGATCTCCATGGAAACAGATTGTATTCAGCATGTCCGAGAGTGTGACAAGTGCCAGCGGTTTGCCAACCTTAATCATCTCCCACCTCATGACTTGTACTGCATGACGATGCCTTGGCCGTTCGCAACTTGGGGTATTGATGTAATCGGGAAGATAGCCCCAGCCGGAAGTAATGGGCATACATTTGTGTTAGTGGCAGTGGATTATTTCACAAAATAGGTGGAAGAAAAGTCCTATAAAGTCCTCACATCCAAGAAGGTTGATCAGTTTATCAAAGAGAACATCATGTGCAGATATGGGGTACCAAACGAGATCATCTCAGATAACGGGACACATTTTGAAGGAGATTGCGATAGATTGCTGTCAGAATTCAAGGGCACTCGCCACAGATCATCTCCGTACAGGCCTCAGACCAATGTAGCAGTAGAAGCTGCAAACAAGATACTTGAGAGAATCATTCGAAAGATGGCCACTCGCGGTCGTGACTGGCCCGAGAAACTACATCTAGCACTCTGGGGCTACAGAACTTCTGTCAGAACATCCACGGGAGAAACCCCTTTTGCTTTGACTTATGGAATGGAAGTAGTGCTGCCTGTAGAGTTGGAAATTTCATCATTAAGAGTTCTTTTGGAAAACGACATTAATGAAGTAGAATGGTTGCGCAGCCGGCATGATGAGCTCGCCCTGCTTGATGAAAGGAGACTAAAAGCAATGGAACATACTCGAGCCTATTAGAGACAGCCCTCTAGGAAAATGGGAACCCGTGTGGATTGGCCCGTATGTGGTACAAAAGATACTATCAGGAGGTGCAATGAAACTTGCAGACCTGGATGGCAATCCTTTCGTTCAACCCGTCAACGGTGACAAGCTTCGTCGTTATTATGTTTTAAAAAATAATAATAATAAAGAGTGCAAAAAGAGTAATACCCAGCTAGGCTGAAAACCCTAAAAAGGGCGGTCTAGGCAGAAAATAGGGTTGCACCAAAAAAAAAAAAAACAACAAAATGAACAAGTTCACAAGAGTCGAACTACGGAGACCTGAGCCCCTTAGTCCTTTTTGTAAAAGGGGAACGTAGGCAGCCAGAAATGGTTCGGTCTAAACAATAAATAAAATTCCATGAAATGTGTCTTGAAAAATTCCAAGATAATATCCCAGGTTTTTTACAAATTAAAAACTTCTTGATGAGTTCAAGCACGGCCTACTCTTGACTCTCCTAACCTGCTATGAAGAAAATATATACAATAAAACTCCTAAATAACTAATGTGACTGCAAACAAAGAAATAAGTGGATTCTCAGAACATCTCTCAAGTTTATCAACCGTCAGCGGCGGCATCATCCCTGTTCTTCTTCCCATGACCTCGACCTCTTCGAGTGTTTTTCCTCTTCTTCTCGATGATGTCCGTCTCCTTCCTACCTATCTCGGGTGCCCTCACTGGAGCCTCGACCAAACCTGTGTCAATAAGTGCCCTTTGTACCCTAGCACGAGTCTTTATCTCCTCCCGCTGAGCCTCGGTGAGAGGAGGAATCCCCGACAGTCTCTCGTATCTAACTTCCATATCCTTGATGAAATCACCTGACTGGTTATGTTGACTGGCCTTTGCCTCGACCTCCCTCAGAATCCTACTAGAGTCACTATCAGCACCCAATAAGGCCTGGCGCCTCTCTCTCAAAACAATCTGAGTCACCCCCATCTCTCTCTCATACCAATCCAGGTAAACTGTGGTTAAAATAGTACTCTTCCTGCTCTTGAGAATGACTTTGGGTGGAAAAATAGCATATGTCCATGCCCTCGAGAAAAAGGAGAAACTACCGGGATCTCTCATATCCAAGGATGCTACCTCCATGGTACGAATACTCTCCCAGTCATCTAGTGTCCCCTGTAAGGTCCCAAGCTGTCTCAATACTAAGCATGGGATGTAGAAGGACAACCAAGACCGCCCTGGGACCCTCACTATGTAGGACTCTTGAAATGTCCTCTGGGTCTGCAACCTCTAGTGAGGCACCTACCAACAAATATCTAAAGTAGACAGCCGAGCCATCATCAGCTTCCAGCGGTCCTGATCCTGTTGTCTCGGTGCACCTCTCTGAGAAATCAACCAGGGATAATGAGTAGGCAAAGCCCTAGGTAAAGCCTTAAGTCGCTCCTGTAACCACAAGGTCAGCACAGCTGGACTCCCAGACCGCATGAAAAGGTCTCCTCTGGCCATCCTATCAATGCCATGTAGTGTCTCTCCCAAAATCAAGGGGACGATATCTCTCTCGGCTCTACTATCTCGGACCATGTCTTAAAGGCCACTATGGCACACTCCAAAAGACTCAACAGTAAACAGGAAAGAGAACACGTAAAGAATAAAGGCGTCCATAGATATCATAGTCCCTGCAGTACCCGGAGACATGAATCTGTCCGGAATATCAGAAATGTCAATCCTATCAGGTGCTATCATCATGGCTGCAGCTTCCTCGGGAGAAATCTGTAGAAAAGATGCCAACTTTCACTGGTAAGCCCTCGGCCAACGGAATCGAAATAGCCTCGACTTTCGGATCCCCAATCAATGCTATGAAGTCCTCAAAGGTGGGAACAATCTCATTGTAAGAAAAAGAATAGACATGTCTCCGGACGTCCCAAAACCTTGCAGCGGCTCTCAAAAGGTCCCAATCTGGTGGGAGATCCTTCAAATGCCATAAAGACTTAATCTTGAAAGTGTTATCAAAAAGTCCCTTGTGAAATTGGAAATTATGCCTCATCCAAGATTGAAGATTGGAAAGAAAATGGTCTCTCCTCTCTTTTTGCAATCGAACCGATTTTTCCATGGTAATGATTGGATTCATCAATTTTTGGCTAAAAATCAGTTCTGGAATGGTCTGGGACAATATGGGAGGAGCCAAATTCGGAAATGAAGTTTCTAGACCCTTCCTTGGCTTTATTTGCAGAAAATCAGTTCAGACGGAAGAAACAGCCGTGCGGCCTTTTTTTCTCTGGACCAGGCCGCGCGGCCTTATTCGCTGCTGCATAAAAAAAAAATTATGCAGCAGCCTAAGCTGCTGCCCAAGTGGAATTCTCATCCCACTTTCTCAAAACCTGCATAAAAACCATTCCCAAACACATTTCATATGTTCCAAATACAATCATATACATCCTGACCCAATATCCGCCACATTTCCACACAAAAAATCACCCCGAGGCTCAAGTAACATGCCAAGTAGCAATAAAAAAATAATAATAAACTGTGTCTTGCCTCTTCGGGCACTCGTCATGAAGGGACGAGGAACTACCTAACTGTCTCGCCCACTCCCGGACTCAAAAATAAAAAAAAATAAAATAATAATAATAAAAAATAAAAAAAAGAAACCATTACATGTCTTTGCCCACTCCCGGGCCCCCAAATAAAAATAAAAAACAAATTGTTTTGTGTTACATTCTCTCTCTCTCTCTCTCTCTCTAACCTAAGTGCAGGAAAAAAAGGACCCTAAGCATCTGACTCCTCGTCGCTGCTCAGCTCATAAAACTCAGGGTCCCTCATCACATCCTCCTCATCGCTCACATCCGAAAAATCAACAGGCACATGCTCTTACTCCGCCAGCTGCTCCAGAATGTCAGTATTAGGCCCACGCCCACGAGGCACGTCGCTGGTTGAAGATGATGGGTGTCCCGAGGCCGATGACGAAGAAGCTTCACCCCCAACATGCCTCCTCTTGCGCTCAGGCTCCTGCGCATTCCCTACAGCCCTCGAAGCACAAGCCAGATTCCTCAAGAGAGACCGAGCCAAATGCTTCCATCCCCTGTTCTGTCGCACCAAAGTGTCATAGGTACAAGCAGGGACCTGCGAGAAAGAAGAAAACTCAGAAAATCACAGAAAAGTAGTGGTATAGCAGAAATAAAAGAAAAGAGACACAGAAAATGGAAATCTAAGGATTACTTACAGTGCTATCAACCGGTAAAGTGAACTCGGCCTCTCTCGTGTCAGGGATAGGTACCATCAGCCTCCTCGGTACCCCGTTCACCATATAAGACAGATGAGCAGAGGGAACAGGTGGATCAGTCGGCTGTGCCTCTCCATATCCCTGGGCGGCAACTATCTTCACCAACCTCTGTGGCATCCTCAGTCGCTCCTCCACAAAGGTGGCATACGGAGTAGCATAATCAAAATAATCATCTGCTGCCAACCCAGCCCTGTACCTGTTCCTTTCGTCCTCTGGCCAATCCTTAGGATGTAGCATAAAAGGTGGGGGATCATGGGGAGTAATGGCATCCAAAGGAGGGTCATGACCATGCTGCCTGGAAAATCTGTCACCCAAGTATATCACATCACAGGTCAAGCCTATCAGCCACTTCCTCTGCCTCGTCACAGCCACGGCACCGCCCATTTGAGCTGCAGGATACCGACCCCAAGGGTAGAAAGTCACCCCCTGACAACTATCCTCATTGATGATAGGCTTCACCATCTTGTAGTCGAAGGTAATCCGGGTCTTCGTGTTGAATTTGTCCCTAGCCTCACCCCTCCAGCGTACCATAGCCGGGAAGATGGTGAGATCGCTCTGCTGGTTCCACGGAAAGAACCCGATCACCTCACAAAACCAAACCTGCATGTCAAAGCAGAAGGGTTATTTCTCTTACATATAATAATAATCACAAATTTTGAGGATATAGAAAAAAAGAAAGAACAGAAAGAAGAGTGAGAATACCTCCAAAGCAAAGGAGAAGCAGTCCAGAGAAGCAGCCTTGTTACGGCTGTACAGATCACGAGAAAAGTATAACTCTGCCAATCCGGCCTCACCCCAGGAAATCCCCCCAACTGCAGACAGATCATCCAAAGAGACAAGTAAAACAGGTCATCGCCACTGTCCCAGAGTTGGCAAAAATGGTAACAGATAAGGTCAGCCACAGAAAAGCCCTCGCGAGCTGGTGAGCAGTCACGACACTGGTGGCAAAGCCCTCGATGCATTTGAGAATATCAATCTCAACCAGACGGGTCTCCATCCCTAACCCCTTTCGGTGAATGTCAAACCTAACATAATCCCTAAACTCAGCATCAGTAATGTGATATCTCCAAGTAACGGGACGATCAGTTAACTGCAAGCCCGTGATAGCAGTGAAATCGACAGGAGTCACAGTAGCCTCTCCCCAACCCAAGTGAAGCTGTGGGTAGTGTCCCACCAAAACTCAGAAAGAGCCTGGATCAGTCCCTTGCTCTTATTCGTCACGTGCACACCCCTACCGATGGCCTCTACAAAGGCATGGAGACCCGTAGCCTCAACCAACTGCCTCGGGTTATGACCCCCCTTCTCCATATCGGGCATCCTCGCCCATAGCTTCAGCGCGATCTCAGCGGGCCCTCATGATTTTCTCTATTGCAGGTACGCACATCAAAGATACGTTAGTCCCTCAACATATCTCAGAAATATGCATTTATTCACAAAATATTGCACAAAATTTCAAAATAAAGCATTCATAAAATATTTTTCTAGAATCACTTGCATAGAACACATGTTTTTCATCATATGGAACACGTCACACCGAGCACATGCTCTCCCAAGCAAAAACAAGCACAAAACATCTCAGTTCTTTCAAAAAATCTTTTCATACAAATTTAATCTTTCAAACAACCGTACATGAATCATTTTCATCATCCAAAGTATCATTCTCGCATCCATGATTAGAGATTAATCTAGTTTTAGCACATGCAAGAACTCCGTCCCACTTTTGGCATTATTTTACCCACTTTATTTTCAAAAAATGAGTCATACTCATACTCCTTCAAACAAATTGCACATGCATGATTACCCATATACCAAACTTCGTATATCAATCATCAAATCCTTGGAATCATCAACAAATTCACAAAAAAAATCCAAAAAATTCCCAAAATTCGAATTTAGCCCTAATTTTAAAAAATAATCAACCAAAAATCACCAAAATTGACAAAATTGAGCAAATCAAAAGTTCCTACCCCTATAGATTGAGGCTTCATCGATTTATGATCCCTTTTATCGGGATAAAATTGAGAGGGAGGCACCACAAAATCATATTTTCGATCGGTCCTCACCAATTCCTTTCTCCTCAATCTCGCGGCTTGTGAGTGATTACGGCACACTTATCGAGGCATAATGTACCCACCTTGGTCCATTGGAGCAGTAGGAACTTGAGATTTTGAAAAACCTTGGCTTTTTCTCTCTCTTTTCTCTCTTTTCTCCTCGTCAACAATGGCCAACAATGGCCACTGCTCGTATCTTCCTTCTGTTTTAACAATCTGGTGCAACGGAAGACCAAGCCGTGCGGCTTTATTCGCCTCACGCTGAATTTACACTTCTGCCCCTGGCCTTTCCAATTGAACAAATAATTCCCGTTATCTCCAAATGGAATAACGTTGTCTCCCAAAATTCCCCGTTATCTCCAAATGGAATAACGCTTTCTCCTAAAATCCTCCGTTATCTCCAAATGGAATAACGTTTTCTCCCAGAAGTCTCCGTTATCTCCAAAAGGAATAGCGTTTTCTCCCAAAAATTTTCGTTATCTCCAAATGGTATAACATTTTTTATCTAAAAAAAAATCTCTGTTATCTCCGTTAGAATGAAATAACGTCAGGTGACCCCTCCAAATTCGTTAGGTGACCCCTCCAAATTCGTCAATAAAATCAGGTGATCCCTCCAAATTGTCAAACCAATCAGGTGACCCATCCAAATTCGTCAATAAAATTAGGTGACCCTCAAAATTCGTCAAGTGACTCCTTCAAATTCGTCAATAAAATAAGGTGACCCTGTGAATGTGGTGCCCAAGATTGCGGCGCTTTTTGTGTTGGACCGCTTTCTCGTGTAAGGGGTCACCGCCTCACATCGGTTTGAAGACATCTGGTTTAAATTGAAAAACAGAGTCGCTACGCCATTTTGATTTCCTCAAAACTTTGAAAAAAAGGATTAGGGTCCGGAGGTTAAGTTACCCCTTGGGAAGAACGTTTGGCGTTCACCCAAAGAGCCTTGACGAAGCAAGTCTTCCAAGATCCAACTTTCGTGCTTGATTTTGTGCTTTCGTGTGTGGGATGTGATTTGAAAAGGGAGGGAATGTGCCAAGTGATCTTCCGGACGTATAAACCATGAGTACGTTGGTTATCGCTCGGGATTCCTTGGATTTTGATATGTTCGGGACTTTGATCACGTGCTCATCTTGGACTTACGATCATCATTAAGTGAACTTTGGTCATATGTGATCGGTATAGGGATACCTCTTTTATATTCCAAGAATGAGACTCTTTAGAAAGGAAGGACCTTTGCCCATCAATCCTACATCTTGAGATGATTCGAGCTTGATAGGGACGTTTATGCTCGTCTCAAGTGATGATCGGAGATGTGGGGCTTAGGTTCATCCATTTCTAAAGGGACATCCGACTATGGCATCTTTATATGGAGGAAACAATGTAAAGATGAGACCTTTACACCGTTACGCCCCATGAGATGCTTCAAGTACCAAAGGGACTAAGGGGAGGGGTATAAAGATTGGATCTTTATACTCATCCTATGCCTTTCGTGCCTTAGGAAGGTCACTAGGCAATCCTTGGAGAGTGATCCAACCATGAAGGACATGGAGAAATGCATTTGAAAAGTAAAGATGACATTTTTAATATAAAGATGACATTTTTATGGAAATAAGTGTAAGGAACACTATGAAAACTAGATTATGAACATAAAAGGAAGACCTTTGAGGCTTTCCTATGTCCTTTAAGAACCATTTAGGTGGACAATACTTGGAAGCAAGGTCAAGGGAGTGGGAAATGACATAAGGATCATAAAGATGACATTTTTAATGTAAAGATGACATTTTTATATATTAAAGATGACATTTTTCTCATCATCATGGGAGGAATCCTCCCTAGAACAAACCATTTGTGGTCTTTGTTAATCCTTGGGAAGGATTCTCCATGAATCCTATGTGATAGGGGGAAGGGGGATATGATGATCTACATAGTAAAGACTTGATCTTTATGGCAATAAGTCACATATAATAGCAATAAATAGCAATATGAAAAGCAAATGAGCAATATAACAATATAACAAGTATATATCAAGGATAAAGGAAGGAGAGGTTACCAATGGTGGTGTTCCTCTATCTCTCTTGGGGTTTTCCTAAGGAAGGAGTAGCTATGGATGGATTTTGGAGAGGAGGGAGGTGATTTTTAGTGACTTTTAGGGGCTGTAAATTCGTGTTTTTAATTTGGCAGCATAACAATACTCAAAATTCTCCTTTAAAATGGGTAGAGGAGGCCTTTATTTATAGGCTGCTGGAAAAAGGCGAAAGAGGCCGCGTGGCTTCATTTGTGGCAAAAGAGGCCGCGTGGCTACATTTGCTGTCGACCCAGATTTTTCTAGAAACATGCAAGGTGGCATTCTATAAGGTCAGCGAAAGAGGCCGCGTGGCTTCATTTGCGGCAAAAGAGGCCGCGTGGCTACATTTGCTGTCGCCCCAGATTTTTCTAGAAACATGCAAGGTGGCATTCTAGAAGGCCCTTTTCAGCTAGATCCTGCCCAAATTCAATATTCTTAGCAGGTCCTTCCTCCCTTGGAAAGTTTGGAAAAGTTCCCGAATCGCCCTCGAACTTTATGAAAGTTTGGGAATTGTCGGGAAACTTAACCGAAAGGCATGAGCCAGATTTGGGTACTTACAGAAACCCCTCGGCAACATCACTTGCAGGGCAAGTGGGGTTGTCGATAAAAAAGGATCCAATCTGGCGAACTGCCGAGACGGATTGGGTGACCAAGGAGGTCGAGTGGCTGAACCTTTGGAAGGCTACCTACGTATCCCGGGGAATCAAGACAGATCGTAGTTCGGAAAAGATCCGCTGGGGAATGGGGTGTCATATGTGACGAATTAGCTGAACCTAAAGTAGGCTACCTACGTATCCCGGAGGAATCAAGCCAGGTCGTAGTTCGGAAAGAGTGAGAACTTTTGGTGCCTCAAGCCGAAGAAAGACTGAAATGGTCAAATGGCTGGACCTTTGAAGAAAGGATTCCTACGTATCCCTAGGTGGGAATCAAGCTGGATCGTAGTCCGAACTTGTACTGGGTCGAAATGTTATTCCTTCATTCGGGAATAACGGAGATCGCGAGAGAGGTCGAAATGTTATTCCTTCATTCGGGAATAATGGAGATCGAAAAGATAGCGAAATGTTATTCTTTCGTTCGGGAATAACGGAGATCGCTAGAGAGGTCGAAATGTTATTCCTTCATTCAGGAATAACGGAGATCGAAAGAGATAGCGAAATGTTATTCCTTCATTCGGGAATAATGGAGATCGCGAGAGAGGTCGAAATGTTATTCCTTCATTCGGGAATAATGGAGATCGAAATGTTATTCCTTCATTCGGGAATAACGGAGATCGAAATGTTATTCCTTCATTCAGAAATAACGGAGATTTTTGGATGGAGAATGGGAAGGACCCAATGGGTTTTTTGAAGAAGCGGGAAGAACCCAAGGTTTTTTTTTCGTAAAGAAACGGGAAGGACCCAAGGGTTTATTTATAAAGAAGCGGGAAGGACCCAATGGTTTTTTGTACAGAAGCGGGAAGGACCCAATGGTTTATTTTTTGTAAAGAAACGGGAAGGACCCGAGGGTTTATTTATAAAGAAGCGGGAAGGACCCAATGCTTTTTTGTACAGAAGCGGGAAGGACCCAATGGTTTATTTTTTTGTAAAGAAACGGGAAGGGCCCGATGGTTTTTCGTAAAAAAGGGGGAAGGACCCGATGATTTTTTTTTTGTAAAGAAACGGGGGGGACCCGATAATTTTTGTAAAGAAATGGGAAGGATCCAATAATTTTTGTAAAGAAGCGGGAAGGACCCAATGATTTTTCGTAAAAAAGTGGGAAGGACCCAATAATAATTTTTTTGTAAAGAAGCGGGAAGGACCCAATGATTTTTTTTATTTTTTTTAATTATTTGAGAGATAGGATTGAAAATGCCAGGGGCAAAAATAATAAAAAGGGCCATAGGGGTAAATTTGTAAAATAGGTCACGGAGGCACTAGAAGAAAAATTTGATTGATTTAAGAAATGTAATTGGAAATGCCAGGGACACAAAGGGTAAAACAGGCCTACGGGGGCAAAAATGGTAAAATTGGGCCTACAGGGGCAAAATTGCAAAAACAAGCCACATGGGCTAAGTATTTCACACGACGTAGTACGCCATGTGGCTAGTTTTGTCGCGTGACAGAGGTAGCCTGAAACATTCTTTGCAGAACCTTTGGAATTGGACTGGAATTGCCGACATGGATTGGAATTGAGTGACCGAAGAGGTCGAATGACTGATCCTTACCGGGGCATGGTGAAGAGAAACTGGTCCCTTGCTAGGAAGATGGGAAGGAAATGACCTAGGAGGTCAAATGGCTAATCCTACTGGGGATATGCCAGATGAAGGGAGTGACCAATGTGGTCAGATAACCGGAATTTTATGAAAAGCTATCTTACCACTGAGGAGTGACGAAGGAAGAGGGATGACCAATGTGGTCAGATGGCTATACTTTTATGAAAGGCTTATGCACCATTGAGGAACGGTGAATGAAAAGGGTGACCACTGCGGTCGGATGGCTAGATTTTTATGAAAGTTTTACGCACCATTGAGGAATGGTGAATGAAAGGGGTGACCACTGCGGTCGGATGGCTAGACCCCTTATGAAAGGCTACCTCACCACTGAGGAGTGGTGAAGGAACAGGGTGACCAATGTGGTCGGATGGCTGGACCTTTATGAAAGGCTACCTACGTATCCCATAGGAATCAAGCCATGATCGTAGTTCAAGTTTCACTAGATAGTTAAGAACATGTCTAGGATCCTTGAGATTTTGACGATTAATGGAGGAGTCACCTTATTTGACAATTAATGGAGGTTGTCACCTGATTTGACAATTAATGGAGGTTGTCACCTGGTTTGACAATTAATGGAGGTTGTCACCTGGCTTGACAATTAATGGAGGTTGTCACCTGGCTTGACAATTAATGGAGGTTGTTGTTAGGTCCTAAATGGTAGGAATCAGGCTAGAGGGGGGGGTGAATAGCCTGTTTAAACTTTTTGCTAAAAACACATTTAACCTTTGAAAATATTAAGTTGTACTTGCTAACCGGTGAGAAAGGGTTTGCACAGCGGAATATCGGTTAGAAGGATATATCAATCGTTAAATAAATTCTCATGCAACAAGGAAAAATTTCATTTCCAAGTAAGACAAACAAGTAAGCAGTAGTAGGAGTCAACAGGTTGTGACTGGTCAAGAGATTATCAACCAGTTACAACTATACAAAAATAAACAAACACACAGAAGAATGACACGTTGTTTGAAGAGGTTCACAGTGTTAAATAACTGCTACGTCCTCTACCAAGTTTGGTCAGAACTTGGATTTGTGAAAGTGCACTGCTATTAATGGATCCTACCTATTACAAGTTGCAAGCCAATGATTGAAGGCTGCTAAACTAAAGGTGACCACTAACGGATCGTGCTACAATAAAGACCTGGTGTTTTCTAGAGATGTGCTCACAAGTTGAGCTGATTTCTCTAGGGTGTTGTGTGTGAATTAATCAATGTGTTCCATAAGTAGTCTAATGAAGGAACACTACATTATTGATTGAGGTTCTCAGTGTATAAGTCCTACAGAGATGTCTAGTGAAAGAGGGGACTTGTATTGAATGCCTTGAACTAGGGAATTTGCAGGTTGGTAGTTCAAAGCAGCTCACTCTCAAGGATCTTTAAATGCACCAACCTTCTTCAATGCTCCAGGGAAGCTTTTTATAGTGAACTTCAAATGAAGGAGCCGTTGTCTTTGAAAAGGTTGAAATGATGACTTGAACAGGCACGCCTTTGAATGGGAGAATCTTTTCATTTAATGCCTGAGATAGGAGAGAGAAGATTTTCATTGAGTGGTTGAAGGGATGTGAGTACTGGTTACTTTGACAATCCATTTTGAGGTTCTGACAGCCGCAGGAATGTCACTTCAGCGTCAATTCAGCATGCTTGTTTTACCAACTTTAGCTAAAGTAGATGGCTGGGTAGTTGGGAGCAATAAATGCTTCAGTTAGGTTGGCTGAAAGGAAGCTTGATGGAGAAGCTTGACTGGTGGGATAGGCTAAGGACCAGAATCGGTAAAGGATCAATCAGTAAGGTAAGGATTTAAGCTGATCGGTTAAAGACTGCCTGACCGGTCAACGACCTCTGACCGGTTGAGGAGTCAACTGGTTGAGAAAAACTTCTTTAGCACGCAGCTCACAAACTGATGGTGAAAATCTTCAGCTCTCCAAGTCTTCATGCCTTGAGAAAATTACATATTAAAAACACTGGCACTAGCACTAAGGGAACCTATGATACATAGAAAAATTCTATTTGGTCTAATTAATTTTAGGGGTCCACATTAATGCTTGTTGTGATTGGGATTAAGCAATTCAAAATCTAAACATATATTTGACTAACAGTTGTCACCTGACTTGACAATTAATGGAGGTTGTCACCTGAAGAAACTAAAGCTTACGTCGCTATCGAGGAGATAGAGGTAGCTGAAGTTGGAAAAACTGAAGTGTACTTCACTATCGAGGAGATAGAGGTAGCTAAAGTTGGAAAGACTGAAGCGTACTTCACTATCGAGGAGATAGAGGTAGCTAAAGTTGGAAAGACTGAAGCGTACTTCACTATCGAGGAGATAGAGGTAGCTAAAGTTGGAAAGACTGAAGCATACTTCACTATCAAGGAGATAGAGGTAGCTAAAGTTGAGAAAACTGAAGCGTACTTCACTATCGAGGAGATAGAGGTAGCTAAAGTTGAGAAAACTGAAGCGTACTTCACTATCGAGGAGATAGAGGTAGATAAAGTTGAGAAACTAAAGCGTACTTCACTATCTAGGAGATAGAGGTAGCTAAAGTTGAGAAACTAAAGCGTACTTCACTATCGAGGAGATAGAGGTAGCTAAAGTTGAGAAACTAAAGCGTACTTCTATTCTAGGAGATAGAGGTAGCTAAAGTTGAGAAACTAAAGCGTACTTCACTATCGAGGAGATAGAGGTAGCTAAAGTTGAGAAAACTGAAGCGTACTTCACTATCGAGGAGATAGAGGTAGCTAAAGTTGAGAAACTAAAGCGTACTTCACAATCTAGGAGATAGAGGTAGCTAAAGTTGAGAAACTAAAGCGTACTTCACTATCGAGGAGATAGAGGTAGCTAAAGTTGAGAAACTAAAGCGTACTTCACTATCGAGGAGATAGAGGTAGCTAAAGTTGAGAAAACTGAAGCGTACTTCACTATCGAGGAGATAGAGGTAGCTAAAGTTGAGAAACTAAAGCGTACTTCACTATCGAGGAGATAGAGGTAGCTAAAGTTGAGAAAACTGAAGCGTACTTCACTATCGAGGAGATAGAGGTAGCTAAATTGAGAAACTAAAGTGTACTTCACTATCTAGGAGATAGAGGTAGCTAAAGTTAGATTTTTTGACAATTAAGAGGCTGTCGCCTGGCGTTATTTCGTTATAACGGAAATAACGGAGGGATTTTGGGAGAAAATGTTATCATTAATAATGGGAACTTTACTTGAGCCTCGGGGTGATTTTTTTTCGTGGAAATGTGGCGGAAATTGGGCCATGATGGTTTATGATGATATGTGATTGCATGAATGGTGTTTGGGCATGTTTTAGTCAGGTTTCATTGAGAAAGTGGGATGAGAAATTCCCTTGGGTGCGGACTGAACAGTTGTTGTTGCTGAGATGTGGTCAACGTGGACCAGAATTCCCTCTGGGCTGAGACTGGGTTTAAACCTCGGGTCTTGATTGGCACCTGAAGCTGACGTCAAAGACTAAAGCAGATGTCAAAGTGACTAAACCTCTCTTCTAAGGGTGGATGTGACTTATCGAAGCCCCTGTTTGAGGAAAAATTTTGCAAAGCCCCGGCTTGAAGAGGTGACTTGGTAGAGTTCCGACTGATGACCTAGCAAAAGTCCCAATCTGATTGGTACTGCAAAAGTGATCCTGAGGCTGATCTGACCAAGACTGAATCCATTTTGTGACATAGTGAGGAACCCGATGCGGACCCCAAAAATGGCTAAAGAATCCCCAGTCTAAGGAATCGGCTTGGCAAAGCCCCAACCTTGAAGAGTTTCAAGGCAGCCCTAATGCGAATTGTAGCAGAAGAGGGAAAAACCTATCCTTTTGTACTTACTCTCTTATTTTCTTTAGTCACTCAGTCAACCACAAGAAGATGTGGAAGAAGGGAATTTTAGAAATTTATACATGCAGGGCATATTTTTCGAAAGGTGGAAATAGATCCCGATTTCGTGTCATTTTTTATGGCCTTATTCGACGTAGGCACAAAAACTCGCTTTGGGTTTGACTCTTTTGAGAGAGTATAAGCGTAGAAAGGTTTGTAAAGTGTATGGAAGCCCCTGCTGACAGAAAATCAGTGTTTAGCACTATTTTCCTAAGATGTAGAAAGAGAAGACTTGTCAAGACATCTGAAAACTTGTTTTATTTCAATGATCACAAAATTGCTTAAAACCCTTTATTAATGTTCAGGTTATTCAACCACTAATCTCGATATGAACAAACATTTTGATTAATCATGAGGAGAAAGTCAACCAGTGTCGCGGATCAAGGTTGGCTGGGTGTGAAAGAAAAGTTTGTGTATAGGGAGGTCATTGATGAGACTGGGTTTTTTGGGATTTGAATATGTCTATAAGAGAGGCCAATGATAAGACCGATTTTCGGGAATTTGAATATGTTTATGGGAAAGGTCATTTGATGAGACCGGATTTTTCTGGAATTTGAATATGCTTATGGGAAAGGTCATTTGATGAGACCGAATTTTCTGGAATTTGAATATGCTTATGACCGGACCATTTCTGGTTGCCTACGTTCCCCTCACTGTGAGGAGCTCAGGTCGCCGTAGTTCGGCTTCGGTTGAACTGTGTTTGGCTTTGGGAAATGGGATTTGTGGTTCCTTTAGTGGAAAGGCTCGGATGAGAAGGTTGGATGTTGAGGCGTGGGCCTCGGGATGATTCCTTGACCAAGTCATTTTTGGACGGCTGCTTCAATTGCTTCCTGATTTTCGTCTTTTACTGGGGGAGAAATAATTGGCATATGCCTAAAGGCTTATGAAATGTTTCTGCCTTTGCTTTGACCACTCCATTTGTCATTGACAACTTTCATTCTTTCAGCTTTGACTTTGCCTCACCTGTCAAGCTTCTGATTTGCGGTGCTGGGTCCTTGGCCTCATTTTTTTTTATGTGCAACCCTGTTTTTTGCCTAGACTGTCCCTTTCAGGATTTTCAGCCTAGCTGGGTATTACTCTTTTTGCACTATTTTTTTTCTTTTACGTGCAACCCTGTTTTTTTTTTGCCTAGACAACCCTTTACAAGGTTTTTAGCCTAGCTGGGTATTACTTTTTTCCCACTTTTTTTTTAAAAGCACATGAGGGCCAAGGCGAGTCCCTGCTTGAACTTTCTTGATACCCTTGAGGTCTAAGGCAAGCTCCTAGGTTGTTGTCGACATGGGATCAATCTTTCGAAGCTGAGTGGCCTTTTGTTGTCCCTTGACGATGCCGCCGTCGTTGACTTGGTCAAGGTGATGGTGAGGACATGATTTGGGAGGCGTATGGCTTGATGAAGGCTTTTATGAGATAAGGAAAGTGTATGGCTTGATGGAGGCATTTTGTGAGGTAAGGAAAGTGTATGGGGAAGGCATTAGTTGACTTTCTCACACTGATTAATCAGAACGTTAATTATTTCGAGAGATTATTTATTGAGCAATGCAAGTGATCATATAAAATAAAATCATTTCATTAAATGTAATGTAGGTGTGAAAATAATGTCTTAAGTCTAGCAAGAAAAGAAAAAGACTCTTTTATAGAAGATTGAAGATTAATTACAATGTCCGAGGAGGACTTGATTGAAAGAGGAAAGCACTAGAACCTACGAAAGTTGACTGAGAGACTATTTTATTTCTTAGTCTTGCTTAAGGATAGGTAACCCCTAGCCTAGCTACTCTTCGCTGATTGGACTGCCAGGACGCTTGAGCTTTCCATTTTCTGTTAACTTCTGAATTCCATACCACAGACCGAGGCAGTAATCAGTTATGTGCCCATGATACTGGTGGAAGTGGAGGGATCTGAGGCCATGGAGCAGCTGGAGCAATTACAAGTTGTCCAAAGAAATGGGTCGGAAAAGTCATGGGGACGAACTTTGTTGACTGAGCATATTGATGGAAGGAAGTGAACCTGGGAGGACTTTGAGGGATATTGGGATCTGTTTGGGAGGATTCAGCGCTGCGCTGGTTGTATTGAGTGAAAGGGGTAGTACCGGCTGGTTGTGTCTTCGGGCCTTTCTTAAGCTTAGAACAAGTTGTCCTATCAGATTCTCTCACTTCGGGCACTTGGATTTTGCATGGCTGAATCACTTCTTTATCTGGTTCGACATCTTGGGTCAAGGGAGTGCTGGTACTCATCATGAGATCAAGCTTCTCTTTCATTTGTTTCACTTGCTCCATCAATATTGCCACTTGGGGGTCAACGAGAACTCTCGAGTTACTGGAACTCGCAACAAGACTTTTATCAGTAGAGGGAACCACAGCAGTAGACTGGTGAAACTGACGGGTGAATTCACTAAGTCTGGTAGATGGGAGCTGAAAACTTGAGGACTCCGGATTTTTTTTTAGCCACTCATGATCGTATCCAGGCGGGAATAGGGGTCTCAGCACATACCCACATGGCTCAAACTGATTGTGTGAAGTTGGAGCATAAACTGACAGGTACTGCTGAAACTGAGAAACAGGTGTGATGAAGCCCAATCCGTTCTGAGGAGCTGAGGGTGATGGAGCCCTGATGGCCTGAGGTGTTGGAAAGGACTGAAGAGGAGTAGTCCTTGGTAAGGGATCATATGCGGATGGAGGAAGGTATTGGCTGTAGGATGGAGGGACTGAGATCACTGTTCCTGGAGTTTCATCTTCAATCATGACCAAAGAACCATTTGCCTCAACTGTTACATGGACTCCATGATGGCGAAGAGCACCGATGAGCATGGCCAGCTGCTCTTCATGAACCCTATGGGCATTTTTCCAAAGCTAGGACTAACTCTTCCTTCCTAATCATCGGATTACTATTTTCTATCAAATCTGCCATTCTGACTTTCTGGACTGACGACCCTGACGATTCTGACGAACTATCTGAGATTTCTGCACTGACAAGCCGCTGACCCGATATTCTCACCCACTTCTTTCTCGCTGCGGAAAAGAGATAGACAAGGTTTAGACTTGGGGGTAGGCGAGGTTTAAACTCGGAGGTAAGTGAGGTTCAGGCTCGGAGGTAGGTGTTTAAACGGAAGGCTCAAGTAACATGCGCTTATTTGCTTAAATTTTTCTTAAAACACATTTTCTCCTAGTCCTAATTGATCGAAAAGGATTTGACCGTGAAAGGTCGAGATTGAAAATTGGACCGTGAGGGTCTTGATTGGAGACTTGACCGTGAAAGGTCGAGATTGCCTATTTGACCACGAAAGATTGATATCGGAGGTTGGACCGTGAAAAGTCTCGGTTGGAGATTGAAGATCAGACCGGGAGGGTTTTGAGTGGAAATTTGACCGTGAGAGGTCGGAATCGAAGAGCGGAGATCGGACCGTGGAGGTCGCGATTGGAAACTTGACCGTGAAAGGTCAGGATTGAAAATCGGAGATCGGACCGTGGGTCTCGATTGGAGATTTGACCGTGAGAGGTCGGGATCGGAGATCGGACCGTAGAGGTCGCGATCGGAAATTTGACCGTGAAAGGTCGAGATTGGAAATTTGACTGTGAAAGGTTAGGACAGAAAATCGGAGATCGGACCGTGGGTCTCGATGGTAGATTTGATTGTGAGAGGTCGGGATCGAAGATCGGAGATCGGACCGTAGAGGTCACGATTGGAAATTTGACCGTGAGAGGTCGGGATCGAAGATCGGACAGTAGAGGTCACGATTGGAAATTTGACCGTGAAAGGTCAGGAAAAAAAATCGGAGATCAGACCGTGGGTCTCGATTGGAGATTTGACCGTGAGAGGTCGGGATCGAAGATCGGAGATCGGACCGTAGAGGTCGCGATTGGAAATTTGACCGTGAAAGGTCAGGATCGAAGATCGGACCGTAGAGGTCGCGATTGGAAATTTGACCGTGAAAGGTCGAGATTGGAAATTTGACCGTGAAAGGTCAGGATAGAAAATCGGAGATCGGACCGCGGGGGTCTCGATTGGAGATTCCATAAATAGGACCATGCAATTATGATTCCATTAATTGTTCAAGTTTACTTAAAACAGTGTCTTTTATTTATTTCTATTTGGTTGAAAAAGGGGGTGCCCTTCTTTTTTCGCAACTACTCTAGATCCTGGATTAGTGGGTTCCGTTACTACGTCTATATGCCCCTCATTTTCCACCTGTATTTCGACCTCCCAGGGTGGACAGCCCCGAGCGAGGGTTCTATAGGGCACGCGGATCCCACCGACCGAGAGAGAAGAACTCTCCTAGGGGTCTAGCGGGTCATAGGAACTTTTAACGCACGCGCGATGCGGATTATAGTCAAGGCAATTCCGGGAAAATCTCGTCTTTCAGCCTTAACGGAATTTCGGCAGAGTTTCGCTTGCATGATTGACATTTTGACTTTTGGCATTGTCCAAGAAAATAGTAGGCATGGGTCGGACGGTAAAATCCGGATGACACGATGTCACATTGAACTTTGTTGCATACGTTGCGCAGGTCAAAGTCAATGCCGGGTCAAGATCTTGCCAATTTTTCCTTGACGGAATTTCGGCAGAGCTCCGCTTGCGCGAAAGATCTTTTGATTTTTGGCACGGACTCAGGCTTGACTCTTACGTATCCCGTGCGGGTCAAAGTCAAAGTCAATGCCGGAGTCAAGATTCTGCCAATTTTTCCTTGGCGGAATTTCGGCAGAGTTTCGCTTGAGCGAAGAATCCTGACTTCTGTCATGGGCTAAGGTTTGACCTTGACGGGGGTATTCAATTAGGCTATATGACACGGTCTAGACCAAAAACCAACCAAAAGTCACAGTTTTAAAATGTGTGACACGGACTGTGCATTGGTCGACACATTTGCCATGGGAGTTTAGGATGATTCCGTGCGCGCCCGGAGCATCGTAATGCTTGTCCGTATTTGAACAACCACCCCGGGTTAAAAGGACGTGCATGCAAAGTGTACAGGATATAATGGTGCGCGTAGTGTGCGGCCTCCTAAAATTGTTCCTTTTTGAGTTAAAACAGAGATTTTCAGAAATGTGTTTTAAAAGGAATGATTTTCGGGACGGGGCAAATGCAACAATTAAGCACGTAAATTTTCTGGAGCCCGGTCAGTCTTGGAACTGAATAGCCCCAAGCTGCCTAGTTTGCCAGTTAACCTCGAATTGTCTTGGTGGAATTGCCCAAAGAAGCCGCCCGGCCAGGATCCAGGGAGGATCAAGCCGTACGGCTGGATCAAGCAATTTTCCAGGTTCCAATATTTTTCATTTGCAGGTTGTTTCCCCGAACGTTTTAGCACCTTTTCAGCTCCAGAAAGCTTCCTGTTCAGTATTCGGAATGTGCACAATCCCAAGAACCAAAATGCATGCAAAAACATGAGAAAGAAAGCAAGCACGAAAATCGGATCCGCGGCGGAAGGCTAACCCACTCAAAAGCTTTTTTTTTTTTTCAAAAGGATACCGGTACGTGGCATTGTTAGACCATATTTTATCCCCGACTTTGGTGAGGAGGCGCTAACGGGAAGTTTAATGGTTTCCACCTATATACCAAGTATCATTTTTTTTATTAAAAATAAAAGCTTTTTGGTTATCCCCAGTGGAGTCGCCAAACTGTGAATGTGGTGCCCAAGATTGCGGCGCTTTTTGTGTTGGACTACTTTCTCGTGTAAGGGGTCACCGCCTCACATCGGTTTGAAGACATCCGGTTTAAATTGAAAAACGGAGTCTCCACGCCATTTTGATTTCCTCAAAACTTAAAAAAAAAGGATTAGGGTCCGGAGGTTAAGTTACCCCTTGGGAAGAACATTTGGCGTTCACCCAAAGAGCCTTGCCGAAGCAAGTCTTCCAAGATCCAACTTTCGTGCTTGCTTTTGTGCTTTCGTGTGTGGGATGTGATTTGAAAAGGGAGGGAATGTGCCAAGTGATCTTCCAGACGTATAAACCATGAGTTGGTTATCGCTCGAGATTTCTTGGATTTTGATATGTTCGGGACTTTGATCCCGTGCTCATCTTAGACTTACGATCATCATTAAGTGACCTTTGGTCATATGTGATCGGTATAGGGACACCTCTTTTATAGTCCAAGAATGAGACTCTTTAGAAAGGAAGGACTTTTGCCCATCAATCCTACATCTTGAGACGATTCGAGCTTGATAGGAATGTTTATGCTTGTCTCAAGTGATGATCGGAGATGTGGGGCTTAGGTTCATCCATTTCTAAAGGGACATCCGACTATGGCATCTTTATATGGAGGAAACGATGTAAAGATGAGACCTTTACACCGTTACGCCCCATGAGATGCTTCAAGTACCAAAGGGACTAAGGGGAGGGGTATAAAGATTGGATCTTTATACTCATCCTATGCCTTTCGTGCCTTAGGAAGGTCACTAGGCAATCCTTGGAGAGTGATCCAACCATGAAGGACATGGGGAAATGCATTTGAAAAGTAAAGATGACATTTTTAATATAAAGATGACATTTTTATGGAAATAAGTGTGAGGAACACTATGAAAACTAGATTATGAACATAAAAGGAAGACCTTTGAGGCTTTCCTATGTCCTTTAAGAACCATTTAGGTGGACAATCCTTGGAAGCAAGGTCAAGGGAGTGGGAAATGACATAAGGATCATAAAAATGACATTTTTAATATAAAGATGACATTTTATATAGTAAAGATGACATTTTTCACATCATCATGGGAGGAATCCTCCCTAGAACAAACCATTTGTGGTCTTTGTTCATCCTTGGGAAGGATTCGCCATGAATCCTATGTGATAGGGGGAAGGGGGATATGATGATCTACATAGTAAAGACTTGATCTTTATGGCAATAATTCACATATAATAGCAATAAATAGCAATATGAAAAGCAAATGAGCAATATAACAATATAACAAGTATATATCAAGGATAAAGGAAGGAGAGGTTACCAATGGTGGTGTTCCTCTATCTCCCTTGGGGTTTTCCTAAGGAATGAGTAGCTTTGGATGGATTTTGGAGAGAAGGGAGGTGATTTTTAGTGACTTTTAGGGGCTAAAAAATTCGTGTTTTTAATTTGGCAACATAACAATACTCAAAAATCTCCTTTAAAATGGGTAGAGGAGGCCTTTATTTATAGGCTGCTGGAAAAAGGCGAAAGAGGCCGCGTGGCTTCATTTGCGGCAAAAGAGGCCGCGTGGCTACATTTGCTGTCGACCCAGATTTTTCTAGAAACATGCAAGGTGGCATTCTAGAAGGTCATCGAAAGAGGTCGTGTGGCTTCATTTGCGGCAAAAGAGGCCGCGTGGCTACATTTACTGTCGCCCCATATTTTTCTAGAAACATGCAAGGTGGCATTCTAGAAGGCCCTTTTCAGCTAGATCCTGCCCAAATTCAATATTCTTAGCACGTCCTTCCTCCCTTGGAAAGTTTGGAAAAGTTCCCGAATCGCTCTCGAACTTTATGAAAGTTTGGGAATTGCCGGGAAACTTAACCGGAAGGCATGAGTCAGATTTGGGTACTTACAGACTCCTCCAAATTGTCAAACCAATCAGGTGACCCCTCCAAAATCATCAGGTGACCCCTCCAAATTCGTCAATAAAATCAGGTGATCCCTCCAAATTGTCAAACCAATCAGGTGACCCCTCCAAATTCGTCAATAAATTTGACACTTCGATCACATTTGACTAAGTCCTCAATGAAAGTTAGGTTAAAAATATACCAAGGCTCCTATGCCTAGATTGGTTGATTAATCTAATGGGAGGGTAGAAAGGTCGTGTAATGGTGATCCCAAGTTCAAAAATGAGTAGGGAATCAAATCCCTAAAAATATTGAAGCCCAAGTCATCCTAGACCTAAAACCTTCTTGAAATGGTTCCTATGTTCGGATAAAGACTTGGCACATTCCTTTATTTCACCAAAAATCACACACACACACACACACACACACACACACACACTTGCACAAATTTTGGACCTTGGAAGACTTGCTTTTGCAAGGCCCCTTGGGTCATAACCGGGCAAGGCCCAATGAATTGGGCCCAAAATACAATCCATACAAGTCTCAAATACGACATAGGGAGTGGGCTTCCCTACCTATGTTCGTCATGCCTTCTCGTCATTTCCCAATATGTCGACTTAGAAATAGCAGAGCAAAGTCTTTATTTCACGAATACGAACGAGTTATTACCAATCACGAGGCAACTGTCATTTATTTGATGGTTATTACACGTTGGAGAATGTTCCCCATTATTGACGAGACATTATTCTTGGGAACACGCCATAACATTAATTGTGGAGAGGTAGACGGTGCCTTAACCCGTTTTTTGACCCATACCCGTTTTAGATCTGGGTATAAATGAAAAAACCCCTCTCCTTTTTACTCTTTTATCACTGTTTAACTTGGAGAGAGACCCATAAGCTTGAAAAACCGCAAATTGATTTCTGAGTACGTGCTTGATTTTCTTGAATCCGTGTTTGATTCCTTGCGTATTTCTCTTCGACAAAGTTCAAATCAGGTATAATTTCTTCTCAATTATGGGTTTTGGTTTTATTGTTCTTGGTGGGTTTAGAAACCGCCATTGTTGTAGCTTTTTGAAGCTTTTCTTGAGTAAGTTTCTTGAGTAATTTCTTGTACCTTCCTCGTTCATAGACATGGCAAGAATGTGGAGTAGCAATCCCAACGCCCTATATTGTTATCATACCCAAAACCTTAAGATTTACCAGAGAATCGATGGGCCATGGATGATGTTGAGTTTGAATGAGATAGGGGAGATATTGACAAGGTACCAATCTCCTAGAACCGACATGAATTATCCTAGTCGGTTTAGGATATACCGACTTGATGTAGATTCCCCAAATGTCATGTTGTTCCACGGTTGGACTGAGATCCTTGATCATATCAACCTGTATTATCTAAAGTCTGACCATTTGGAGCGTCCTTTGCTGGGTATGAATCCCTCCTCGACATTTTTTAATTGGACGGGGAGGGATGCTTCCTCGTCTTCATTTTTCAATTTTACCTTAGCCAAATTTTTTATCTTTGCTTTTCTGTGCTCATGCAACTATGACGAGAAGAGGAAATAACACTGCTCGTCAAACTGGTTCTTTAACTTCTGGGAGTATCGTTGACGCTTTTGTTGAGGGGGCCCAGGCTAGCAACTGAGGGAGAGGCCATGGTAGGTCCAACCGATGTAGAACTTATACTTCAAGGCCCAAGCCCGTTAAATCCGGGGAGCCAATGATCGAGGAGTTACACTCCAAGTATAGAGTGTCGAGGGATAAGTATCACCTTAGTTACCTTCCCGTTGCTTTAGTCAAAGACAAGGAGGCAATGAAGGACTTTATTTATTATTTGAATTACGTCCATTTTTCTACAAGCAATTCCAGCTCGGCCTCCGTCTCCCCCTCGACCCTTTCATTTGTGAGTTCCTGGAGGATATGCAGGCGGTCCCTACAATGATAGGTGCTAATGCCGTGAGGTTCCCATGTGTGCCTGAACAAGTGTGGAGGCCAGACTGGAGCAATCGTTTGATTGAAAGGTTGAGGCAGTTTGCCGAGGTGGGCACTCTGTGTTGGTCAACTCTGGAGACCGACTAGAGGTATTATTGAATGTGCACTCGCCCGAAAAAATAGGAGTTGCCACGCCGTTTTTAAGGAATCATTGAAAACCCTTTGAAAGAGAAAATGGGTTTGGGGGTCAGGTTACGTGTTGGGAAGAACCGAGAGTTCACCCAACATGCCACGTCCGTAGACGAGTCTTTCTATGTTCAACATCCAAAACATTCAAGAGTGTGTGAAAATTGTGTGTGACAAAATATGTAATAAAATGCATTTTAATGCTTTGCTTTATTGATCAACACAGGGGATTACATCTTGTGAGCCACTTAATTTGGGGGACCACATCCCATTTTACATTGAGGACTGAATACGGATTACAACTGAAAGTAGTTTCTGCAGAATGACAAAGAGTGTCACGTGACAACATATGTTGTCGCGTGACACAACGTTACCTTCTGCAGAAACCTTACAATTTGAAATCAATTTCAACAGAAAGACAAATAGATCCAAATATTATATCAAATCAACTCGGGAAACAACAAATACACAATGAATTGACCAAGGGGGTGTGGATATGGGGAGATCCACACTCCCTTGGGAATCAAGCAACAATATAATTCAAATCATATCATGAGCAACAATCAAATCAAGCAAAACACATTTAAACAGAGAGATGGCAGTTGCCACTTGATAATCAGAAGCGGATGGAGCTTGATTATGAAGTAGAGGGATGGAAATGGCAATAAAGCAAGCGGATAAGAGAGATATGAGGGTGAAGGATTTGTTACCCTTGTAGATCCACCACCAATACACCAAGTTAGGTGTATTGGCCTTCGATTCAGCTTCTGGACGTGGAATTGAGCACATATGGGGTGCTAGTCTCCAGAACTTCAATTGGTATGGGTTGTATGAAGGTAAATGGGTGATGTGTGTATGAGGGAGGTTGAATTGGGAGGAATTGGTGTAGGTTTTGTGTGGAAGGAGGAGAGAGAGAGGTTCTGGTGCCAATTTGACAGAGTGACATTGTGGAGTGGAAAAGGGGTCCAAAAATGAGAGGCAGAGGGTCTTATTTATAGCTGCTGATGATGGTCACAAGGTGTCGCAGGACCTTCTGTAACCACTTTCCAGGGCTCAAGTTGTCGCGTGACAACATATGTTGTCGCGTGACAACATATGACCATAACCGTTTCTGGCGCCAATTTGCCATTCTGGAACCTTCCAAGGTAATTCCTCAAAGGTCCAAAATGGTTTTATTTCCTGTAGGTCCTTTTGTATGGAAAAATTACCTAACATTACTCACTTCGCAAGAAACTTATAAAAAGATTCCGGAAGTCTCAGAGCGGATCGGAATTTACCAAAACACCCCTAATGCAATTTTATCGTATTAAAATGCACCTATAATGGGTCGCGAATTGATTGGCGTACTTACAGAGCCCCTCGGAAACGTCACTTATGGAAGAAGTGAGGTTGTCGATAAAAGAGACCCAATCCCAATGAGCGGATGGGGATAAGGCGGAGGGCTGGACGATGATCTGGTGAGATCAGATGGCTGGACCTTTGGAGAAAGGATTCCTACGTATCCCTAGGAGGGAATCAAGCCGGTCATAGTTCGAAAGCGAAACTGACAAGGAACAAGAAATAGTAGAGATATGCTTTCATACCTTTGCTGTGTTTACTTGTAGCTGCCGGAGGGTCTTAGGCTACAATTGCTGTTGGTGATGGAGAGTTGTAGCTGTCGGAGGGTCTTAGGCTGCAACTTGATGATGAGGAGTAGCTGCCAAGGGTCTCATGCTACTGTTGATGGGAGGTTGTAGCTGCTGGAGGGTCTCATGCTACTGTTGATGGGAGGTGGTAGCTGCCAGAGGGTCTCATGCTACTGTTGATGGTGAATGGTAGCTGTCAGGGGACTCACGCTACCGCTTGATGGGAGGTTGTAGCTGCCGGAGGGTCTCATGCTGCAACTGATGGTGAAGAGTAGATGCTATGGGACTCACGCTACTGCTTGGTGATGGTCGTGGATGCCGGAGGGACTCATACTACTGGGTGTTGGAAGGTTGTAGCTGCCGGAGGGACTCATGCTACCGCTGCTGAGGGTCGTGGATGCCGGAGGGACTCATACCACTGGGTGTTGGTGAAGAGTAGCTATCAGGGGACTCATGCTACTGTGGATGACGGTCGTGGCTGCCGGAGGGACTCATACCACTACTGGTGGTGAAAGGAGTAGCTACCAAGGGATTCACGCTACTGCTGATGGTCGTGGCTGCCGGAGGGACTCATGCCACTATTGATGGGGAGTAGCTGCCAGGGGACTCACGCTACTGGTTGATGGTCGTAGTTGCCGAAGGGACTCATGCCATTGCTGGTGGGGGAGTAACTGCCAGGGGACTCACGCTACTGTTGATTCTGTTGGGGATAGATGTAGCTGCCAGGGGCTCTTGGGATACGATTGCTGCTGGTGGTGGTGGTTTCCGGAGGGACTTAGACCAATGTCGTTGAGGAATTGTTATTTTTGCCTTGCGAGGGGCAGCCTTTATTGACGATTGGTTGACTTTGGGGTCATGAACTTTGCTTGGTAGGACAGGGATCTTGCTTGCTAGGGAGCGGATTTTTTGCTGATGCTTAGGCGGCGGGGCTGATGATACTGATGAACGTTGCTTGGGGAGACTGACAGATGTGGAATCCTTGTCTCGATTTTGGCTGAGGGACAGTCCTCAATGTTTGATGATGCTCACTTGATTATTGTACTTGCGGGGGGAGGTGTAGCTACCGGAGGGACTTATGCTACCATTGCTGATAATCATGGCTGCCGGAGGGACCTATACCACTGTCGATGATTGATGGATGGCCGTTCACGGGACGGTCTCTGTTGACGATTAGTCATGAAGAATAGGCTTTGAAGTCGTCGAGACTGGTGAACATTGTTGCTTGGATACTGGGGCAGCTGGAGCTCTTTTTGACAAGCATTGCTTGGAGACTGGGCAGCTGAGGCTCTCTTCGACGATGCTGATGAGTCTGAAGATGATGGGCCTGATGAAGATGATAAAGGCGGGGTCTGCCACCTGCAAGATTTGGAATTCTTGTCCCAGATTGTGATTCGAGGAGCAGTCCTCACGATCAAATTATGATCACCTGATTATTGTACCCTGCGGGGGGAAACACAACACTCTAGGCACTTTGCATTTAATTCAATTATTGAGTTATTGATCTTTTGTTGCACAAGTCCATCTCAGCTGGGAATGGAAAGGAAGTGAGGATTTTGCACGGCTTGGCGAGCAGATGTGTATGTAGCAGTTGTGCTAGGATGGATTGTGTATGGAACAAAATTGTTTATGTGATGATGTATGGGGTGGACCCTCTCCCATAAGCTGGGGAAATGTATGAGTGATGGATGATATGATGCAGCTTAGGCAAGTCGGGGACGCTCCGGGAGTCTTGGTTGCGACGGAGTTGATTGTTCTTGATGGGGACGAGGTGCGTCGGGCGCCTGAGACAGCAAGCAGCAGAGTAAGTGCAGAAAATGATCCCGGCTTGGTGAAGCCCTAGTTGATAATGCAAGGCAAACCTGGAGGGAAATCTGGTAAGGAGAGCCTGAGGGATATCTTAACCAAAGCCCCAGCTTGAGGAAATTCCATGCAGCTTTATCGCAGACAGAGTCATCTTGTGGCCAAAGAGGCAACTCATCGTTTCAAACTGTAATCAATCAGTCGCTGGACAAGACTCGGAAATGTATATGTGCAGGGGCACATTTTTCGAGGGTAGGAATGGATCCCGATTTTGTGACACACTCGCTTTTGGGTTTGACTCTATTGGGAGAGTATAAGCATCACAAGGTGTGGAAAAATGTATGGAAGCCCCTGCTGACCGAAATAGTGTTTGGCTCTATCATCCTATGATGTAGAAAGAGAAGACTTGTCGAGATACTTGAAAACTTGTCTTATTCGTGTTGATCACAAAGCTGCCTAAAACCCTTTATTGATGTTCGGGTTATTCAACCACCAAAGCCGATATGAACAAATATTTTGATTAATCTCGAGGAGAAAACCAACTGATATCAAGAATCAAACTCAGAAGGATGGAAAGTGTATAGGGACGGCCCTTGCTGAAACCGGATTTTCTTAGATTTGTTTGTGATTTTGACCGGACCAATTATGGTTGCCTACGTTCCCCTCCTTGGGAGGAGCTCAGGTCGCCGTAGTTCGGGCTTATCCCGAATGAAGAGAATGAACATTGGAATTTGAGAATCTGAGGACCTTTGAGGATTTTGAGGATTTGGAGAATTGAAAAACATGTCCTCTTGGAGTGTCGATGGGAGACACGGATGTGAAGCCCCAGTGGGACGTCCACGGCAAGTGTTTACGGAGGAGAAATGAAATATGCTCACATGAAACATCGAATGAACGGATGGGATTTGCACAATCTTCGATTGATGGTCTGAAACTACTATTCGGTAGGAACTGCGGCTGGGTTTCGGGCTTCGATCGGCTATCGGGTGATTCGGAATATCATGACCTCTTAAGATGAGAGGTCGGCTGGGCCTTTTGCTGACTGGACCTCTAAAGATGAGATGTTGGCTTGCAGGGATGTGTTTGGGATTTCTAAGGTGAGGGAATTGATTGCCTCTGAGGATGAGAGGTCAAAATTGGCTTAGCCAAGGGCAAGGGTAATGGTAATGGGAATATCCTCTAAAATCGAGAGGACGGCTTGGGATTGGTCAAGGTATTGGTGAGATAAAATCCAAGCTATTGAGAACTTTGTGAACTTGCGAGCATTCGGGCTCCTTTTGAGAATTGGAGAGCTTCTTGAGAAGTCGGGAACTTTTGTTGAACTGTGATGATATAAAGTCCTTCTTTTGAAACGCTTCTTGAGAAGTTGAGGATTCTTGCTGAATTGTGAGGATTTGGAATCCTTCTTTTGATAACTTGGAAGGCCTCTTGAGGAGTTGAGGATTATCTTTGTCCTTCCTTCATGGCTTGAGTATTTTACGCACCGCCGACTCTCGAAGTTAACTTTTTGGCATTGCTTGGACTTCTCTTAGCATGGAGAACAGATGATGGCTAAACGGGGTTTCAAAATGCGCCGATCTTGAAATGAAAGGGTATTGTTTAGTGAGGGTGAGGTAATGGCTTTCCTATGGGTGAAAGGTTTCAACCGCAGTCCCTACCGGATGATCCGAACGAGATTGAGTCTTCGTTTGCTTGCTTAAGCTTACTCTGAGAAGGATTCATGCAAATTCATCGAGCAACGAGATGATGAGGATGATGAAAGGGATGTGATTATATGAGATGCGAGATGGGGAGTTGGTGAGCCTCAATTTGAGAAGGATGTCATTCGATTTTCTCACTCTGATCAATTTAAATATTAGTCATTTCAAAGCATTAGTGATTGAGCAGCACAAATGATCATTTGGAATAAAACCATTTCAATTAAGCGTAATGTAGGTGTGCTAGTGATGTCTCGAGTCTAGCAAGAAGAGAAACAAAACTTTTATTACTACAAAGCAAAAACTGGTCCAACTTGGACTTGACAGACTCGATGCCCGAAAGGGACATTCTAGATCCTACGAGGACTGATTGACTGCATCAACTTCGGGTGGAAGGAAGAGCATCGTTGACATTGATGGGGTAAGGACCCTTCTCAATTTTTCTGTCATTCACAAATTGTCCTCCTTAGTTTTAGCAATCTGAGCAAGCAACCGGGCCTCCCGCTCACAAGGAAAAACAGCTTCAGGGGTAGCACGCTACTTTTAGATGGACACACCATTTGCACTTTGCTGACCCATGGGCTACGAACCTCCAGACTGGTGGGCCATAATCTTCTCTGCACCGAGCATTTTGGATTTTGAGTCATATGGACGATCACTCGGGCACTTGAACTGCTTTCGCCTCGGGAATATGGGCCAATGAGCGTCGGGAACAGGAGCACGCACCCAACTTACCGTAGCCTTGAGGTGGATAGGAGATGGTAAGGTGGTAGAGGAAAGGACCTTGAGATGGTATGGGAGAGGGAAGAGTGGAAAATGAGACGGACTCGCGCAACATCTTATTAATATTCAAGTAGAAATTGGTGTCTTTTAAGTCCTATGAACGGTTGGGAAAGGCTAATCATTTATTCACGCAATCTATACCTCGGGGGGAACCTAGGGACACATCATCCAAAAATACACCAAATGTATTGATTAAAAATTAATAATAGGCAATAATACCTAAATAAAACCGAAGCATTTATGGGACGGACGAGCAGCCCCAATTTCTGGCAAAATTTGGGCAGCATAACGGGTATTCCCGATGAAATTCAAGGAAAAATCAGGCATGACCTCTCGTCGGTGCACGTTGACAAAGCGACATGATCTCTCATTAAAACATGCCGTGGGAACGACATGTCCTTTCGTGAAACCATGTTGCGATGGCAACATGCCCACACGTGCTAGGTTTTGGGATAAGTACGAAGGTTTATTAAAAATTTTGAAACAATTCATTTTAGTGAATATGAAAATGGCGTGTCAAAAACCAACCGTTGGGTAAGTTTTGAAGTGTGGCGCCACCTATGATGCGCTAGGGGGATAGGTTTTGACATTAGGCGCTCAAGCGTAGGCGACATACATCACCATCCGCGATGCCGTCAATCGCACCCGAGGGCTCCAAATCTATGTGATGTAGTGTGCGGATGACTATGTTCTTTTATTTATGAAAATGATTTTTTTTTGAACAGGGGGAATAAAGGAGAATCAACACACACACACCCCACAGAGCACAATAATCAAGGATCAATAATTTGATCATGGGGGCTGCCCACAATCACAACCTGTATCAAGGAAATCACATCCTGCATATTGGCCACTTCTGGCGCGTTACACAGGACTGAGAAGGCCACTTATGTCGCGTGACAGGAAAGGCCAAAATTCCAGAATCCCAAGCAACATGCACCAGCCCCAGCCTCCAAGCATAGCAATCATTCAACACTAAGCCCCAGCACAATCAATCAGGAAGCAAGGGAAGGGGAATAAAGCAAAGCAATAACCGCATTTACACACATATAATGTCACACAACAAGGTACACACAATTGAATGAAATGAATGTTGAACAAGCACGAAAGTTTGACCCACTTTTTGAAAACCAAGTTTCAAGGGATTGAAGGGCGGAGCCCCATGCCGAGGAGGGGCAAAGTTCCCAATTTTTATCTCCTGAAACCGAGGAGGCCTTGAGGTATGCCGGTATAACTGAGATCGAGGAGGTGGATGCTGAGGAGAGAACCCCTGCCCAAAAACGATAAAGGGTTGAAACCGTGTTGGATGAACCTCCATCCAAGAGGACAATTGTTGAATCTTCCTCCGAGAAAGTGACTGCTTGACACGTGAAAATGTATGCTGAAGCTGAGCAGGTTGCTAAGGAGTTGACGGTTTACCCCACTATCAAGGGGCTTGATGTGTTGGCCAGGAAAGGCCCAAATCTCAGGATAGGTTGGCCTGTGGTCCACCGTGCTATGGACGAGGACCTGCTCGACTATTTCATTGACACAAAATCGAGCAGGGAGCACCTGGCAAACAGGAAATGCCTCCTTTTAAGCGAGGTAGCCTTCTCGTCATTTTGTTTTCCCTTTCTCGGTTAACTATACTTGTAATTTTTTTCTTGACAATTTTTGTTCCATTATTGTAGCTTTCCACGGTGATGTCTTATGAAGCCATAAGGAGCAAGGCCGCTGACGAGCTCGAGCAGAAGCTTGATCGTCAAATTGAGAAGAATAAGACTGACTTGGCCAAGGCATTAGAGCTCATCAGGTCATTGAGGGCAAAGGTCGATGATCAAAAGGCGGCCAGAGCAGAGGTGGAGAAGGCCGAGTAAGCGGCCAAGGAGTCTCAAACTAAGGCCGGGCAGGTGGAGATCGAGAGGCCGAGGAAGCTGATACCCGGTATCAACTCTTGGAGGCCAGCTTGCCTTCCAAGATTGCTGATGCCATTCCTAGTTCAAGGCTAGCCCGGATTTCAATCAGGCCTTGGCTGATAAGACGACCACTATGTATTCTGATGGCTATCTCTATCAAGATAGAAGAGCCCTAATGGACCCAACGCTGAATGTCGATGTAGGCTTACTTGCACGTCTTATCTGCCAGGATGCCTATGATGAACTTGCTCGGTCTGGCCATGCCTTAGTGCCATATTCGGATAATGCCCCGAAGGTCATAGCTGCTCAAGATTCTAGAGAAGGCCGCCCAGCTTGTTCCTCCTCCCGTCGACTCTTAAAACATCAATGCTATAATCGAGAAGATCCAAGACGATGAGGATTCAGATGGAGAGGAGGAGGCCGAGGAGGATCAAACCGGGTAGGTCACAATCCCTGAATCCGAGATCGACCAAGATGACCTCTTCACCAATGATGATCAAGCTTAGGTTCTTTTTTTGCTTTATTTATGTAGTTTTTGAACAATTCCTCCATGTACTTAGAATTCTGATCAATATATTTTCTTTCTTCAATTCCTTGTTTTCTTTACTTTATTGCCCTTTGAACTGATTTTGCCTTTAATGCTTATATGTTGAATGTTTGTCTAAGTATCCAACTTTCTTGAAAAGTCGAGGAAGATCACCTCGTCATTTGAAATTGATTTCTTTTAAACCGAGGAAACTCATTATGTCCAATCACATAGATAAGTTGTATATTTGAACATTAAGCCGAGGAAGTCTTTCGGCCTTTATTTTTGAGCGTTTTATCTCTTTATGTTGGGGACGGTCGTTTGACATTAGGCTTAGATAAGTTACTGATGTTTTATCTCTCTATGCCGAGGAAGGTCATTCGACATAGGTATTAGATACATTTTTGATGCTTTATCTCTCTATACCGAGGAAGGGCATTCGACGTAGGTCTTAGATAAGTTTTTGAGTTTATCTCTCCATGCCGAGTAGGGTCATTCGACATAGGTCTTAGATAAAATTTTGAGGTTTTATCTCTCTATGCCGAGAAAGGTCATCCGACATAGATCTTAGATAAGTTTTCAGGTTTTATCTCTCTATATCGAGGAAGGTCATTCGACATAGGTTTTAGATATGTTTTTAGGTTTTATCTCTTTATGCCGAAGAGGGTCGTTCGGTCATAGGTTTTAGATAAATTTTTAGGTTTTATCTCTTTATTCCGAGGAAGGTCATTCGACATAGGTATTACGAGGAAGGTCATTCGACATATGTCTTAGATAAAAATTGAGAACTTGTCACTTCGATGCCGAGTAGGAGGCTCCTCGTGTTTCAGAGGTGTCTTGCTAGTCATTTGTCTTTGATGAAAATTGAATTTCTATTAAATGAAACTGATTGAATCAAACTACAATCCTATTTTATTAAAAAATAATAAGACTAACAAAGACTAAGTTATTACATAAAAAACAGACTATAAACTAATGATAGTATTTTCGTAGATGATCAGAGTGTCGTGGATGTTTCAGCTCTTGCCCATTTGGGGTCTTCATTCTGTAGGTCCCTTCTCTGATAACTTGAGTGATGATGTAAAGGCCTTCTCAATTTGGGGAGAGCTTTTTTTGTTCTGTCTTTCTGCCAGTAGCTTCAGTCTTTTCTCATTTTCTAAGTCTAGGTCTATCAGCCTATTGACCTTGTTGACTTGTTAATCGTAATTTGAATTTCTTGTTGTATGGATAGCCAATTCAACTGGTTGTCTACGTCCAGCAGCTCTTCTTGTATTTGGTTAGGGTCGGCCCCCGAGTTCTGGCCGATGACGAGATAAGGGGCTATATCTGAGATGGACAGAACTGTGTCATTGTTTTCATCCTCATGAATGTCTAGTACCTCAATTTCAACTAGTTCTTTTATATCCTGTAGCTCTCCTTGTCTCAAGTTAGGGTCGGCCCCCGGGTTCTGGCCGCTGACGAGGTGAGAGGCTGTATCTGGGATGAACATAATTGTCTCATTGTCTTCGTGGATATCTAGAATCATGTGTTTCTCATCCCGTGCTTCAAAAATCAAATTCAGCCTAGAAATGGTGCTGGTAGTCTTTACGGACTTAGGGATTTTCAGATTTTTGTCTGTTGTGTCTACCTCCATCTTTCTGAATGTTTTTATGCTCCTCATCATATGCTTCAAGAAGCCCTAGGGGGTCGTCCTCACACATCCGATTCTCGCAAGAGTGGGAAATTTAACTCGTTGCTGAGGGAGGGGGGCAACCAACCCAAGTTTGCCTTGACTCGGAATGCCTAGGATAGCTTTGTAGTCACTTACCAGGTTCATGACCATGAATGTTACTGTGGCCTCAGCTCGGAAGGGATGTTCTCCCATTTCCAACACAAAGTCAATCGTCCATATGTCACTGATTTTATGGTTGGTGAAGCCTTCTATTCTTCCAGAGTATGGCTTCAGCATGCTATCTTTCAGATTCATCATCTGGAAGGTAGAGTAGTATATAATATCCCTGGAGGCCCCCGAATCTATGAGTAACCTCTAGGATTCACAATTATCAATACTCCTCTTGATTACTAGGGGTAGTTCTCGAGCTGCGCGGCTTCCAACTAGCTCATTAGGGGAGAACCTGATGACTTTCTCCTCCCTATGGATCCAGGCAGGGATTTGGTAGACTTTGCTTAGCTCATATATCTGGTCTTTCAATTATTTGTTGGAAACAATCTCCTCCCTTATAATATGGAGTTTAGTCCTAGGAGGCCTGTCTTCCCATTCATCATATTTGTCATCATCATCTTTCCTTTTTCGCTTGTTATCCTTTCTCTGTTTCTCATAACGTAGCGATCAAGTTTTCCCTCGTCTACCCATCTTTGGATCAATCTCTTAAGGGAGATGCAGTTCTCCGTGTCGTGTTCGTGGTCCTTGTACTTGGAGCTGTCACGGGTGTACTTTGTTCTTTCATTAAGTAGTCAAGGACTTGACATATTCACCAACTACATGATCTCCGTTATAGGTTTGGTGAGGGGGTGAAAACCTCGACTTTCTCAGTAACCCGGTTTCTATTCTTTCCCTTATAGTTAATTCCGTTCGAAGCCTAGTTGGTGCCAGCTGCGTCTGCCTCTGGTTTCTCAGATCTCTTCTTACTTTTCTCTTCCGCCATAGCTATGGCATATGCCACATTATATAAATCAGATTTCGACTTAGGCTCCCTAGCAGAGAGCTCATAGATTAATTGTCCGGATCTCAGTCCGGAGTTGAAGCAAACGATCACCTCCCGATCAGTTAGGCTTTCCTCTGCCTGGTCAGCCATAGCTCTGAATCGATTGTAATAACTCAGAGTTGTTTCGTTCCTTCCCTGCTCAATGTTAGCAAGGTCTGTCAGTGTTTTCTTTCTCTTCCTGTCTATTGCAAAGTGGTCCAGGAACCTTCTTCTCATGATTTTCCAGCTATCGATGCTTCCCTTCTTTGTTCACAAAACCAGGACAAAGCTGTTCCGGAGAAGGTACTCGCGAAAGTCTTGCAGAGAATATCATGTGCCTTCGTGAGGAGGGCCATGGTAGATTCAAAACTTTGCACATGGTCCCATGCGTCTGTGGTTCCCGCATATTTTTTGAAACTGAGAATTTTGATATCTGGATTGGGAGGTAAATCATTAATACGTTGGGAGAAAGGACGAGTGGCAATAGTATCATCATCATCATCATCATCCACTTCCTTCCTCCCCATTTTCATTTTATCCAATCTTTTTTTCAAGAGTAGAATATATCTTGTATCGATCCCCAAGCTAAAATGAGAACTACGATGGGTCCTTACTTTTTCTTTCTGCTCATTCACTCTACTTTGTTGTTCCTGGTGATTGTCCCCATGTCTAGATGGTGCTCTGCCATTCAGTGGATTGAAATGACGAGGAGGTGTTCTGTCCCTTCTAGGTGCTATTTCTGGACGGGGAGGAGTCCTGTGTCGAGGGGAGCCATTATGCCGAGGAGGGCTCCTAGGCCGAACAGGGCTCATACGCCGAGGAGAGGGGTTATGACGAGGAGGTTTTTTTTTCCTTGCTTGACTAAGCCTTGCAGTCAAGTCAGCAGAATTATATTCCTGGTCCCTCTTATTGTTCATATGATTTCTCAAATCCTAATTGTTTCGTGTATTGCCATGTCCATGAGCCTTATGACGAGGAGGGACATCTTGGAGAGTTTTCTACTTGGGCCAACCAGCAGTGTCATGATGAGGGGGATTTTGGCCAAGAGGAGGATTTTCTCTATTATCCCGACTACCACGCCTGTCAAGATGACTTTCCCTTCCAAGGGAATTTCCAGTCCTCGTAGGCCTTATAAATTCAGCCAGGGACTGCTCAGGATCTAGTTGCAGCAAGGCATTTTATGTTTCATAAATGCGTTGCAAGGTTTCCATCTGTTGATGAAAGAGAGTTCTACGATCAATCTGTGTGGGGGGGGGGGAATCCCCAGTGCCCCCTGGGCGGCATTCCTCCCCGTCTGACTGCCAGCAGGCCTCCCTCGGCACTGACGACGAGGAGGATTTGGCAGTATTACCTCGGTTACTGTTTGTCTACTAGAACGCAAATTCATTACTAGTGGGGGCAGTCCATCGTTCAATGGTGGAGGTAGTGGTATTGGCAAAAGAAAAAGCAGTCCTAGTGTTTCCATGAGTCTTCTTCACAAGAGGATTATCCTGATCAGGAGTGATACTAGCAGTGTGTCCTTCCTCCATTAGGATTAGGAGAATGGAGCAGAATTTTTTCCGGCTATTCAAAGGCTAAAAACGATCACTTTTCGGCAATGGAACCAAACTGATGATGGCAAAAACGTTCGGATCAGCCCAAATTCAGCGGCAGGTTGTAACCTGGATGTTTGAATAGCCCGAAAAAGATGAACAAACACGTAAACTAAGCCGGGGCTTCACCGGCGAAAGCCATTCGGTGTGAGAGTTAGTATTCATATTGTAGAGAGCAAATCAATTGACAAGAGTTGAGAGTCAAAAGATGCGTTCGTAAAAATGTACCAGGATTGTGTGAATTATGGCTTGTATTTATAGGTGTAGGATGTATAGTGCAACTTTGAATAAGAAGTAGTGTGAGAGGAGGTTTATAATCCTAGTTGAATTATCATTTCCCACAATTCTTGTTTGAGTGGGATTAGTATTGCATTCTGTACGTATGCCTAGGAGGCATGCTCCTCGACATGAAGTGTTGGTCGACATACATGGATGCCGAGGAAGAGGAGGAGCAGGGATAGGGAAGCATATATCCTTGCCTTGATGATGTCCGAGGAGGCCCTTCGTTGTCTCTCGTTGAGGCCTTGGTCGGCCTTTGGAGGAGTCTAGGTCGGCATATGAGGGATGCCTTGTCGGCATATGTGAGTATTGTGCCTTAGTTATATTATTCGTTCTGTCATATATAGGTCGATATAGTGGAAAATGACGAGTATGTATGACGAGCATAGTTAGGGAAACCCACTCCCTATGTCGTATTTGAGACTTATATGGATTGTATTTTGGGCCCAATCCATTGGACCTTGCCCGATTATGACCAATGTTCGTACCTCGGTTTATACCGTTCATTTATACATATTTGTCAATGAATTTAAAAAAAATAGTTTTTAGAATAATTCTTGTATAAAAATAGATATTCATATTGGGACTAAAATTGTATAATTTTACCAATATATTTTTAGATAATTACCAGCATTTTTATCATTAACTTTTTATGAAAATCATGTTATGGGGAGTGGAGCCAAATTAAATACATCCACCAAAAGCAAAAGAAAAATTTTAAATGTCCGGAATAATTTTTATTAAGGCAGGTGGAATTTCATCATAAGTGATAAAAATTAATTATAGACTAAAAAGTTGGAATCTCAACATGAATCAGTTAGCTTTTCAGTAGTTGGTCTCAAATAATTATGATTCTTGGCATTAAGGTTCAAAGCTTTGTAGCTAATTAACATATTATAATCCTAAAAAAAATTCTAGACATAATAAATTAAAATCTATCTTTGATAAAAATCTTTTTCTTTTTCCTTCAGAATTGTATTGTGACGGTAAATGCTACAAGGCCAAAAAAAAAAAAAAAAACTATGAATAACAATTACTGAAGAAGATGAACGGAATATTTCGTGATGGGCCAAGCCCAAGTCGTTTCCTCCAAGAAGCGGGCTTGCAGATGAACGGAATATTTCGTGATGGGCCAAACCCAAGTCGTTCCCTCCAAGAAGCGGGCTTGCTGGACCAAGACCAAAGAAACAACTCAAGATTTGGGTCGTGGCCCGTCGAACAATGGATGGTAGTGTTAGCGTTGTGAGAAAAAAAAGAAGAAAGATTTCGTTTTCCTTTTTGTTTTAGAGTCGCCACCTATATTATTTGATTGGAAACATAGAAAAACCATTTTGAGAGATTTGAGTTCGGGGCTTAGGTTATGAAATGGGTAGGTTTAGAAGGCATCCATTTCACCCAATCCGGAGACCGGTCTTGCTAAAGAAAAGAGGGGTTTTTCAAAAGAGAAAAAGAACGAATTTAAATGCTACAAATAAAGGGTCCATTTGACGGAGTCAAACGGAATGTAGGATCGACTGCTTCGAGACCATCTCCATGATTTGGAGAGGCTCTAGGCCGATCCTAGATTCTATGGACTTATACCACTCTAACAATCAATTAGAAAAGGATTTGTGGGTTACCTTGCGTGAGGTGATTTGGGCAGAGTTTCGACTCAAGTTTAGAATCGATTCTTCACACGGACAGAGTTTCGCCTCGGTCCTTGATTCGGAGATTGATGCTTGTTTATCAACAAGGTTGACAAACAAACTATGAAGTGAGTTTTTAGGGTGATTTTGAAGGACTCTTTCAGGGAAAGAAACCAACAAAATGTGTGTGAATTGTGGAAATTCGGGATCCTTTTGAAGCCTTGGAAGTCACCAAGTATTTATAGGGAATGGGTATGAAGAAGTGGAGAGGTAAAACCCTATCAGATAGTTCTAGACCTCAACTCCTATTGGCTGGCCGGAGAGATAAAGTTTTATCCCGGAAAGAGGTTGAAATCGACGAGGGAACTGTCGTCTGCAGTCTGCAGAAGGGAATATCTCGCGCGAGACACGCCATCTCGCGGCGAGATATTGCTCCTGTGGACAGTTTTGTCCTTCCCTCGTTATCTCGTATGCAGTTTAATCCCAAACTAACGGTAGTTAGTCAAAACTTAACGAAACATGACGAAATGGTGGATTTCTACTTCTTGACTCAAAGCGATACTTAGAGTGGTATAAGTATGACCCGATGTGTTCAGAATGGGGTGTCTACAGAGCCCCTCGGCGACAAGTCTTATGAAAGAAGTCATGTCGACGATAGAAAAGACATCATTCTGAACGTCGGGATGGTCGGGCCGCACGGCTTCCTACGTATCTCTATCGGAGAATCAGACCATAACGTAGTTCGACTCCAAAACACGAAAAGGCTGCTTTAGGTATTTTGAAAATCATTTGAAAATCGAGGAAATTTTGTTTTTTTTTGAAAAGGCAAATTCATACTGAGGAATCAAATCAAGACCCAATTCTGAAAATACCTGCCTGTCTGAAGATTCGCCTTTCTGGGCTTCCGAACCTACGGGGAACATGTTAGAAAACAAAGGCTTACCTGTCTGGTCCTTTGAGTCCTGCTGTTTTTGTGACGATTCGCCTTTTCGGGCTCCGAATCGGGCTTTTTGTTGTTGAGGATGACGATCCACCGGTTTGGGCGTTGGATCGAGCTTTTGGTTTGACGATCCACCTGTTTGGGCGTTGGACCAGGCTTTTGATTTGACGATCCACCTGTTTGGGTGTTGGACCGGGCTTTTGGTTTGACGATCCACCTGTTTGGGCGTTGGACCGGTTTTTTCTGATTGACGATCCACCTGTTTGGGCGTTGGACCGAGCTTTTCTGATTGACGATCCACCTGTTTGGGCGTTGGACCGAGTTTTTCTGATTGACGATCCACCTGTTTGGGCATTGGACCGGGCATTTCTGATTGACGATCCACCTGTTTGGGCGTTGGACCGAGCTTTTCTGATTGACGATCCACCTGTTTGGGCGTTGGACCGAGCTTTTCTGATTGACGATCCACCTGTTTGGGCGTTGGACCGGGCTTTTCTAATTGACGATCCACCTGTTTGGGCGTTGGACCGGGCTTTTCTGATTTGATGATTCACCTTTCCGGGCTCTGAATCATGTGAGTTGAGTTGATCTTTGGACTATTCGGTCTTCGGGAGACTGGTGCCGTACCGGGCGATTGTGCGCATGTCACGTTTGGCTCGTTCCGTGACTTGCGGTACCGATTTTTCCACGTTTCCTTGCTAGTTTATCATTTCCAAGGGTAAATGTGTCAAAATTTTGAATTTTGACGTTGCGTAGACGCTTATTGTCGGGGACAATTTGGTCTTTTTCCAGAGGGTTTATCTCGCGGCGAGATATGATATACCGCGCGAGATATCTACTGTCGGGGCATATAAACAGCAGCTCTTGCTTATTTTGAAAATATCCTTTTCAAAATTTCCCTCCTTAGCTCGAGCCAAGGTCGCTTTTTTCTGTGGTTTTTCGTGGATTTGCTTGGAGATTCCTCCTCCCAATCTATTCTCAATCCCTTCTCCTTCCAAAATCCATGGCTCAAGAACAAGGTAATCCGATTTTGCGAAGCTATTTGCTAGGGAAAGATTATCCTTGCGATGATCTCACCTTTGATAGGAACGCCTATATCTCCACCGCTGTCCGGGAGGGCTTGGTAAGAGTTTCTTCTTCACTTCTTGTTTCTTGTATTGCATTGATTTGAATCCCCTTTCCCTTGAATTCAAAGTTGCACCAATGGCTTTTGTTCTTGTCTTGTTCATGCTTAGAACTAGGTTCTTCTTGCATGCGTTGATTTTGTGCATTTTCTTTGGATGTTTGTTGTTGCATTGTGTGCGTATGAGCCTCCTACATATCATGGATTGTAGGAGAGGTTGATTCGAATCACGAATGACATCTTTGGGCAAGCTTTTCTCTTACGCACGCCAAGTGTTTGATGAAATACCCCAATGAAAATTTTCTTCTATTTCATTGATTTCTTGACATAGAATGGTTTTTAATGTCGCCCTCTCTGTTTTTCCTCTGTTTTGCAGCCGTATAAGCCGATTAAGAACTGTCGTGGGAGTCCGAAAATGGCTAAGGAGGTGTGGGACAAGATCAAGGATCTTGACGGCGTTCGGGATAGGGTGGCCCAAACGGGTTTGTTGACTTTCATTGAAAATCTCCAGGGAATAAGGCGGACTCCCCAAGTTCTCCAGGCTATCCGAGAGAGATGGTGGGATACCACTCACACCGTTCACTTGCGCTTCGGGGAAGCGACTATGACTCCGACCAATTTTCTGGCTATCACGGGGTTAGAGTTCATCGGTGATCCCCTGCCAAAGTTTCCGAACTTTAGGCCTGAGAGTCCTGCGGCGTGGAGGCAGTTGATTGGCTTCGTCCCCAAGGTTAAGGGATATGCTGCTGAGTTGACACCCCTCCGGGGTCAGATTGAGACTTACTCGTAGAAGCCGAATGTGAATATTGATCGGTTGGTGAGGGGTGCCCTCTGGTATATTCTTTCTGAGACCATATTTGCGAACCATTCTTCTACGGCCCGCAATTCTCTGTTGCGCTTGTTGGTGAACCTGGATGAGGTTAGCGGCTATGATTGGGGCTCAGCGGGACTGGCCTTCTGCTACCATGCCATGGATGAGGCGTGTAGGAATACCAAGGACTCTCTGTCGGGGTATTCTTATGCCTGGGAGGTATGCCCTCTGATTCCGTTTCTGTTTTCTTTCTGTATGCTCTGCCTGTGTTCCATACTGAATTTGCTCCGTTTTCTTTGTGCAGATATAGGGCTATACTGTCTTTGGGCTGTATAGATTTGAGTTGGAGAGCCGGGCCCCGTTGTTTCCAGATATTAGGAGGTGGAGCCATCCCAACCGGAGCGTTGATGAGGAGGAGGATCAGGATTGGACTTTGACTGTGGCGGAGGCGCGGGCCATGCTAGATACTTTTGAGTATGAGAGGTTGGGCCTATATCCTTGGACCTTGTTGGCGCGGGAGGTGCATCGTGCTTGGGATGCTACTGGGATGCAGAGGATGCTGGCATCCTTGGAGGGAGATACCATGTATCTTGGTGAGCGGGTCTTCCCACAGCATGGCCAGGGTAGATTGCCATACAGCGTGCCGGCGGATCCGCCGAGGGCGATGTATCCCACCCACTCTATTCCAGAGGATGATTATGCAGGTCTTTTGGCGGGTGATGAGGCGACGGCTTGCGTGATCCCCGGGGCTTCTTATGCGGAGTTCCTGCCTCGGTTGATGGGTCCCCTCCTGGTGGGGAATAGGCGATCTCATGCTCGTGGTTCCGCCTCTGCTTCTGCTTCAGGTTCATCAGCCCCTAGCACTTCCTCTCAGGCCACGGGTTCTCTGTCTTTTGCCCCTGATTACGGCCCTTTGAGCTATACGTATATGATGGGGAGCATGCCGATGATGGGGCATATCCCGTCTCCTGATCAGATTCCCGAGGGTTACCGCCTTCCGGCTGATGTCTCTTCGGTATGTTTTTGTCTGTACTGTTTTCTCGTATTCGTCTATATAAGTGTATATGTCCGACTTCATCTGAACATCTTCTTTTCTTTTGGTGTCAGGTCACTCTGTCTGCGGCTGATTACAACCGTGGAGCGACTAAGATGGCTGGACTGATGGCCCTAGTATCGGACCTGTCTGAGAGGCTGTTTCACAAGGCTTCGATGGCGGCCTCGACAGTGGCCTCGGCGGTGACCCCTACATGCGGAGCCAAGCGGTCAAGGAGGGATGGAAGCTCCCGTGGTGGCGATGGCGGAGGTGCCGGCGGCTCGAGCGACATGATGGCGTGATCCCTCCCCTTTCTTTACATCTGATTTCTGATTATCTGTACATATTGGCCGTGTGGGCCCAGACAATTTTTCTTTTCTTTTGGTACCTGTTAGGAACAAGTAGGTAGCACCAAAACAATGTTTTCTTATTTCCTAATCCTAAGTTTAATTAGTTAGTTAATTAACTTTCTCGACTTTCCGTGTTTTTCGGAAATGGAAATGGCCGATAGGCCGCAATTTTGAGCCTGAGTATTGCATGTTATGGACTGTACACGCAGGTTTTTCGAGACTTGCTTCGTCAAGTCGGGGCTAGATCGTTGTTTGAGCAGAACTGTTGCTGATTTGCCGTAGGGATATCTCGCGCGGTATAAGGTATCTCGCGCGAGACACGCTACCCGGGCAGAATTCTCTTCCCTTTTTCGAACAGGATTTTGACAGTTTTCCCTATAAAATCACCCCGTGGTCCGGCCAGATAACTCATTCTAGCCTTTCAAACTCTAGAGACATTCTGTTAGGGTGAAACTCTTGTCTTCTTTTCCAACCTAACAATCCATGGCTTCCAAGGAGATTGCCCCAACGTCCATGATTGTCGATGATTTTTCTTTGTCCTCTGAAGTGATTGAATCTTTCAAGCAAGCATCAAGGGACTTCGTGATGTCGTTTCGCAACCGGTCTCGCAATAAGTTTATTGCAGAATTCGGATTTAGAATTCTTTTCACTTTGAAGAACCTCCAACCGGATTGGAAGCTATTGCAGGGTGCTGCTCGATTTTGGGATCCCTCTATTCATCTTTTCAATTTTTCTTTGAATGAGATGGTGCCTACTGTGGAGGAATTCGCCATTATCTTGGATATGCCTTTGACTGGTGAGATTGCTGTTCCTAAATATCATAGGAATCATTCGGAGGCTTTGAACGAACTGTTAGGGATACCCCTTGATACTTGCTATAAGTTGGTTCACCGCAAGTGGGTTGATTGTTCTTCCTTTCCGGGACGCTTCAGCGGTGATTCGGATGATGATGCTTTTCATGTCTACAAACGGAACTTTTGGGCTCTTTCTCTTTTTGGAGATGTTTTGTTTACATGCAGGGACGGCTTGGTCGATTCCCAACTGGTGGAAATTGTTCTGCAGGCTAGAAAACGTTCTAGGAACATTATTCCGCTGATTTTGGGTGAGACCCTTCATGGTCTTGATGAGCTGCATAGGACTGGTGTCATGACTCAAGGGAGTCCTCTTTTGTTGACCATGTGGCTTAGGGAGCATCTCAAGTTGATAGGTCCCCCGTTGGAATATTCTCCTTTCACATATCATACGCGAAAGTTATTGATCAAGGATCTTTCAGCGGATGAATGGGCTGAGTTGATTGCGAGGACAACCACTGATGATATTCTTTGGTGTCCACCTTATTGGAGGTTGAACAAGTATGTTGCCAATACCAAGGGTTTTGACAGGGTTGTTCTTCCGGGTCTGCGAGATTCCTCTTTTTACTTTCCCAAACGGGTGCTCCGTCAACTTGGTTAGCAGCAAGACACTTATCTCTTCGAAGGAGCTTCTCGCGGAGTGTCTTATATTGGTGTAGAGTTTGCGCAGGTGCTAGCTCAAGCATGGGGTGAAGGAACTAGTCGGGACCGTTGGTCGAACCTTCGGACTTTCAATGCAAGCGTCTTTCTGTCGGACAAGTACTTGGATTGGTTCCTTCATACTGGTCATCCTAGTGCAGAGAAGATTGATGATCTACGGCTTTCACTGCTAGGGGATTCTTTTGTGGCCAGCAGTATTTTGCGACGGAGCGAGGCTCAGTCTGATCCTGCTAATGTACGGACTGATCCAACCCAGGATTTTCTTGATGGGGATTGGTATGAGAGGCGAGGCAAGGGAATGCCTGGACAGACGCAAGCTTTGGATAGGCCCCATGTCTTCAAGAGGCTGTCGGAATCTGCCTTTAATCGTCTTGACTCTGTTTTTGATCGCCTCGAGGGATGCTCGGCTTTGAAAGGTGCAAAGCGCAAGAAGGATCACGAAGATGGTGGAGATCATGTCCGCTGGCCTACCAAGTCAATGAAAGGCTAGATCTTAGGGAGTACCAAGAGATTGCTTTGATAGATCAATTGTTTTTGCTTTATTAGTATTTTTTTTCAAGTTTGTTAGCTTAGCAAATTAGTCGTTGTGGTTAGGATTTCCCTTTTGTCATCAATGAAATGCATTCGATTAATAAAAGGACAACTTTGATTTATTTATTTGATTAGACCGAACCCGAAGGCTGCCTACGTTCCTCTTTTACAGCAATTAAATAAGAGGCTCAGGTCTGGCGTAGTTCATTTTTTAGAAAAGGACAAAATGCGGCTCCGTGCCGTGGGGTAATCTCGCGCGAGATAAGACCCCCTTTTTTTTTTTTTTTGCGCACACCCTTTCTTTTGCCTAGACCGCCCTTTCGGGTTTTCAATCTAGCGGGCTTCTTTTCTTGTGCTAGCTCTAATTTTTGCCTAGGTCGTCCTTTCCGGGATTTTCAACCTAGCGAGCGATTTATTTTTAGGGGGCCAAGTCACGCGAAGTACTTCTTGAGCTTGTCCATGTTGACCGGCTTTGGTAGTTGATCTCCGTCTAAGTCTACCAGCTGAAGGGCTCCCCCAGAGAATATCTTCTTTACGATGTATGGTCCTATCCATCTTGGTCCCCACTTGCCTAACGGGTTGAAAGGTCCGGGATGATGCTCACGGAGCACCAGGTCGCCTACTTTGATGTTTCTCGTCTTGACCTTTTTGTTGAAAGCTCTTGCCATTCTTCTTTGGTAAGCTTGAGTGTATTCGGCCGCTTTCAACCTTCTTTCGTCCAACAGGGCTAGCTCTTCGTATCTGCTTTCTAGCCAGTCGACTTCATTCACTTGGTTTTCTAGGAGAACCCTTAGTGACGGTATTTCCAATTCTATCGGTAAGACAGCCTCCATTCCGAATGTGAGGGCGTAGGGAGTCTCTCCTGTAGCTGTCCGGACTGAAGTGCGGTATCCCCACAGTGCGAAAGGTAGCTTGTCGGGCCAGTCCTTTCCAGTGACTGCCATTTTTCTGATGATAGTCTCGATTGTTTTGTTCGCGGCTTCAACTGCTCCGTTCGTTTGAGGCCTATAAGGAGACGACTTGTGTCTCGTGATTTTGTACTCGGTCAGCAAGCGATCGGTTTCCTTCTCGAAGTGTGACCCATTATCAGATATCATCTCTTGTGGAACCCCATATCGGCAGATGATGTTGTGTTTGATGAATTCTGCGACCTTTCTGGCATTCAGGACCTTGTAGGAGGCGGCCTCGACCCATTTAGTGAAATAGTCGATGGCTACTAGAACGAAGCAGTGTCCGTTGGCTCCTACGGGTGTGACCTTTCCAATCACGTCTATCCCCCATGTAGAGAACGGCCAAGGGGAAGTCATTGGGTACAGCAAGGAAGGCGGTGCATGCTGGAGATTGGCGTGTATCTGACACTTATGGCATTTCTTGACCATTTTGGTACAGTCAGCTTCCATGGTCAGCCAAAAGTACCCTTGTCTGATGATCTTTTTGGCGAGCATGTTTCCGCTCATGTGGGTTCCGCATATGCCTTGATGAACATGGTCCATTATTTCCAGGGCCTCTTCCTTAGTGGCACAAAGGAGGTTTCCTTGGGAGTGTTTCTTGAATAGACGGCCAGCAGTGATGACGTAATTGGCAGCCAACCTTTTAAGGGCGATCTGAGTCTTCGGGTCTGTCTCAGGCGGGATGGTTCCATCTAGGATGAAATGCCAAATGTCATGGTACCACGGTTTCCCTTCGGAATTTTCAATAGCGGCACATTCAGATAACCATCGATCTTTGCAGTCGTGAAGATCTATAACGGCGCAGTATGCAGGAGTTGCACGCCGTGTTATTTTGAAGGGTTTAACTGCTTTCCCTTTTGGGATTTCGACCAAAGAAGCAAGTGTGGCTAACGCATCCGCAAACCGATTTTTATCTCTGGGGAGGTAGTGGAATGAGACATCCTGAAATTGTTGCGCCAACTCTTGGAGGTGGACATTATATTTTTGAAGGGTTGGATCTTGGACCCTCCACTTTTTCAGTGTCTGATTGATGATCAATTGAGAATCCCCAAATACCTCGAGTTCAGTCACGTTGCGTTCTAGGGCTGCCTCAAGCCCCGCTATGTAAGCCTCGTATTCTGCGGTGTTGTTGGTAGCGTCAAAGTCAAGACGCACTGCCAGTGGAGTGTAGATGTCGTTAGGGTCTACCAATAACATTCCGATGCCGAACCCTCTCTTGTTGGCTGCGCCATCGAAAAATAATTGCCACTTATTTTCTTCTATGATTAGGATGTCTTCATCAGGGAATCGCGGGTCTTCCCCCTTCACTTCGTCGCAAGGAAATTCAGCCAACTGATCTGCGAATATACTCCCTCTGACGGATTTCTGAGTGACGTAAGTGATATCGTACCTCGCGAGCATGAAATACCATTTGGCTAGTCTCGAAGACAAATTTGATTTGTCTAGGATATATTTTAGCGGATCCATCTTTGCAATGAGACGGACTGGAAAGGCTTCCATATAGTGTTTTAACCTTTGTGATACCCAGACGAGAGCAGCGCAAGACTTGTCGAGTGGAGAGTAGTTGATTTCGCTGCCTTGGAATCTACGACTGACAAAGTAGATGGCATTTTCTGTGTGCGAGGCTGGCTGTTCTTGAGCAAGCATAGCCCCTAATGCGTTGTCTGTAACTGTGAGGTACAACTTCAAGGGTTTCTCCTTGTGTGGTGGAACCAGGATGGGTGGGGAAGTCAAGTAGTGCTTAACTTCCTCGAATGCTTCTTGACACTCTTCGGTCCATTCTTGAGGTGCGTTTTTCTTAAGCAGTTTGAAGATGGGGTCGCACATTGTAGTCAGTTGATTGATGAATCGACTGATATATTGAAGTCTGCCCATGAATCCCTTTACTTCTTTCTGTGTTCTGGGTGGAGGCATGTCTGTAATGGCCTTTATCTTGGCGGGATCTGCTTCTATGCCACGCTCTGTGACCATGTACCCTAAGACTTTCCCTTTGACCACTCCGAATGAGCATTTGGCGGGGTTGAGTCTCATCTTGTGCTGTCTCAGTCGATTGAAGAATTTTCTGAGATCTCTGAAGTGTTGGCCATCTGTCCCCTTTGAGTGGATAATCATGTCGTCCACATATACCTCTATTTCCTTGTGGATCATGTCGTGAAATAGTGTCGTGACCGCTCTTTGGTAGGTAGCCCCAGCGTTCTTGAGACCAAACGGCATGACCGTGTAGCAGAACGTTCCCCAAGGTGTGGTGAATCTTTGTTTGTGTTGGTCCTCTTCTGACATGAGGATTTGATTATATCCTGCGAAACCGTCAACGAATGAGCGGACTTCGTATGCTGCTGTGGCATCGACCAACATGTCTATGTTTGGTAGCGGGAAGTCATCTTTAGGGGATGCCTTGTTCAAGTCTCTGAAGTCGACACAGACCCGTATCTTTCCATTTGATTTGGATACTTGCACCGTGTTGGCTAGCCATTCCGGATATTCAATCACTTTGATGAACCCTACACTCAAGAGTTTCATGATTTCCTCTTTCACTTGCATTGACCATTCCGACTTGATTCTGCGTAGTTTTTGTTTGACTGGCTTGGCGTTGGGTAGCAGCGGTATCTTGTGTTCTACAACTGACTGATTCAACCCAGGCATATCTCTGTAGGACCAAGCAAAGACGTCGACATATTCTCTGAGGAGCTGCATCAAGGTTTCTCTGTCTTCCCCCTTGAAGAAGCTGCCGATCTTTGTTTCTCTGGGGTCTTCCGTTGTCCCGAGATTAACTGTTTGCATTTCCTCGTCGTCAACAGGGCCATTCTTTCCACAACGACCTACTTGCTTAGCTAATTGTTTTAAGATTTGTTCGTTTTCTTGGTCTATCTTATCGTATGATTCATTATTAACGTGTTCGTTATATTGATTATTATTAGTTAATTCATCATTCACGATGTTAGCAATCTCAGGGTACTCGGAAAGATCACAGTTTTCATTAAGGAAGTAAGGGAATACATGTTCGGCCACCGCCTCGATTTCCTCTTGAGTGAGGCCATCGGAGGTGGAGCCTGCTTCTAATGTAAAAGTTACAGGGCCTATCTTCCTGCGAGGGTGGGAAGTGCAACCAAGCTCTTTGATCATGAAGTCCTCATCAACAATCGGTCCTCCGGTGACATGCCAGTTTAGAATTGGCTCATCACATTTCTGTATCAGTCTTGTGTAATCAGTAGTTGGAGCGTCCCCCTTGGATATTGCATGGATCTGGCTGTCTTCTAACCGGCACAGGTCTTGGAACTGTCGCAACATGTCTTCTCCCAACACAAAGTCCCATTCACTTGTCATTTCTGCCTTCGTGCCCCACGAATCATTAGGGATTAGTGAGACGGATTCTGTTTTATCTGGAGAAGCATCGCAGTCGCTGAAGATCTCAAAGCCTGATTGGCGCTTTCCTTTATCATCAGTCCATGGTTCTGAAAAGATAAAGTAGGGAATACTTTCCCCTTCTCGAACGAAGTAGCCATTGAGTGTCTTTCGATATGGCTTGATGTTGCAATTCTTTGACTTTGGGTCATCGTAGCCCTTGTATGTGGTTCCTTCCCATTTGGTTTGAGTGAAGCCCCACTCTTCTTCGTCATCTTCATCGTGGATGGAAATGATGTATCCTAGACCATGCTTTGTGTGAAGTGGGGGAACCGGTAGTGGTTCCGTTATCCCTTGTAAGTGCTTTCCGAGGCCCAATCCAGGAAAGTACCCTTTTGTTAGCATCATTCTCCAGACAGGAAGGTTTTCAGGGAACCAAAGTGCCTTGGAGTAGTCATTTTCGTTGCAAACTTCTATGACATTCACAGTGCTTTCTTTCTCGATCTCAAAACCACTGAACAGGAAATCAGAAGTGCTGTGTTGTACTTCGAGGACAGGGCTAGCAGTAACCATCTCTCCGTGTATGGTGACTACCGTGTTGTTGTGTCTGAACTTGATGCATTGGTGTAGGGAGGAGGGCACACCCCCTATGTCGTGTAGCCAAGGGCGACCAAGCAGCAAGTTGAAGGATGTCGGGATGTCGATGACTTGAAATTCGATGCTCATAGTGACTTGCCCCATTTCTACAGGTATCAAGACTGATCCCAGAGCGGTTCTAGCGGTACAGTCGTATCCTCTTACAGTATGCCCGGATGGCTTGAGGTCTTTGTGGGTGAGGCCTAATGATGATAAGGCTTTCTTCGGGAGGACATTGATTGCGGAACCATTGTCGACCAAAATGCGTGGCATTCGGTACCCATTCACCTTAGCAGTTATGTAAAGGGCCTCATGATGATTGTTCCCATAGGATGGGAGGTCCAAGTCAGTGAAAGTGATGACGTTGCCAAACTGCACTTGGCCAATCATTTGAGTAAGCTCTTCGGGTGTTGCTTCTGAGGAAATGGTCATTTGAGCCAATGCCTTTTTCAACATTTCACGGTGCTTATGAGATGCTCCTATGAGATCCCAAACCGAGATGTTTTCTTGTGTCTTCTTTAACTGAGTTAAGAGAGGGTCCTCCGGTTCGCTTGGCGATGAGGCTTTAGCTTGTTGTGGAGGATTTTCACCCCTTGGGTCTTTATTGGTGATCACACGACCGGATCGTGTGAGTAGGTTGACTGTTTTAGACCCTTTTTCTTTTTGCTCTAAGATTTCCTCCCAAAACATCATATAACAGAAAGAAGATTTATTAAATTCAAGAGGGCTCTCGTCCACAATTGTGGCTAGACGAGTAGGGTCCTCGAAGCTACTTTCTATCTCTATCAGATTGACCTCATTATTTGGCAAAGGATTAGTAACAACATTAGGTAATCCTATCTCTTTATCGTCAAACAAATCTTGAATGACGTCTTTCAAGTGGAAGCAAGAGTTGGTGTCGTGACCGGCCGGTGAAGTTGTGATACTTGCAGAAGAGATGATGAGCGTGATTGGCAGGGAGATCTTTCTTCGGAGGTCCGCCTTCTCTTGGTTTGATTTTCCCATTCTTGACAAGTACCTCTAGGAGCTCTTCTTGAGTGATTCCTTCAAGCTTGTCATAATGTCTATCTTTCTTCTTCTTTGGTGGTGGAGGTACCGCAGAGTACTTACCATTCCCGGGATGATTGAAGACGATGGCATTGACTGATGCATCCTTGGGATTGGAAGAGGAAGAGGAGCTTTTGTTGTAACGGAATCCACTTTCTTTCTTGGCTTCCCTTTTCTGTTTGATTAGGTCATCCAACCGCATGCCTGACTTGTGAAGTTCGGCGAAGCTAGGAAAATAGTTACCGGCTAGCTTGTCTTGGTACTCCTCCCTAAGACATTGTATGAGGATGTGGATTTGCTCGTCTAGGCTTGGCCTATCGACGATTTCAGTCAGCTTGGTCCTCCATCTCTTGACAAAATCTGTGAAGGATTCATTCGGAAGTTGTTTAGTTTGCTCGAGTTCCCTTCTAGTGGTGCGATAAGTGGAGTTGTCCTCATATTGCTTTTGGAAAGTACAACTAGCGAGTGGCCAGTCGAGTCTTGTAGAAAGTGGTAAAGTCATGTACCAATCCCTAGCGGCACCATCAAGAGTTTGAGGAAAGCATTGGGCTAACAGGTTGTCATCAACACCCATAGGTAGCATGGCCCAAGAGTAAGTCTCCAAATGTGATTTGGGACAGGTGGTGCCGTTGAACTTTGCAATGTCAGGTGTCTTGTACTTTCTAGGAAGCTTGGACATGGATTGACGAAGAGTGTCATAGTCAATAGAGAGCGAGGCTCCCTTACTCACATCGAGGGATGCAAGTTTCTTTTCCAACATGGCCATGGTAAGGGGTTCATTCTTGCTCTCCCCTTTGCTTTCCTTCTTGGAGGCGTGGCTTTCATTATCGGATGAGGAGGATGACGAGCTAGACTCGTATTTCTTTTTCTTGTTCTTGCTTTTGCGGCGACCCTTGGCCCTTTTAGTGTATGACTCCTCTTCTCCGGAGGAAGAGTCATTTTTCTTCTTCTTTTCTTTGTTGGCTAGTGCAGCCCTAAGCTCTTGAATTTCTTCCACGAGAGTGTGGATTTGGGAAGCTTGCACTTCTAGGCGATCATTGGCTTCTTCCAGAAGTTTGTGGTTGTTTTCGGACAGGGTCTCATTTCCCGGAATGTTGTCGATGTCGGACATTGTGTTGGGAGTCTTGGAGTTGAGTAGCTTCGGAAAACTGACAGAAGAGATGCAGATATCAGGATCTAGCCCCAACGAGTCGGAAGCAGGCTTAAATGGCTCAGGCTCAGATTCAGCAAACAGAAGCATTATCTCGCGCGAGACAAGCAAATCCCGCGCGAGATAATCACACGGAAAGTCGATTTTTATTTAGACCTAAATTTTGGTCGGAACGGAAAGTCCGTTTTGAGGGGTTTCTAGGGCCTTTATCAGAACCTAACGACTAAGCAATCAATCCGATTTTTGTAAAACAAAGCCATGTAAGATTGTTTTTTTGAAGGATTATATGCGCATATTTTTTTTTGAAGGGACATCCGAAAGGGTCATTCCGAAGGGACTTTTTCCGAAGGGACGTTTTTCCGAGTCCTTCTTTATTGTCAATTTTACACGGCTTTGTTTTGGTCAAAAACAAGAAAAGATCACCGAGTCAAAACCGACCGGTCACGGAGTGATCCTAGAAAGTCAATCTACATGAAAATGTGGCGATGCAGGGCTGGAAGGCTAGGCTCCCCGCGATATGACAATCGAGGTGGATTGAATACGTGGAGTGGGATTGTCCAACTTCGGAGAGACCGGCGACTAGGTGGTTACCGTCATCCGTCCTTAGTGTGGGTCCCGGGTTTATAGAGGGTATGCAGTGCAATGACAGTTATAGTATGATGTGCGCGTGTGTGATAGTCAATCTATGTGACAGAGTAAAATAGAAAGTTTTATTTTTTTTTGAAAACTATAAGAAAATCAGATAGTGGCCGCACCAAGTGGTTGCCTACGTTTCTCCCAATTTAGGAAGACTCAGGCCGTCGTAGTTCCACATAAAGAGAGATAAAGAGAGATAAATAATTTAATTTACAACTCCCGAATCCCCAATGGACCGGACTTTAATTAAATAAAACCCAATCGCACGCAGTTCATAAATAATAATCAATTATTTAAGGGAAATAAAGGCTCGAGTTCTACACCTTAAGGGAGGCCTTAAGAGGCAGGAACTCTGCAGATAATGAATTCTGGGATCCCCCTTGCATGTTCGGCTCTCGTCTTGGATTACGAGCAAAACAGGAGAAACCAGAAAACAACCAGACTGGAGGCCATATCTCGCGCGAGATAATGATATCTCGTGCGAGATATCCCCCATCTGAGAGCAGAAAATTCGAATTTTACAAAATAAGTTGAAAATCCTCTCTTTTAATTTTGACGCAAGGTTAAGCCTCTTAATTTTCATTCCCCAGCGGAGTCGCCACTGTTAGCGTTGTGAGAAAAAAAAGAAGAAAGATTTCGTTTTCCTTTTTGTTTTAGAGTCGCCACCTATATTATTTGATTGGAAATATAGAAAAACCATTTTGAGAGATTTGAGTTCGGGGCTTAGGTTATGAAATGGGTAGGTTTAGAAGGCATCCATTTCACCCAATCCGGAGATCGGTCTTGCTAAAGAAAAGAGGGGTTTTTCAAAAGAGAAAAAGAACGAATTTAAATGCTACAAATAAAGGGTCCATTTGACGGAGTCAAACGGAATGTAGGATCGACTGCTTCGAGACCATCTCCATGATTTGGAGAGGCTCTAGGCCGATCCTAGATTCTATGGACTTATACCACTCTAACAATCAATTAGAAAAGGATTTGTGGGTTACCTTGCGCGAGGTGATTTGGGCAGAGTTTCGACTCAAGTTTAGAATCGATTCTTCACACGGACAGAGTTTCGCCTCGGTCCTTGATTCGGAGATTGATGCTTGTTTATCAACAAGGTTGACAAACAAACTATGAAGTGAGTTTTTAGGGTGATTTTGAAGGACTCTTTCAGGGAAAGAAACCAACAAAATGTGTGTGAATTGTGGAAATTCGGGATCCTCTTGAAGCCTTGGAAGTCACCAAGTATTTATAGGGAATGGGTATGAAGAAGTGGAGAGGTAAAACCCTATCAGATAGTTCTAGACCTCAACTCCTATTGGCTGGCCGGAGAGATAAAGTTTTATCCCGGAAAGAGGTTGAAATCGACGAGGGAACTGTCTGCAGTCATAGAAGGGAATATCTCGCGCGAGACACGCCATCTCGCGGCGAGATATTGCTCCTGTGACGCTTTGTCCTTCCCTCGTTATCTCGTATGCAGTTTAGTCCCAAACTAACGGTAGTTAGTCAAAACTTAACGAAACATGACGAAATGGTGGATTTCTACTTCTTGACTCAAAGCGATACTTAGAGTGGTATAAGTATGACCCGATGTGTTCAGAATGGGGTGTCTACAGGTAGTCGTCGCCATTGAGTGACCGAGCCCATCCAATGACGAGCCATCTCACACATGGGTCATAACCCGTCTAATAAAGGAGGATCGTCATCGTCATCGAGTGACCAAACCCATCAAAGGAAGGGACAACTCACCCATTCACTCGCTCGTCGAGTCGCCTACTAAGTGACGACCTTACTGGACATACAGCTCCAAGTCGTCTTCTCATTTAGCTTGCTCAACAAGCCATCTTAGGATAAAACCAAATCTGCCACTGGCCCACTCTGCACTTATGTCCCCACGGAACTAGTAGTGGCGCCAAAAGTGTGCAGGTTTGACTTTCCATTATAGTGCAAACCACTGTTCATGACAGGTACAACAGTGTCCTTGCTCGTACGGAGCAATCCCAGGATGCCACGTGGACAAAGCCAATCCAACGGCTGGCAATAATCTAATCCAACGGTCCAGATGGGAATCCAAGTTCCCCTCATCCACTATAAATATGTGAACAGTTTCTTGGGCTAAGGTAATGCTTTTTTCCCTATTCAAATATACACGCAACCACCATTTCTTTATCACCTTTCTCCAGCCCAAACTGATTCTCACGCCGGAGGGCCTTGCCGGACAAGCCCCGGCGCAGTTCACGGTTTCTTTCCGGTGTTGTGCAGGTCTCAAGTCAGCCCAATAATCTGCTGGACTTCAAGAGCTGAGCCCGAACGTTTTCCTGCGTCATCAGAGTGGTTCCATTGCCGGGAAACGTTCGCCAGAGATCTTCAACCAAGGAAAAACAACCGGAAAATACCTGGAGATGGTGTCAGACGGACACACAGCAAGTCAACTGGAAATAACGGCCGACCGCCTTCCCCTCAGCAAGGCCATCAGGAAAACCCCAGACCTCCCTCACCTCAACCTAGGAACCCTAACGTGAGGGTTACCAGGTCACATGGTGTTGTGGATGACACTGGACTTCCTGACGCCAGAAGAAGAGAAAAAAGGGCTGCTCCAGATCAAAGGCAGCGACGACCCCCAGCCGGGAGGAGGCCCGAAGAAATTGCCGGGAGACATGCCGGAGGCCCGTCCAACCCCATCCTCGACAGAGCCGCTTTTCTCGTCGAAAGGGGGAACACCCTTCATGAACTCCTGCAAGTCCAGAATGAGCTAATTCGAATGGCCGAGGATCGACCTACTCAGGCGTCCCACAATACGGTCTCGTCTGGAAGGCGAAGGAACGAGAGAAGGGTTGATGGTCATCGTGAAGATATTGCCGCCGGAAATGATCGTATAGTGCCACAGCTGGACCTCAAAGACCATCTTAACCAACGTCGCAGTGAGGGACTCTCATCTCAGCAACGACGGGAGGAGGCGGACAAAGAGCCTTGTCGGTCTCTTGCAAATGAGAATCTTGGGCATAATTAGAACCAAGTTAATCTAGGTCGTTAAATGATCCCTTCAGTGCGTAATGAACGAGCCCCAAGTCACAGGGAAAGGACCCGTTCTCCCTCTCATCCTCGCGAATGGGAACCATCCAGGTTGTATCGACCATCCCCTCCCAGAGGCAACAGAAGAGAGAGAACAATCTCCCGATGACCTTCCCCCTCCGAGAGGCAACGGTCGAACACCGTTTCCAGGGGACCTCGTCGAGATAGGGTTCCTCCCACTGGCCAAGCAGGAGATGTTGATATGCGGGAGTTCCTCAGGCTCAAGCGTCAGGTTGAGGAATTGACGGCTAAAAAGAACAACGCTGATAGTGATGATTCTGAAGACGATGTTGGCACATTGAAACCTTTAGCCCCATGGATGCTCGAACTAGGACCACCAGAGCCAGGATTCAAATTGCCTGACTTAAAACAATACGACGGCTCAACGAGTGCTTTGGATCATATGCAACACCTTGAGGCTCAAATGTGTGTGGTGTCTAGGACTTCGGGACAAGACGATGTGATGTGTAAAGCTCTTACGAGCACGTTGACTGAAGCAGCTCTAAGGTGGTTCAGAAGCCTTCCGAAAGGAAGCATTGACTCTTGGAAACAAATGAGGAAGAAATTTTTGGGTAGATTTGCAACTGCTGGAGATCGTCGCAAGACGGTGAACGATCTAAGTAACATCACACAAGGAGCGAATGAGAGCTCAATGAATTATTTCAAGAGATTCAAAAAATTGGTTGACCAGATCGACGAGGATCTGACGGACCGTGAAATCATAAACTGTTTCAGGCATGGGATTGTATCTTCTACTTTGGACTACGAGCTTCAAGTCCACCCGGCTAAATCTAGAAAGGACCTCTACGCTAAGGCCTATGCAGTGGCCGAGGCTGAAGAGAGGAAGTTATAACGAGAAGGGAAGGCCGTCGTCAGTGACGAAGCGGCAAAACCAAAGAAGGACAAGTTCGGTGATAAAGGGAAGAAGGCAAATCGGAAAAAGCGGTGAAAGTTCTGAGTCGTACACTCCATTGGATCGTATCACGAGCGGAGATCTACGAGCAACGTAGATTTTGGGCCGGCACCAAAGATGAACCCCAATGCAATGGGGAAGAAAAACATGACCAAGTAATGTGAATATCACCGAGATAGGGGGCACAACACATAGGACTGTTTTAGTTTGAAAAAGATAATTCAACGGTGGATAGACGACGATCACCTCGACCAATATGTAAAGAGGGATCGTCAAGGGGCCAACAATCGAGCCGCTAACAACGACCCTCCAGAGAGGCAGCCGAGATTGGTCCTAGTTATTTCTGAAGAAGCAAGCAAGAACCAGATCAAAAGTGCTATCTACCATTTGAAGAAAGCCCCCCATGTCCCCCCAAAATCAGACGTTCCAAATGATGTGATAAGTTTTTACCCGTATGAGTTGTCAGCCAATCCTCTGGCCCTTCAACAACTTTAATTGTCCCAGGTTTTATCGACAACTGTGAATCAAGAAGAATACTCATTGATACAGGGGCAGCCAAAGACATCTTGTTCTACAGCGTCTACCAAAAGATGGGTCTACCTGATAGTCGACTAAGCCCATACTTAGGTCGTCTTGAGGGATTCACCAACCACCGTGTAGACGCTAAAGGGCAGATTGACTTGCCCGTCGATATTGGGGATCATCCATTGAGAACAATCCAAACTGTTACCTTCATTGTGATTGATGTTGTAAGTGATTATCATGCAATACTTGGCCAACCAGGACAGGCCGCTCTAGGGATCGTCGCGTCTGTCCCTCACCAGAGAATTAAGTTTCCAACCCGCTCAGGAGTCGGATGTGTATTGGGGACGGCCCCAGAATTCCTTGAGCACGTGTTGAAGACCAAACGGACCATTGAAATCGACGACCCTGATCACATTGTGAAATTTTCAAAGTCAATCAAGCAAACGACGACCTCCTGCTCCAACGTCTCAACGATCAAGTGTGTGGACGAGCCTGAAACCTTTGTTGAAATATTCCTGGACGACCAAATAGCAGCTCCACAGCTTTTGGTCAACCAGGAATCGGGGGCAGAACTGGACAAGTTAATTGAGGACGAAGTTCCCGACCTCACCCCAGAAGCAAAGAAAAAGATCAAGGAAGTAGTAATTGAATCCATGGATTTTCGCGACGACGCTCCCGAACTTAAGCCTGCCGACGAGCTGATTGAATTGGACATCCACCCAAGTTACCCTGAGCAGAAGATAAAACTGGGGTCTCAGTTAACAACTGAGGAGAGGGATGAGATAATCACCCTACTCAAACATAACCTCGACGTCTTTGCTTGGAGGGTTGAAGATATGAAAGGCATAAGGGAGGATGTGGCCGTCCACAGGCTTGGGGTGAATCCGACGATGAAGTTTAAGGAGCAGAGGTTGAGAATTTTTTCCACTGAAAAGGAGATTGCAATTAAGCAGAAGATTGAAAAGTTGTTAAGTGCGGGAATAATTGTGGATGCTGGATTCACAACTTGGTTGGCTAACGTTGTGCTAGTTAAAAAAGCCAACGGAAATGGAGATTGTGCGTGGATTTCACCGACCTGAACCTGGCGTGCCCCAAAGACAGTTACCCCTTACCTAGAATCGACAAGCTCGTCGATTCTGTAGCTGGGCATACGACCCTCAGCTTTTTGGACGCTTACTCCGGCTATCATCAAATTAAGATGGCCGAGGAGGATATTCCAAAGACAGCTTTCCAAGCTGCGGGCGGAACTTATTGCTATACAAAGATGCCCTTTGGGTTGAAGAATGCTGGAGCAACTTATCAACGAATGATCAACAAAGTCTTCAAGGGCCAGCTAGGTGATAATCTGGAGGCGTACATAGACGACATGGTCGTCAAGTCGAAGAAAAGGAAGCATGTGGACGACCTTCAGCAAACTTTCTCCAATCTCCGAGCAAACAACATGGTGCTCAATCCAGCCAAGTGTGTTTTTGGTGTTGCTGCAGGCAAGTTCTTAGGGTTTATGCTCTCTCAAAGGGGGATAGAGGCTAACCCTGAAAAAATTAAGGCGTTGATTGACATGGCCGAGCCAACAAGCATCAAGGAGGTCCAAAGGCTGAATGGACGAGTGGCGGCTCTAGGTCGTTTTATTTCAAAATCAGCCGAAAGATCTCTGCCTTTTTTCAAGGCTCTTCGTGGTGCTAAAGATTTTAAATGGACGGAGGAATGTTCGCAGTCGTTTAGTCAGCTCAAGGAATACCTCGGCTCTCCACCTCTCCTTAGCAGTCCCGTCACCGGGGAAGACTTATATGTCTATCTCTCGGCGGGTGACAAGGCTGTCGCCGCCGTGATGGTCAGAGAGGAGGATGGAACACAGAGGCCGGTGTATTACGTGAGCAAAGCCTTATCTGACGTTGAAACTCGTTATTTTAATGCTGAGAAAATTGCCTACGCTCTCTTCATTGCAGCGCGAAAGCTACGAGCATATTTCTCAGCACACTCCATTGTTGTTTATACCGACGCCCCACTCAGAAAAATCCTTCATCGACCCGAAAGCTCCGGTCGTTTGCTAAATTGGATCATTGAATTGACTGAATTCGACATCCAATATAGGGCACGAAAAACTCTGCAGGCCCAAGCTCTGGCCGACTTCTTGATCGAGACGACGTTCAGCTCGGACGACGATCAAAGAATGCCACCTCAAAAAGTTAGCAAGGGCAAGCAGGTTGATGATAAGCCAGAGCAGTTAACTTTGCTTGTTGGATGTTGGAAAATTTTTTCAGATGGGTCGGCGACGAAGGAGCTAAGTGGGGCCGGGATTGTGCTGGTGGAGCCAGAGAGTGGAACTATTTTTGAAGAAGTTTTAAGGTTCAAATTCCAAGCTTCGAACAACCAAGCTGAGTACGAGGCACTTATCGCAGCGATCGAGTATGCCAAATGTTTAGGGGCAACGAAAATTATGGCCTACTGTGATTCACAATTGATCGTCAATCAAATTCGCGGAGACTACGCGGTCGTCGATTCAACCTTGCAGAAGTACCACTCTTTAGTCGGTGAGTTGATACAAGGATTGGAATTCTGGGCCATTCAACGGATTGCAAGGGAAGATAATGAGCATGCTGATCTACTCTCGAAGCTAGCCATCGATCAGCTGCCTGAAGACGAGCATAGCCACCACTTGGCCTACCTTGAGCAGCCTGCTTATGACAGAGTAAAAGTTATGTGTGTTGGGGACGGTCCCAGATGCTGGATCGACGAAATGAAGGCTTTCATTGAAAATGACGAGCTACCAGCCGACGAGATACAGGCTCGTCAAATTAAAAGAAAATCCCCATGGTACTCAGTCGTAGATGGAGAACTTTACAGACGATCTATCACAAGACCATGGCTGAAGTGTGTCCATCCGGACAAAGTTGTGAACCTGCTTTTTGAAGTTCATCAAGGAGAGTGTGGGGGCCATCCTGGAGCTCGTACACTGGCTGACAAACTGATCACCATGGGATACTATTGGCCTCACCTACGTGAAGATGCAAAACAGTTCGTGAAGAAGTGTGACACCTGCCAGAGATTTGCTGACCTTTCGAAACTCCCTACGACCGAGCAAACCCCCGTTATGGCAGCCTGGCCATTTGACATGTGGGGCGTCGACTTAATTGGGCCTTTTCCCCAGGCCAAAGGGGGAGTAAAGTACGTAATTGTGGCGGTGGATTATTTCTCTAAGTGGGTTGAGGCCAAGGCATTAAACAAGATCACGGAGAAAAATGCCTTAAGTTTCATTCATGATTCAATATGGTGTCGTTTTGGGATCCCTAGGGTGATCGTCTCTGATAATGGCCTCCAATTTTCAAAGAAGTTTGAGCAAGAACTGAACAGAATGGGAGTTAAACACTCAAAGTCGTCTGTTGCCTATCCACAAGGCAACGGACAAGCTGAAGCGGCGAATAAACTTGTGTTGTCTGCCCTGTGCAAAAACCTTGAAGGGCGTGATGGAAGATGGTTGGACGAACTCCCGTCGGCTCTTTGGGCAGTTCGGACAACCACCAGGGGGCCTACGGGGGAAACCCCATTTGCTCTGGCCTATGGTTCTGAGGCCATGGCTCCCGCCGAGCTTCAACTCCCTACTGACCGTGTGGCTTTCTACGATGTTGAGAAAAACATTCATAACAGGCAGGTCGACCTTGACCTCCTTGACGAGCGACGACTAGGTGCCCAGCTAAGAATGGCCAACTATAAAAAGCGAACTAAGGCATACCACGACAAGAAGGTCAAGAAAAGAATTTTCAATGTTGGAGACTATGTTCTAAGGAAAATTGAAGCAACGGGCCTCAAAGCTCGTCAGAACAAACTCTCCCCCAATTGGGAAGGACCTTATGTCGTCACTAATGTCGTCAGAGAAGGAACGTATCGTCTTGCCAAACCAAATGGTGAAAAGCTCAAGCACCCTTGGCACGCCAATCACCTCACCAAATACTATTTCTAAGCTCGTCATTAGATATCAGCGCCCTCAGGGCACCTTATTTTGTGGTTCTTTATGTGTCTGTTTCAAAAGCGAGTTTTTGGAGTTTGTAAGGGATAAACTATAAATTCCAGGAATTCAAGTTGTAAGAAATTGATCCGATTATCAATGAAAGCTCGTCGTTTTGTTAATTTCTCTACAAATACAATCACTCTGATCAAGTATAAAGATCGGTCGAAGTCAGACTTCGACCTTCATAATCACTTTGATCAAGTATAAAGATTAGTCGAAGCTAGACTTCGACATTTACACGCACTTTAGCCAAGTATAAAGGTTAGATGAAGCCAGACTTCGTCGACAGCTATAATGGAATAGACAACTCGTCCAAACAATCATGCCACTGAGCAACGATTCATGGACCTTTGTACTATACCTACGAACAATTCGAAGAGTTAAAAAACACAAGTATGAATAACGGTCGGTCTTATAAGAGACGACTTATGTTCTGGTCATCATAAACGACGATCATACACACTAGTCCTCAAACTTTCCCATTCACTAAGTTATCACATGCTATCTACGTTAACATACAGATTAACGAACAGAAATCATAAAGCATTGATTAAATAAAACGTTGTACGACCCCTCTAAACAACGAGGAAAAGGTCAATTGCACTACAACTTACCAATTGTTTGAAACATTGTTTGGGGTCGTAAAACCAAATAAAACGTTGTTTACAAATTACAAACACAATTGTTTACATAGAAATCATTTCAAATCAACGAAGCTGCTACTGTTGATCACCGGCATTAGTTGGAGGCCCATTGGGATCAGGACCGTCTTCAGTAAAAAATTCATAATAGGCATCAAAGTTCTTGGGATCTATACCCGGGATGGGCCACGCCTCCTTCCCATCTTTCTCATCATCCTCCTTGATGATAGTTAGATCGTTATCATCAAAAAGGACGAGGTGATGGGCTGAACGAGCGTCCATATCATATGCATCCTCGGCGCAAAGATCCGCAAACTTTTTCACAGATATTAAGTCCTTGGTCTCTTGGTCCACGAGAGCTCGTCTTACCAAATGTTTGGCTCCGACCTTGAAGAATCCTTTAGCCTTATCGGTGATCATCTGAAGACACTCGCTGCTCTGCTTATACTCTTGGACAGCATTCTTCTTAGCTTGATCCAGGGCAGCCTCATGGTCAGCCTTCATCTTCTCAATCTGTTCTTGGGCAGCGTCGTGATCAGACTTCAATTTCTCCATCTTGGCGTTTGCGGCACGAAGACCGTTGGAGAAGGTCGTCACCTCCGCTTCAGCTTTTTCCTTGTCTAACACAAGCTTAGCCTTATCATTCTCTAGAAGGCCGACCTGGACAAGAGCCTCATCTTTCTGCGCCATCAAAGACTCGTAGGCCGATGTCAAGTTGTCAACTCTCTGACATTCTTTTCAGCTTCATTAAGCTTCTACTCCGCCGTCGCTTTGGCTCCGACCGATTGGATAAGTTGCTCGTTGGATCGGCGCTCAACTTCGAGACAATCCCTATAATCTGAGCTCATGGCCTCCATCATCGACGACAGCTGTAAGGGCGAGATTAGTGCAAATACAGGATGATAAAGAGAAACTTGTGAAAATATAGGGATGAATTACCTCAGTCTGAATCAGCCCAAGACGGGCATGATAAGTCTCAGGGGAAATTTTAGCCGTCTTCAACCTATGGACGAGCTCAACATCTCTGGATCGTCGGGTGATGGCCGTTCCTAAAACAAGCGGCAGGCCATGCCTCTTCAAGTAAGGAACCCCAGTCATTGGAGGAACCTGGGGGTACTGAGTTGCCAGCTCTAGGACCATCTCCTTTGTCATATCCTCTAAGGACGAACCTGGGGCTTGGGTCTGTGGTGTTGAAGGGTCAGAGGTACTGGGAGGGTCGAAGGTTGCCTTTTTGTTTCTCTCTCTCTCTTCCCCAGAGCCCGTAGGTCGATCTTTCCTTTTCTTGAGGCACATTGCCGTTCGCCGACAACTCACGCTTGAAGTCGGAGCTCCCAGTTGTCTGATCAAGCGATCAGCGTGTTCCGATGATAGATTTGGGTGTCCACGTGCTGACGGCAACTCACATCGGCCTCACCTCGGCATTCACGGCTCTTTCGAGGCTCGTCTACGTACTTGTGACCTCTGTGTTAAGTCCTCGGCTATGCCAGACTGACATTTTCCCTTTCGATCAAGGGAATGGCTCCAGAGCTTTCCTTGGGAAGAGCATCATTCCTCGTCGTCATGTTTTCCTGACGGTCGAAGATAGCATTGGACGCGGCTCTATCCCTCCTGGAAACCCTCCGATCCACAGCTCTGATCGTGCCGCTCATGATTTACGATTCAATACGGTTGATGTCTGCCTGAGTGAGAACTGCAAAACAAAAATGGAAAAGGTCAAGTTGCTTACGACGAGACTGAAAGACAAATTTGTACATAATAAAAAGACGAGTTATCAAGACTTAACCCCCAGTCATCTCAAGATTGGCACAACGCTCCTCAGGACGGTCGTCGTGTGCTCCTATGCAGTTAACACAATTTTCCTCCCAGGCCAAGTCGTCATGAACGACCCAAGTGGGATAGCGAGCATCAAGATTGATTTTGACGAGATGTTGAGGTCCAATCGATGGGCTGGACATCATTCCTATCCTTATGCACCTCCAGGGGAACTGCCAGCCCACTCTGCTCTCAACAACGATCATATGGTTCTCCCAACCATAAACTTTATTTTGGACATCCAAAAACAACCCTTGAACATTCCTAATTGACGCCACACTGACCATTGACTTTCCACGAACAGTGGACCTCGTCGTCCTGTAATATTGCCTGATAACTTTGTTGCAAGGTTCATGGCCAAGGAATCTACATACTATGATGAACGATGATAAGATCCTAACGGCGTTGGCGCTCAATTCCATGGGCACACAGGCCGAGTCTTCCAGAAACTCGTTGATGAAGGGATCCAAAGGTAGCCTCAGGACCAGCTCAAATTGCTTGTAAAAGAAGGCGACCTTTTTCTTACTACGAAGGATGGCCTCTCGATGAGGTTCGTAGTCAGCTTGACTGAGATATTCAAGTCTGTATGTTGAGGCTTGGACTCTATATTACTCTCGTAGAGAGTCGATCATTTGAGTCTTGACATCCCTCCTCCTGGTCTGAATTTTGGTTACGGCCCATGGCCCTTCTTCTCCGTCACCGAAGCCTCGTTCGTTGCGTCCAGCTCGTACGTTGGTGTGAAAAGCATCGACTATTCGAGGACCACCGGCGCTTGTACTAGCCTCGTTCGCTTCAAAAGTTGGTTGTTGGGGGCAACCGTCGTGATCCATATCTATAAAACAGTTGGAAAGAGCAAGGGAATCAGTCCTAGCATCAATAGGCGACGATCTATCTAAGGACAACCTAGATTCCCCTGAAACAAAACCCCTAAGTGAATCACGACGGTCTAAGGAGTAATGGGTTTGGATATGCCTTGGAAGGTCGTTCATGGATCTGAAGGGTGTTACCCTTGGGTCATCTTCTTCGAAATCTCCAAGAACAACATCAGTTGGGAACTCCAAATCCTCATTTTCAAAATCTAATTTTACCAGAATGGAAGAACATTCACTCAAAGGGATTTCATTCCAAATAACCCTAGCACATTTATACACCCTTTGGTTGAGCCCAAAACCAAACCGTACCCCTCTCTCAAAGCTCACAAATCTGGGGCCATTAATCAAGTTTTTAAGCCCCAAAACCCAGAAAATCGAAGAGCAGATGATGAAATTACCTGTTTGAGGACCTGAAGATGATTTTTCCGGTGGCAAGTCGAAGAAATCCCTAATCCAAGCTCCCACTTTTCACAAAGACGGAGAAGCCAGAACCGTTCGTGTCGCCGGAGTTGGGTTTGTTGTCGCCGGAGTTGGTTTTGTTGGTTGCCGGAATTGCTTTCCCTTGCTAGGTGCTCTCGAAAATCCTGAGTTTGTAAAGATTGAAATGGAGGAGAGGGGAAGTATTTATATGTGGGGAAGATGAAGGGTTTTGCTTAGAAAACCCCCCGGAATAATGATGAAGGGCTTTAAATACCAGTTGGAGTTTCCGAGAAGAATGTCCCATCATGGGACGCGTGTCATTTAATGAAGACATCCTGGCCGCCCACGTCATCAACGGTCACGTCACCTCTTCATTTCAAATTTCAAACTGACGGTCGTTCAACGAGCCAGGATCCCATAGCCCTGAAAGAAAAACGCAAACTCCTGGCCCGTCAAGACGACCTATGAGTTGGGGGCCACTGAACGGAATATTTTGTGATGGGCCAAGCCCAAGTGGTTCCCTCCAAGAATCGGGCTCAGCAAGCCCGCTAAGGGACCAAGACCAAAGAAACAACTAAAGATTTGGGTCGTGGCCCATCGAACAATGGAAGGTAGTCATCGCCATTGAGCGACCGAGCCCATCCAATGAAGGAGGATCGTCATCGATTGACCAAACCCATCCAAGGACGGGACAACTCACCCATTCACTCGCTCGTCGAGTCGCCTACTAAGTGACGACCTTACTAGACATACAGCTTCAAGTCGTCTTCTCATTTAGCTTGCTCAACAAACCATTTTAGGATAAAACCAAATTTGCTACTGGCCCACTCTGCACTTATGTCCCCACGGAACTAGTAGTGGCGCCAAAAGTGTGCAGGTTTGACTTTCCATTATAGTGCAAACCACTGTCCATGACAGGTACAGCAGTTTCCTTGCTCGTACGGAGCAATCCCAGGATGCCACGTGGACGCATGGGGACAAAGCCAATCCAACGGCTGGCAATAATCCAATCCAACGGTCCAGATGGGAATCCAAGTTCCCCTCATCCACTATAAATATATGAGCAGTTTCTTGGGCTATGGTAATGCTTTTTTCGCTATTCACGTATACACATACCCACCATTTCTCTATCACCTTTCTCCAGCCCAAACTGATTCTCACGCCGGAGGGCCTTGCCGGACAAGCCCCGACGCAGTTCACGGTTCCTTTCCGGTGTTGTGCAGGTCTTAAGTCAGCCCAATAATCTGCTGGACTTCAAGAGCTGAGCCCGAACGTTTTCCTGCGTCATCAGAAGATATTGGTGGATCTAGATCCTCCTAAATTTTTCTTTTAAAGGGAGTAAATATAGTAAATTCGTAAATTGTAAAATTGTAAATTGTAAATTGTAAAGGGTTAATTTGTAATAATTACAAAATTTAGGAAAGGTCATAACTAGTCAAATGGAGATTGCAAGTCAGAAGGTATATCTTCTGACTAGTCAAAGGGCATTGCTGTAAATTCTGAAGTAAAGTTGTTAGAGTCAATTAGGTTAAGTGAGGTTGTTAGAGTTAGTTAGTGAATATAAATAAGAGTTTAATCTCTCTGTAAGAGGAAATTGGAAAAAGTGAGACAAATGGAGATTTTCCTCTCAATTGATCTAAATTGTTTCTTCTTTATTGTTGATTATGATCCATGATTATAATCTAGGTTTTGAAATCACTTGTCAAAACCTAGATTATATTCATTCAAAAGTTTGACTTGCATAGATCGAACAATCACTTGTCAATCACACACACAAATTTAGTTTAAAAATCAATCACATCTACACATGTGATTGTAATTTAGAAAACTGAGATGAAGAACACTTTTGATGAACCCTACCTTTGATTAATCACAATATTAATTAAGACATAAGGGATTGATATGCATACCTTCATTCCACAGAAAAAATAAATTAGCCACTCATGTCCATGAAGAATATCAACAAAGTTTCAATAAATTGAATAAATCTTCAATGTAATTCTTGTTTAAAACCTAAATTATGTTATGAGAGGGTAAAAGATGATAAAAAGATAATAGGAGATACAAAAATCTAGTCTAAGGGTTCTTTTTTATTGTAGCAGGGAGGAAGGATTCTAAATCAGAGCAAAAATCTGTCAAAATCCTAGTCAAATTAGGATTTAGCACCAAATCCGTCACAAAATCTGTTGGAAATCTGCTTTTAATTTTATGATGGACCAATTCTGTGGGCTCCTCCCAACTCCCGAGACCTATAACTCGTGTCCAAGGATGGAGAGTCCCAAAATACACCTTTTAAAAAAAACTTTTCTTTACTTTTACTTGAAATGTATGCAACTTATTTTCAAAACATTTTCAAAATAACCTCTCTACACGGAGGCGTTATATAACCCTGTTTAAACCAAACACATCCTGTTTATACAAATTATACAACTGGAAAGCTTAAACAAGCCAACCATACAACAAACCAAACTCAAGTTGAATTACAACACAATCCAACTGAAAACATGTTTAAGAGAGTTTTATATACAAAACCTTTTTCCAAAAGAATAACAACCAACAATCCCAACTCCCCATGACAACACATACCCCGACAACCAAAAGATGTCCAAACTCCTGCCCCGGCCTCACTGGTCCGGTCCTCCTGTCTCAGCGGGATCTAAAACAATAAAGGGAGAAGGGGTGAGATAAAATCTCAGCAAGCTATTATGTATGCAACAATATGCCATACAAAATGCAACACATAAACAGGTTGCTCAATACAAATATGCAACACCAAACAGGTTGCTCAATCACATTGGGAAAACAGTAAACACATTCCGTTACCTTTCCCTTTACCTTTTACCCCATCTGGGTCATAAGTAGTACTACGGTGGGAGTTATACTCATACTCCACTCATTTTGGTGAACTGCTAGTGCACCTTCACCTCTTATACGACCCCTTATAGAGATCCATATAAGCTGCCTCGCTATCGTGTGGCATGACTGCACATATCCACAGAAGCTGAACCCCTCAATCCGTGGCCACAGAAGGGGGTGAACGGTACAAGTATACGGACATCCAAGCACCTATGAAATATCTTCTCATAAATGGTTGCATTCCCTATACTCCCGAGTATCAACTGGTATACCATATTCAAGCACATTACAGATACTTGAAAGTAAGTCCACCCAATGGGACATCAACATATATATAACATGGTACTGCAATTCATGTTAAACCATTGAAACAAATAACATGTATTTCACACTATGTGCACAATGAACTATGAATATGTAAACTCGTATGACACAAAGTAGATCATGTAAGTCCTACATATTCGTTATACAAGATGAAAACCAGTAACAGGATACTACCATTCCTGTCCAAACCCAAGTAAGTAGTGCACAACACAATTTACGCACTATAATAGCATATAACCCTACATAGGTCATCACATAAGGCTACAACAACATATGAGTAACCCTATGCATTCACAACATCATATTAAACAACTTCTTTTAAGGTTCCAAGTTCATTTACCAAGTTTTATAAACTTTGGTTCAAGTTGTACAATTGCCTCCCAAGCGTTTTCAAGACAATATGTAAAGACCTTCCCATTATCCAATTGGACCATTTCAAGTTCCACATTGCAGTATTAAAGTTGTACTAGAATCCTAGTTAAAGAGTGTACCCATCCATGCTCATTAAACTAGGTTCCCACAGCTTCAAACATTGAACAAGGTTGCAGGGGTAGGCACGACTCGTGCCCTTTCAACCCCCACTGCATACGTGCAGACAAGGTCACGACTTAGCACAAATGCAAGGGATGACTGAGGCACGACTCGCCTAGGCACGACTCGTGCCCTTGCCCGAACCGATGTTCTTCAAAGAACCTTAGCTGCAACAACACCCACAACACTTCCAGTTCTTATTCAGCTCAAACAAGAACATTCCAACACAGCATATAGACATATTTCAGACCCTATATACTCCTTTCATAACCCATAACACATACCTAACACTTTCCCCCTTCAATTCAACCCATAACATACCACCTTGTTACATGTTCTTCAACTACTTTATTTCTTTTCATTCTAAACCCCAAGTGAATGATCAACCCTTCATTAAACTACAACACAACATCAATATAACATCATTGAACATGTTATGAACAATTATAACAAGAAACCATAACAACTTACCAATCTTCACCAAAATAAAAAGAAGATAAAGTTGGATATTCTTGCACAAAACACCTTCTTGAGCAATAATACAAAGATGGAATCAACAAACACTCCAAGGCTGAATTTCTGGGGATTTTTGAAGATTAGTTAGGGTTTGGGAACTTTCAAGAACGTAGGAACATGGAAAGAACTGAGGAAAGAATAATGCTTCCTTAAGAAGCTAAAAATGGGATATATATAAAACAAGTTACAACCAAGCTCCTCCGAGGTTGAAACTCAACAAATAACTACCTTAAACTTATTTTTACACCTAAGCACCTTAACACTTTTTATAAAACTTTCAATCAATTTTCAAGTGTTATCAATTAACTACACAAACTTTCTTTTACTTAGACATTATATGATTCAATCACATTATAACATCTAAATAACATATTTCATCCAAGTATCACAATGAACACTTAAGCATTTCAAATGACACCAAGCAAGGATCATATGCAATGCAACCAAACCCCACGTGCTTCATGTGTGACCAAAATGTGCTTAGGATTAGGGTCGTGACACTCACTCCCCCTTAAATAAAATTTGTACCGAATTTGGACTTCACTTACCTGAATGATCAAACAAATCCGGATATTTCTGTCTCATCTCTGATTCCAATTCCCAAGTAGCTTCCTCAAAGGTGTGATTCTTCCAAAGAACTTTCACCACGGGGATGCTCTTGGTACGCAATTCCCAGACCTGCCTCTCCAGAATCCACAAAGGTACCTCCACATAAGTCATATCCGCCTGGACATCCTCAGGAGGAGAACTCAACACATGAGAGGAATCATAACAGTACTTCCTCAACATGGACACATAGACACATGGAACACATCATGGAGAGAAGAAAGAGAGGGAGGTGGGGCCAAATGATAGGCTAACTCACCTACCTTCTCTAACACCTCAAATGGACCAACAAATCTAGGAGCTAACTTCACCTTCTTGCCAAACCTTTTGATTCCCGTTCTCGTGAGGTCTTCAAGAACACAAAATCACCCACCTGAAAGGATAACTCCCTTCTTCTCGTGTCGGCATAGCTCTTCTGACGACTTTGGGCTGTCCTCAATCTGTCACGGATCACCTTGATCTTCTCAGTTGAGTCTCTAACCAAATCTGGACCCCAAAGTCTAGCCTCACCAACCTCGTCCCAACACATTGGGGACCTACACTTCCTCCCATACAGTGCCTCATATGGTGCCATCTCAATACTGGATTGGTAGCTGTTGTTGTAGGCAAACTCCACTAAAGGCAAATGGTCTTCCCAAGATAACTGGAAGTCCATCACACAAGCCCGTAGCATATCCTCTAGAATCTGAATGGTCCTCTCTGTCTGCCCATCAGTCTGAGGATGAAAAGTTGTACTGAAACTCAACTTAGACCCCAAGGCTTCATGCAAAGCCCTCCAAAACCGCGAGGTGAATCTCGGATCCCTATCAGAAACAATGTTGACAGGTACTCCATGCAATCTCACAATCTCACGTATGTACAACTGAGCCAACTTCTCCAATGAATACTTGGTTGAAACTGGTAGAAAATGAGCTGATTTGGTCAACCTATCCACAATCACCCATATAGCATCCATCTTCCTCGGAGTAGGAGGCAATCCAGTCACAAAATCCATAGAAATGCCCTCCCACTTCCATTCCGGGATATCCAAAGGTTGAAGCAATCCAGCTGGCCTCTGATGTTCCGCTTTAATCTGTTGGCAAGTTAGACACTTTGACACAAATTCTGCAATTTCCTTTTTCATGCTATTCCACCAGTAACCCCATTTCAAGTCTTGATACATTTTGGTGCTTTCGGGATGAATAGCAAACCGGGACTTATGGCCATCCTCTAATACCTGCCTCTTGATTTCTGGGGAAGAAGGCATGCAAATCCTGCCTTTGAAGGTAAGAATTCCATCCCTATTTAGTGAAAACTCCCCAGACTTGCCATCTTGCAATTTCTCCCTAATTTTCTTCAACTCATCATCATTCAACTGAGCTTCCCTAAGATCCCCATATAAAGTAGGAATAGCTCTGACATTGGCAAACAACATCTCAACTCTCACCTCCCGAGATACCAAGGACGATAGATGAGCCTTACGGCTAATAGCATCAGCTACCACATTGGCCTTCCCGGGATGATAAGAGATAACACAATCATAATCCTTCAGAAGCTCCAACCAACGCCTCTGTCTGTTGTTCAGTTCCTTCTGAGTAAACAAATACTTCAGGCTCTTGTGATCTGTAAATATCTCAAACTTTTCCCCATACAAATAATGTTTCCACTTATGCAATGCAAACACAATAGCTACTAACTCCATATCATGGGTAGGATAATTCTGCTCCGCTGGTGATAACTTCCTCGAAGCATACGCAATTACCTTCCCATTCTGCATAAGTACACAACCCAATCCCTCTTTAGAAGTATCACTAAAGATAACAAAGTTCTCACAACCCTCTGGCAGTGTAAGAATAGGAGCTGAAGTCAATCTCTTCTTTAGTTCAGTAAAGCCAGCCTCACACTTAACATCCCATATAAATGGTACATCCTTCCGAGTCAATCTAGTCAACGGAGTTGCAATTCTCAAAAATCCTTCAATAAATCTTCGATAATACCCCGCTAGACCAAGGAAACTACGAACCTCTGTCACTGTAGAAGGCTGTTTCCAGTTGACTACGACCTCAATCTTTGAAGGATCCACGACAATACCACTACTGGATACCACATGACCCAGAAAAGAAATCTGTTCCAGCCAAAATTCACATTTGTTGAACTTTGCAAACAACTATCTCTCACGGAGCACGGATAAGACAATCCTCAAGTGCCTCTCGTGATCTTCCCTGGATTTTGAGTATACCAGGATATCATCAATAAACACAACCACAAAACTATCAAGATATGGCTTGAAGATCCTGTTCATCATATCCATAAAGACTGCCGGTGCATTGGTCAACCCAAATGGCATGACAAGAAATTCATAGTGGCCATACCTTGTTCTGAAAGCTGTTTTTGAAACATCATCTGGCTTGATCTTCAACTGATGGTATCCGCTACGTAAATCCAACTTAGAATATATAACGAAACCTTGAAGTTGATCAAATAAATCATCAATGTGAGGAAGAGGATATTTGTTCTTAATTGTAGTTTGATTCAGTAATCTGTAATCAATACACAATCGCAAAGTACCATCCTTCTTCCTAACAAACAAAACTGGTGCTCCCCAGGTGTAAGTACCCCAATCTGGATCACCCTCTTCCGAGCACACGGGAAACACCGCATACTCACAAACGCAGTCTCGAAGACCCGTAACACTCAAAACCCTAAAAAAACCCCAGCCAAACCAAGGGAGGGACCTTTCTGGGACAAAAGGGACAAAAGGACCTTTTAGGAATTTTTCAGAAATTAGAGAAGCATACATGGTCCGTACGGACCTCTTTGCTTCAATGATTACTGAATCCCCTTAAAGTCCAACTTATTCCCTCAAATCCCGGAAGTGATCGTTACCCCCCTACATGGTTGGTCCGTACGGACCTTTCTGCATGCAAGGTTGGTTCGTACGAACCTCTTTGCAACCAGACACCATCATGGCTAAATCTTCTTAAAGTCCACTTATTCCCTCAAATCGAGGAAAACCAAAAAGTAGGATTACCTAGAAGGTCCGTACGGACCTTCTTGCACAAAATCTGGCACTATAAATAGAGGGCTCCCCCTCCCTCATTTCACACATCTCCCTCTTCTCTCCTCTCCCCCCAGCCTTCTGGCACCCCTCTAAGTCCTCTCAAGGCACTCCCGGCCCCTTTCGGATCATTCCGAGGCCTTCCGAGCCCCCTTATGGTGCTCCGAAGCCTCTCCGAGCGCTCCCGCGACGCTCCCGCGCTGCCCCGAGGCGCTCTCGAGGTACTCTGAGGCCCCTCGTGGTACTCCGAGGCCTTGCCTGGTCTTTCCCAAGGCGTTCCGGCTCTTTCCGAGTCAAACCAGCAACTTGAACGCACGCCGAAACTCTGCCCGAGTGACTCCTGCCATCTCAACGCACGCCAAACCTCTGCCCGAGTGATCCCTGCGATCCCAACGCACGCCGAACCTCTGCCCGCACGCAACCTACAATCCCGACGCACGCCAAAACTTTGTCCGCAGACAACCGGCTCCTCCCGAAGCAATCCCGGTCCGTCCCAGAACATTATTCCATCTTCAAACACTATTCCCCAGCGGAAGACAGACACGAACCAACATTGGTAAGGCTTCCTTCCTACACTATTTCAATACATTTCAATAAAGCAGTGTACAATGTAGACATCCGATACAGCATGCATTTTTAAAAAGCACATACACACACACACACACACAACAGTTAAAGAATATTAGGGGTATCCGAAAGACTCGTTTTTACGAGGCGACTCGGGTGAGCTCTAAGATTCTAATATTCTCTTCCCGAGGAGTCATCTGACCTCCGAACTCAAAAATCTCATCACACAAAAACAGTTTATTTTTAAACTGATGCCCTTTTTCAATGTTTTGTGCTTAATAAAAACGGCGTGGCGACTCTACAAAGCGAAAACACAGCGAGGCATCCTCCAACAACAAAAACGCCGCAAGGCGGGAAATGCCAGATGCCGGGGCGCGATCGCGCTGCCTCTCGAATCCGGGTAATTTCAGTTGACGACTCTGCTGGGGATGTTTTGTTTTAAAATCTTTTTAAACAAAAACTAAAGATTTTTAAAACAATGATGAGGGTCAAACTTTCATTTTACCCCTTTCTTTAACTGTTGTGTGTGTGTGCATGTGCTTTATTTTTTATTTACAAAAAAAAAATAAAAATACAAAAAAATGCATCAATATACATCTGTGTACATACATTTAAAATTCTTCAAAAAACCTCTGTTTTACTCAGAAAAAGAATTTTAGAGACCGCACACTACTCGCACTGCTGCCTCGGTTACACCGCACGCTACTCGCACTGCTGCCTCGGATACACTGCACACTACAACCCTTAACCCGGGGTGGTCTCGATTCTGATTCGTTTGGCCTTCCTACGCCTCTCGGACGCGCACGGGATCATTCCAAACATCCCATCCTAGCCAAGCGTCAACCCTGCACGTTTGAGTCTTGAGTCACACTCTGTCCAGACTCGGTTGGTTTTTACCCAGTCCGTGTCATACAGCCTGGATACATATCCCATGCCGGCCATTTTCTGAGTCGAAGCTCAGAATTCAAGATCCCTTGCGCAAGCAAAGCGATGAAAGGTCATGGTAAAATCTTGACCCTATCTTGATTTTCCGAAGCTACACCCAGATAATGTTCCGTCCCGGATATACATCCATGCTCACGTGACACCATGTCATCAAGCCTTTAATACGTCAGCAATGACGATATGACCCAGCCAACGCCTAACGTCACAGATCCCTTGCACAAACAAGGTAAATACAGGTCATTCCGAACTCTTGACCCGATCTTGACTCAGGTGCCGGCTCGGCTCACTATTCACATGGCTAACGCATTAAAACGAACATGACAGGCTCGGTCCTTATGTTCGATTTTTCTTTTAGGCCGGTGGAAACCGCTTGCCCTATAGGACCCTCGCCCGGGGCTGTCCACCCTGGGATGTCGAAATACAGGTGCAAAACGAGGGGCTTATAGCCGCACAGATGGTCTCCACTGACCCAGGATCTAGCATAGTTGCGAAAAAGAAGAGCAATCTTTTCCAACCTACCTAGGACTCTGAGAAAACACGTTTTAAGTAAATTAAAACAACAAAAAAAATAATAATAAAAGCGGAAACCGCATGTCACGTGAGCTTTCCCCCCTTTTATCCCAAAAGGCCTTCCCATGTCTAAACCTTGCCCGTCACCCCCTCCAGTGAACCGAAAGTAAATTTGGGAACTACTCTCCTCGTGTCAAAGCTGCAAGATCCAACATCCTTCCCACCGCAGTCACTAGGGCAGTCCGTCAGCTCCCCATGGCCAAGTCAGTGGATAACAACGAGGAAAATGGGACCTTACCCCCGAGAAATTTCCCAACATTGGAAGAAGTTTGGCAGGTCCTCATGGCTATTGAGAAACGCCAAGGTGAACAACAAGCCTGGATCGAAGGTGCCATGCACCACTTCGGGACATTAGCCACCCAACTACCTGGGGCTTCCAAAGTCATGCCTGCTCCTGCAGCTTCTAACGTCTCTCATTGTCTCCCAGAAGTCAACCTGTTGCCCTCGTACGAGCCATGCAGTTATGACATAAAGCCACAAGACCCCCCGGGGGAAAACATGCCCATTCAGCCTCCTGAGGTCCCGGTACCACCGCCGAACAACGAACACATCTGGTGGGACGTCTGCGATTGCACCGCTTGTCTGGAAATGGAATTCCAAGATGAAATGAACGAGGGCCGCCCTCGAAGAAAGAAGAAACCCTCTTCTCAACAAAAACTGAAGAAGAGATACGAATCCGGCGACCCCACAGTCGGAACCCTCGGAGAACCCTCAGGAAAGTTTGACTACTACGTCATCTACTCCAGCAAATCTCCTCAGCCTAGCTCTGCACAAGGCCACGGCAACGTCTGCGCCATGATCAGCTGGGACGAGCTCCGCACCGCCACCGACGGCCCGAAGGTCCAGATACCTCAACCCCTGTCTTGGGAAGATCTCAAAGCCACTGTTGATGCTTCAACAAAAGCTATGACGGTGAACGAATTGAAATGCGCAGTCTGGCCCTACGCCAATCAAGGTCCTCTCATTACAGAAATAGGAGAGACAAGCAAAGTAGCAAAGCCAGAGGTGAACGTACTGACACGTTCTGGTCAAATCCCGATGAATCCTCCACGGGCAGACAAAAGGCCAGCCGTGCCTGAACCTCGAACTGAAAAGGGGCCCTACGCTAAAGAAGCCGAGACCCTTGACCCGAAAGCTGAAGATCCTATCTTAACTCAGCTCAAGCGTACTCAGGCTAACATCTCACTCTGGTCCTTACTCACTTCATCTTACCCGCACAAACTCAAGTTGGAAGAAAGTCTGGCCCAGACCATGGTTCCCATCACCTTGACACCAGATGAAGCGGTTCAGATGATCGGCAACGTTCATTACAGCAACATCATCACTTTCACGGAGCTCGACCTCCCAAAATTTGGGGCTGACCACAATGAGCCTCTCTACATAACAGTTCAACTGGACGAGCACCGTCTCCCTCGGGTCTTGGTAGATGGGGGATCATCCATGAACGTCCTTCCAGCCAAAATGATGGATTTCCTAGGGATCAATGCAACTGATCTGAAAGCCTCAACTCAGGCAATCAAGGCATACGACTCAACGTCTCGCCCAGTCTTGGGAATAGCCACGTGGTTCGAAAAATAAATGGTCCCGACCGACTTCCAAGTCATCGACATCCCGATCACATTCACTGCCATTTTGGGACGCCCTTGGGTACACCAGATCAATGGGGTGGCATCCACCCTCCATCAGTGCATAAAGTTCGTCCAAGGAACAGATCTTACCATCATCTACGGTTATAGCATAGTCACCGAAGGGACCGACACAAACGGCGTCCCAGTCTTAGAGATCAAACACGACAATGATGACATGATGCTGACAGGGTTCACCATCGAAAGCCCAAAGGCCCAGGTGTGCCACATAGACCTGCCTTTGATTTGGGACAAGATCCCTCCCCCGATGAAGATGATGAAGCACATGAACTATATCTCGGGGCTTGGTTTGGGAAAACGCCATCAGGGTACCTAACAAATCATCAATATCAAGGAACAGAATACCCTTCATGGCCTGGGATACATTCCTACTCCCGAAGACGCTGCGGAAGACAAGCGAGCTGCACGGAAACGTTTCGCCAATGGCAAAAGAGGCTTGCACGCAATCTCCGATCTCCGCCCTTACAGCTTTGACATGACCAGGTACTTCACCAAGAAAGCCGGCAGTTTGAACAAAGACACAGAAAAGGGGACAGAGCTGATCAACGCCAAACAAAGCTGGCCGTCAACCATGGACAAGCTCCAGCGGAACTTGGCGAGATTCAGAGGCCTCAAGCCAAATCCAGTCAGAAGAGCATTTCTTGATGCACCAACTCTGCCGGGACCCACGACAACCACTATTCACAATGAATTTTGGTTCGGAAAAACCCCCTCTTTGGCAGAAGAACTCGAAAAACTCTCTGTCAACACCCCTGCCCCCAACAAGCGGGGCGAGTCTGCATTCGAGCTAGCAATGCCCAAGAAAAGAGTGGAAGACTCCGCAGACAATGCTTGGAACGAGCCCCTGCTCCACCTGCTCTTCAACGAAGAAATCGAGATGCCAGACCTAATAGATTTTGTTTCTGATAACTCTATGATAGCCATGATTGGGAACGGTGACACAAAGCCTTTCAAACCCCGCCTCCTATCAAGCTCATTGCCACTCAATAACTGGGCCACCTTCTCCAGACCCACCGCCAGCAAAAAGGACATGATCGAACAACTTGGTCTGACCCCTCGAGTCCTAGAGTCCAGTGTCAAAACCCATCCTGAGTCCATTATCTTTGAATTTGAGTCTCTCGAGTCATCTGATGGCCTCACGCCAAAAGATTACGAACTCATTGCCAATAATGTATTCCCGTATGCTCTTAATGAATGCTCCGATCTTTCCGAGTATCCTCTCATTGCATCTTTAACAACTGATAAATTAACCAACACACAAACTAACAATAACGATTCACTTGATAAGGAAGCAGACACATTAAACGAACAATACATTAAGCACATCTTTAAGCATGTTGTCAAACGAGAGAAAAATTGGGCCCAAGCTGCCGAGGAGGTTTTAACCAAAGTGAATTTGGGAACTGCCGTGAAGAGCGAAAAGAGACCGAAATCGGAGAGTTTCTTCACCGGCACGAAGCGAGAGCGCATTGGCTTGCACCGCACCGCTTTCAAAGAGTTCGTGGACGTGTTCGCCTGGTCATACCGAGACATGCCCGGATTAGATCCAAACATTGTAGAACATCGGATCCCCTTGAATCCCGAGGCTAAGCCCATCAAGCAAAAGCTACGCCGAATCAAGCCAGAATGGTCTTTACAAGTCAAAGAAGAGATCGAGAAGATGCTCCGCGTCGGCTTCATCAGGGTGATCGAGTACCCCACATGGCTCTCCAACATAGTTACGGTCACCAAGGCCAACGGAAAAGTGCGCTGCTGCGTGGACTTCCGAGATCTCAACAAAGCAAGTCCCAAGGACGATTTTCCACTACCCAACATCGACATGTTGGTAGACACTACAGCCAATTTTGAAGTCAAGTCCTTCGTGGACGGGTTTGCCGGCTACAATCAAATCAAGATGGCCGAAGAAGATCAAAAAAAGACAGCCTTCACAACCCCCTGGGGAACCTACTGCTACACAGTGATGCCGTTCGGACTAAAGAACGCTGGGGCTACCTACTAACGGGCAGCAACCGCCCTCTTCCACGACATGATCCACAAGGAGATCAAAGTGTACGTCGATGACATGATCATACACTCAAAGGGATCAGATGGACAACACCTCACAGACCTGAGAAAGTTCTTCGACCGCCTCCGGAAACACTCGATGAGGTTAAACCCTGCCAAATGCACATTTGGGGTCAGCCGAGGCAAAGTCTTGGGATACATGGTCACCGAGAGAGGCATCGAGGTTGATCCTCAAAAGATCAAGGCCATCATCGAAATGAGACCACCGCAAACTCAAACAGAGGTGAAAAGCTTCATGGGCCGCCTACAGTATATCAGCCGTTTCGTCAATCAATTGACCTCCATGTGCGAGCCAATCTTCAAACTAATGAAGAAGAATGTCGACGTTGAATGGAAATCAGAATGCCAAGATGCCTTTGAAGAAATAAAGGCGTACCTTGTGAGTCCTCCGATTCTCTGTCCTCCCCACGAGGAGAAGCCATTGTTGCTATACCTAACTGTGACCGACACCGCAGTTGGAGCCATGCTCTGTCAAGAAAAGAAAGAGTCACGAGTTGAGAACGCCATCTACTTCGTCAGTCGAAAGTTTCAAGGCAGCGAACTCAACTACTCAGCCCTCGAGAAAACCTGCGCAGCTCTAGTATGGGTCATCGGAAAATTACGGCACTACACGCAGTCGCACACGGTGCACTTGGTTTCCAAAATGGACCCAGTCAAGTACCTCTTCGACAAACCATCTCTGTCAATGAGGCTTGCCAAATGGTCTTTCGTCCTAGCGGAATTTGACATCAAGTACGTGAACCAAAAGTCAATCAAGGGACGGGCAATGGCCGAACAACTGGCCGACTTCCCAACCGACGAGGCTCGAGGCCCCGAACCACAATTTCCAGACGAAGGAATATTTGCACTCGAAGGCAAAAATCGATGGCAACTGTTCTTCGATGGAGCAGCCAACAAAAAAGGAAACGGCATCGGTATGCTCTTAGTCGATCCCAAGGACGAGCACACCCCAATCGCCATAAAGCTCAATTTCGAGGTAACCAACAATGCCGCCGAATACGAAGCTCGCGCCACGGGACTACATGCAGCCGCACTCGAAAGGAACGTCCGTAAACTCGAAAGTCCATGGGGACTCGGCCACGATCATCAACCAAGTTTCCAACAAGTGGAAAACTATAGACCCAGGCTTGCAAAAATACCACGCCTGCATGGAAGACCTCATCACACAATTCGAAGAGGTCACCTTCCACTACTTGCCGAGAGACCGAAATCGGTTTGCAGACACCCTAGCCACCTTGGCTTCACTCGTGGAAATCCCCGAGGGAAAAGCAATCAAGCCCTTCAAAGTTGGACGAAAGGAAATTCCTGCCTACTGTTGCGAGATCGAACCAGAGCCCAAGCCCATCAATGAGCCATGGTACAACCAGATCTTCCAATACCTCAAGAACAGGGAGAACGCCTTCATGAACGAAGAAGGCCAACACAGGGAAGGAGTCAAAGCTAAGAGCATTATTGCCCTAAAACGCCTCGCCTCTCACTTTGTCATCCTTGAGGACATGCTGTACAAGAAGCGCTACCAAAGACCACTCCTACGCTGCATCAGCCAGGAAGAAGCAAACGAGCTCATGAACGAAGTCCACAATGGGGCTTGCGGTCCCCACATGAACGCCAGGGCCCTAATGCAAATCATTCTCAGGATGGGCTACTACTGGATCTCCATGGAGGCAGTCTGCATCCACTTTGTCCGAAGCTGCGACAAGTGTCAACGGTTCTCCAACCTCAATCATCTACCTCCTCACGATCTCTACTGCATGACTATGCCCTGGCCCTTCGCCACCTGGGGAATTGACGTCATTAGGAAAATTGCTCTGCCAGGCAGCAACGGTCACGAGTTCATCTTAGTAGCCATCAACTACTTCACCAAATGGGTCGAAGCCAAGTCTTACAAGGTACTCACCTCCAAGAAAGTCGCGCATTTCCTCAAGGAAAACATCATCTGCCGACACGGCATCCCGAATGAGGTCATATCAGAAAACGGCTCACACTTCGAAGGGGAATGCGACAGACTGCTGGCCGTATTCAAGATCACATGCCACAAGTCTTCTCCCTACCGACCACAAACAAATGGCGCCGTAGAAGCAGCAAACAAGACCCTCGAACGGATCATCCGAAAAAAGACCACCCAAGGACGAGATTGGCCCGAGAAGCTGCATCTTGCACTTTGGGGCTACCGAACATCAGTCAGAACGGGAGAAACCCCATTCGCCCTGACATACGGGATGGAACCAGTCCTTCCCATTGAACTGGAAATTCCCTCACTTCGAGTGCTGCTGGAAAATGAAATCAACGAAGTCGAATGGCTCTGAAGCCGACACGACGAATTGGCCCTACTAGACGAGCGACGACTAAAGGCCATGGAACACGTCCGAGCCTACCAAAGCAGGATGGCTATAGTTTTCGGCAAAAAAGTCAAGTCCCGAGACATCAGGGAAGGCGACCTGGTACTCAAAGAAAAGCCTCCCACTCGAACCAACCCACTGGGAAAATGGGAACCAACATGGATCGGCCCTTTCGTGGTTCAAAAGATCTTCTCCGGAGGTGCCATGAAGGCGGAGACCTAGACGGCAATCCCTTCATGAATCCAGTCAACGGAAGCAAACTCCGCGAATACTTCGCCTAAAGAAGAACAACTGTGCATCTCTTGGCACTCCATGTAGTGTCGAACTACGCAGACCTGAGCCCTCTAGTCCGGGGGAACGTAGGCAACCTTAATTGGTCTGCTATAAAAACACACAAAAAAGTCAAAAGTTTGAATGTCAATCAAGACCTCCATCAAACTATACACTTTCCAAGAGCATGCCCCCACCATCACCTTGACCAAGTCAAACAACGGCGGCAACATCAAAGGACATCCAAAGGTCACTCAGCGTCAAACGACTGACCCATGTCTGCATCCAAGCCAGGGGCTTGCCTTCGCCCTCACGCGCTTCAAAAAAAATAATAATAAAAGCTCAAGCAGAAGCTACAAAAAAAAGAGGTCAAGAGCCCGACGCAAACAAGAGGCAAGGAAGCTACGGAAAAGACCGTCAAAACGACTTGTCAGGGGATCATCCAACCTCTCAGCCAAACACAAAGCCCAAGCAAAGGGGATTGCCCTCAAGGCCCAGGCTGCTTCAGTCCGCAAATGCAACAGAAAAGTCCAAAGATGGACGCCGCCAAGGTTCACAAAAGAAACAAAAGCGAACAAGAGATCTTGCGTCTCGACAAAGCTTTAAAAGTAAATCACAAATCACTAACGATTACAACAATTCTTGATGATTTCAAGCACGGTCTACTCTCAAGTTCACAACATGCTAAAAGACAGCTTAATACATTTAACAAATAATGTGTTTGCAATGCAATGAATGGATACCTAGGAGGTCATTCCGCGCCATCTGCGCTTGTCCCCTTGCCATTCTTCCCTTTCTTCCCTCGTCCCCGGCGAGTCTTCTTTCGTTCCACGCGAGCCAGCTCTGCTTCTCTCAGTCCGAGATTAGGGGTCCTCCCCATAGAGTCAAACAATCCAGCAGCTCTCAGGGCTTCATTCGCCCGTGCTTTGGCTCGGATCTCCTCCCTGCGAGTCTGCAAAAAGGGACCTCTCCCCGTCAGTCGATCAACTCTAGTCTCGTAGTCAAACAAAGTGTCTCCCGTGACATCCTGAGGGTCAGACCAGGCTTCGGCACTCCTAAGGTAATAGCTAATACGGCAATCGGGCCCCAGAATTGCTCCACGCCTGCTCCCCAAAACCACTTGGGACTGCCCAACACGCTGCTCATACCAGGCCAGGTACTGGGTTGTCAATACGACACTCTCCCGACGTCTAAGGAGCACCACAGGAGGGAAAGCAGAATACTTCCATATCCTCAGAAAATACAAAAGAGCACCTGGAGCTGCCATACAAAGAGGAGCTACCTCCGCAGTAGCAAGGTCATCCCAGCCCAACAAAGGCTCCTGCTTCATCCCAAACTGCCGGGAAACAAGCGACGGAATATAGAAGGAGGACCAAGATAAACCTGGAACTCTGACAACATAGGACCCTTCCTGAAAGGCCCTCCTAGTCTCAATTCCCCAGTGCGGAACCCACCAACGGATCTGGGGCGTACCAAGCCGTGCCATCCATCTCTCCCAGGCGGACTGATCTATATATCCAGCACAAGAGGTCGCCGAGCAAATGACCACGGCCTAAACGACGTCGGAGCCTCGGGCATGGCCTGAAGTCTCTCTCTCAGCCATAAGGTGAGCAAAGCAGGGCTTCCCCCTCTCATGAATCGATCCCCAGTCGCCAGACGATCAATACCATGAAGAGTCTCCCCCAGCACCAACGGGACAATATCCTCTCCAGCTCTGCAATGCCCAACCACATCTAGCAAAGCGCCATCGCAAACCCCAAGGGAGCTGACCATGAAGAGCGTCGCTATCACGCACAAGGCAAACGCGTCCCACGAGACATCACTCTCATCATGAATCATAAACCGCTCCGGCAGCGCAGAAATGTCAATATGACCCGAATCAAGGATCATGCCCTGCACTTCTCCCAACGAAGTCTGAAGAAAGCCTGCAAGCTTCACACTCACGGCGGCACCGCCAATCAATGGAAGTGAGATGGCCTCCACCTCCGGTCCTCCAATCAAAGCCCGAAAATCCTCAAAGGTGGGCACTACCTCATTGTAGGAGAAGCAATACACATGCCTCCTAACATCCCAGAACTTCGCGGCAGCCCGCAATAATTCCCAATCAGGAACCAACTCCTTAAGGGACCAAACCGAGCAAAGTCGAAACCTTACCCCGAAAGCCCGCCTCTGATGCCTTATACGGTGTCGCATCCACATTTTCAGCCGCTCAAGGAAGTGTGCTTGCCGCTCCTGCGAAAGCCTTGGCAAAATTCTTGGAACGTACGAAGAATCCCTGGCAAAAATGGAGGTTCCTAGAGAAAATGGGGAAGAAAGCTCGAAAATGGCTGCAAATGGGGAGTGGGGAAAGTCCAGACATCCGGAAAGCATTTATCCCTTCCCAAAAGCAAAGGTGATCCGTACGGACCTCTTTGCACCCCATGTTGGTCCGTACGGACCTTGTTGCAACCAGGTCCCACTTTCCCAGCAAACATTACAACAACCACTGTTCCCAGCAGGACCTTGCTCCAAACTGCCCAAACTCTGGCCAAAGCCATTTCTGGCAAGCATACGCTACCCACAAACGCACTCTCGGCTCACGTGGCATGCACAAATAAAAAAAATAGCAACAATTTCAGGACAATTCCCGGGAATCACAAAGACGACATTACATCTTAGAATAAAATACTTTGCGATGCAAATGCGAATGTTTTATTACAGGTACATATAATGTCTGTTGCTAAACAAAAAAAAAGAAGATATGGAAAGAGGGAAAGCAAATGAGCCCTAATCCGACTCTTCAGCATCATCATCATCACCAAAATCCTCAAGCGAGAAGTCGGGCACCCCGGCAAACTCGCCAGCCACACCCTCGTCGTCAGAATACTGAACCCCCTCCTGGGATAGGTACTCAAGATACTCGGAGGGGTTAAACCCGGCAAAAGGATCAAAGAAGGCAGGCTCTGACGAAATCACTCCATGTGCGTCCTGCGAAGGCATGAACTGGTGAAAGACCGGCGGCCTCTGGACTCCCGAAGACGTCCCAGCATCCATACTATGCTGCCCCCGCGAAGGTACCTCCTGCTGTGGCTCTGGCTCGGCTCTCGGTGGGGGAACGTCCACAGAATGCCTCGAAGGCATCGGCTCGTACGTCGGCACACGCCGCGAAGACCGGCAAGACAGCTTCCCCGCCATCTTCTTCGCAAAGGACCTCATCGCCACATAACGGCGGGTCAGCGTGTCGAAGGCTCTCCCCGGGACCTGCACAAGCAAGCAGCCAAAGAAACGCTCAGCATAAGAAATACAGTCATACTCAACAAAAGAGAAAAATACAAAAAAGATGCCAAAATGGAAAAGAGTAAGCACACTCACCGGCGCATCCGGGTCAACCCGATAAGCAGCAGGAGCCAGCTCAGGCACGGGTACCGACACCCTACGCCTCGACGAGTCACCCCGTATATATGTAAAATCCGGCCCAGGCACCGGAACCTCTGGGGGACCTGGCGGACCATCCTCCCTCTCCCTCGCCAACACCTGTGGCGTCCTCAACTTCCTCCTAACAAAGGTCCCATACTCCTCTCCAAACAGGACAAACTCATCAGCCTCATACCGAGCCCAAGGGTACAAAGCAAACGCCGTCGGGCTATCTCTCCCCAGATGCTCCTGCACCTCCCCGTAGGTAATGGTGAGCTTCCCCCTACTGGTCCTCCTCCTCCTCGCCGGACGGGCCCAGCCTAACATAGCAGGATAGGCCGCTATGGCCCCATCATCTCGATCCCACGGGAAGCACCGGAAGATCTCGTAGAACCACACCTGCGACAAAAGCAGAAAAGGCTCAGTGCAAAAGAAAGCGGAGAAATGATAAGTTGCTAAATCAAAAAACAACAATAAATTCATACCTCCAAAGAAAAATCAAAGCAGGCCAAAGAACTGGCCACGCCTCGGCTAAACCGGTCCAAAGAGAAATAAAGCTCGGCCAGGCCCGCCTCGCCCCAAGCTATATCACAGACCCTCTCCAAATCAGTCAAACTCTCCAGCAGAGCAAAGGGAGCCGTAGTCGCGTGATTCGAGAACAGAGTCTCGGAAAGGGCAAACCACAGGAAGGAGCGTGCCAGCTGATTCGCCGTCACCAGGTCGATGCCACGGCAATAGGCCCCAATATTGGCCGTAATCCGCATCTCCACATCGCTGTACAGCATGCCCAGGCCCCTGCGAGGAAGAGGCGCAAAGCCCAGCAGCTCAGCCAGCACCTCCTCGGACATCCTGTCCCTCCACCGCACTGGCCCTCCTTTGAAGGAAAGCCCGGTGATAGCAGCAAAATCGGTGGGAGTCACCATCACCTCGCCCCAGCTCAAATGGAAGGTGTGGGTGGTATCCCACCAATACTCAGACAAGCCCAGGAAGATACTCTTGTTCTTCCTCGTGTCAGAAATCCCAGCCAAGTTCTCCACGAACACGCCCAAGCCAGAAGCATAGACCAGCCTCCTGGGGCTCGGCCCCCCATAGAGATGTCCGGCAACTGCTGCCACAGCTCCACTACAGCCTCGAGCGACCCCCGAGACTTCATCTTTTTGGCTTTCCCAGCCAAAAGCCCCTCATCCTGCAGGTAAACACAGCAAAGGTACGTCAGTCACAGTACTTAATACCAAAGCATAAAAAAAAAGTCCGTCACAAAACACAGCACACATTGCACATAATTTTCACATGCAACCCGTCACAAAACACGGCATGCATTGCACATAATTTTCCCCATGCAGTCCGTCACAAAACACGGCACACACTGTACAAATTTTCTCAACAGAAGGATTAAGCCCTACACGACACATTTTCAAAAGACCCGTCACAAAATACGGCACATATTGCACATAAACTCCCCCACAAAGTCCGTCACCAAAAATACGGCACACACTGCATAACACATTTTTTTTCAAAAGAAAAGTCCGTCCCTACACGGCACATACTTTCAGACAAAACCCGTCCCAAAACACGGCACATGTCACATTTTTCACAAAATCTGTCCCTACATGGCAATTTTCTCACAATGTACATACGGAAATAGCATAAGGTACAAAATATCAAAGCATGCATTTTCAAAGAGAGGCACTTTATTTTTACAAATAAGAGCTAATCTACACATTTTTTCCACAAAAATCACATACCCACAATTTTTACATGCTCAATTTCAACAATTCATCGCGAATTTCACAAAAAACATGGCAAATAACAAAAGCCCCAAATATGCAAAAAACTAAAACCTAGTTCTAGCATTCAAAAATTCAAGCGAGGAATCAAGACGAAATTGATTTCTTACCTCCCCGGTGTTCCTAACTTGCCGATTATGCACCTCAGGATTCGGATACAACACATCCGGGTTCTTCGAAGAAGGCACGAAGGAGATGCAATTTCTTTGAAGCTCCATCCTTTGCTCGATCACCTCTTGGCTCCGTTGACGACGTCCTCTCCTTGATCCTTCCGCCATTACAAGCAATTCAAGCTAAAAAATGGAGGATTTTCTAAGGATTTTGGTGCAAAAATGGAGTTTTCTCTCCCTCTCTCTCGCTGGTTCACGAACTGGAAGAAGAAGAAATGGGAAAAGCCTCGGGTCTGAAGCTGGTCAAAACCTGGGAACTGTAAAAATCAGCATTGGTCCGTACGGACCTCTTTGCAGAGGGAGAAGATCCGTACGGACCTTCTTGCAACCCGTGGCCAAATTACTTCTTTGCCCTTATAATCTTTGCCCCTGGCTGTCCAAAGGCCTATTTCAGCAGATTCAATGCAGTTTGGTCCTTAACCCATCAAAACAAGCACCGGCCGTCATCGTAAGCCCGGATTTCGCCCACTAAACGGCAACTCAAGCACCGGCCGTCATCGTAAGCCCGGATTTCGCCCACTAAATGGCAACTCAAGCACCGGCCGTCATCGTAAGCCCGAATTTCGCCCACTAAACGGCAACTCAAGCACCGGCCGTCATCGTAAGCCCGGATTTCGCCCACTAAACGGCAACTCAAGCACCGGCCATCAAAGTAAGCCCGAACTCCTTCCCCAGCAAGTCAAAAGGGAATTCTTGCAAACCCGTACAAGACCGCATATCCCCAACGCCGGCCGTCAATGTAAGCCCGGATTTCGCCCACTAAACGGCAACACAAACACCGGCCGTCATTGTAAGCCCGGACCTCGCCCACTAAACGGTGAAACAAGCACGAGAAGGAGCCAGCACCTCCAAGCACATATCTCAAGGTACAAAATGCCTCCAAAATGCCAAACGGTGGTTCAACCACTGGCCATAAAAGTAAGGCCAAGGTCACCTTCTCAGCGGAAAAAAGCCCCTACAAGGCCACATATCCCAGCAGATGAACACCGGCAGTCATCGTAAGTCCAACCTTTTCCCCAGCGGACAAAATGCGAGGCATTCACACCTCTCACAATCAAAGCACAAGGCAGCCACGTCTCCGCAAACCGCAGTCAGAAGACCAATCAAGTCCTCATACATGACATACCTCTAGCCCGGAAGGCTTTAAACCACTCGGTCCGGAAGACCGTATAAACCTCCCAAACTACTACCTCCAGCCCGGAAGGCTTTAAACCACCCGATTCGGAAAATCGTAAAAATTTCCATCTCAGGACACCGCCATGTCCTCACACTCGACCTCGGCGGTCACCACATCCTTAGGGCACCACCATGCCCTCGCATCATCTTAGGACGCCTCCACGTCCTCACCATCGACCTATACGGTCACCCCAGGATGCCTCCACGTCCTTACCATCGACCTATAAGGTCACCCCAGGACGCCTCCACGTCCTTACCATCGACCTATACGGTCACCCAGGACGCCTCCACGTCCTCACCATCGACCTATACGGTCACCCAGGTGTAAGTGCTCCAATTTGAGCTTGTTAGCATTTTCGTTAGAAAATTAACGAAAGTTATAACATTACTAACATTCCTAACTTTTCTAACAAAGTAAGGGTAAAATGGGCATTGCCACTTTAAGTTAAACCAAGAAAAGAATCTCAAAAAGCAAAAGAAATTAGAAAAATCCGAATTAAGAAAGTTGAAAAACAGCTTCAGTTTGAATTTTAAAAAGATTATTCTTCCTGTCCAAAAGCCGGCCAACGTAGCAGATGAACAGTGCACGCGTCGATCCTTGTCCGCGCGGATACGTTTGATTCTCACAGTGTCCTATAAATTGAACCCTCCTCTCTCAGTTTAGACAACACAACTTACTCACAGCAACGAAGTTCTGGCGAAATATAGAGAGAAAACAGTGGGAATCCTTAGATTGCCACCATTTTCTCTTGAATCTTTCCCAATCAAATACCAAACACACCAAACCTTGATACTCCTCAAGCCAAACACCAAATCTTGATACTCCTCAAGTCAAATTCCAAGCCTAGGAAGATAGGGTGTCACCATTGGTAAAGCCCTCCTTCTCAAAACCCTAAAATTCTCTTTTGATCTCTTGATCATCTTGTTCTTCTTACTTTGACTTATTTTATGTCTAGTTTAACTTGAGTTTTGACCTAAGATGGTCATCTTGAAGTTCATCTTCATGAATGACCATCTCAAGTGGTCCACATTTTAGATCTTTAGTCAATTCTTTCTCCTTGGTTTCATCTTTACAAAATCCCCTTTCCCTTTGCAAAGGACATGTTTCAACCCCATAAATTCCCCAAGGATGACTTGAATATGATAACCACTTAACACAAGGTAGTGGAATCAAGTCTAGGGATGAAAATGGGGTGAACATAGATGCAAACCCCCCAAAAATCACATTTCTCCTCAAGAACATCTTGCTGTCCAGTAGCATTGTTCTGAGAACTCAGTCCATTTTCCTATTTTTTGGACCCAGTAAAATTTGGAATTGGGTGTTGACTACAAAATACTTTTTGTAGCCAACATCCAGAGCTTTCCAGAAATATTTTTAATTTATTTTTTTACGTGAGTAAAACTCCTTTTTTCAATTTTTCTTTTAGAGGCCAGTTCATCAGCTTCTGGAAATCCAGATTTCAGATCTGAGATTTCCAGAAGGTTTTGACCCCACAAATTATCTCCAAAATGAAAAGTTCTTTTATAGAAACCTTTTTTAAGGTGTTTTGAACATTTTTCATTCCCGGACTTTTCCCAGATTCTGGAGTTTTCAAGCCCTAAAGTCCATTTCAAAGTCAAGGGTCAACTGTCTTTTTCATTCTGGCAGAAATGGTTTTCAACTTCCGAAAATCTTTTGAGTGCCAAATCTCAACCCAAAAATCACCCAAAAAATCATGGGGATTTTTCAAAGTCTTATAAAGAGTTCCCCATTTTTGTTTTTCTCAGTTTCAACTCATTTTGGTCAAAACACACACACACACACACACACACACAACAAAAGGATTTCAAATGTTTGGAAGACTCGTTTTACGAGGCGCGTCGGGTGCACACTAACGTCCTTCCCGACGCGTAACATGACCTCCGAACCTAAATCTCTGATCTCGGGCTTTTTTCAAAGTTTTGGCCCTCAAAATAAAAATGGCGTGGCGACTCCGTTTGATTTCAAAAATCGGGTACATCACAGTGGCGACTCCGCTGGGGATAAGACAAGTTTTATCTTTTCAAAAAAAAAAGAAAAACTTTTGAGGGTCAAGCTTCCGTCCCGACATTTGAAATCTTTTGTTGTGTGTGTGTTGATTTTTGCACATTTTTCGTGTTTGTTTTGGCCGCCTCGAAAAAAAAAAGTCAAAATTTTGACTGTCGGAATAATGTCCCTAATTGTTGGAATTTTTGTGCTTATGTGCTTATGTGTTCATTAATTTTCAAAAAAAAAAAAGAGAAGATTTTCAAAAAAAAAAAAAGATTTTTCAAAAGAAAATTTTCAAAAAAAAAAATCATGCATCATGCCTTTTAAGACACATAAAAAAAAATTCTATTTTACTCAGAAAAAGAAGATAGACTGCTTGCACACTACGCGCACGTTGACCGTACACTGCACACTACGTCCTTAACCCGGGGAAATCCTTGTCGCGGTCCGTTTGGTCTTATTACGCCTCTCGGATGAGCACAGGACTACCCAAACATCCCATGGAGCCTCGTGTCGACCATGCACTTGTCCGTGACACACTTTGTCCGAGACCCGGTTGGTTTTAGTACAGTGCTGTCATGCCCTGCCTGTGTATAGACCTTTCCTTTCAAGCCTTTGTCGGCATACCGACTCAATATCTTTCGGGTCCCTAATCAGTCGAAGTCATGCCGGCTTTCCGCCGCAGACTTTGACCAAGATATTGACCGGCGCCTTGACTTCGGCTCTGGCGGCACAAATTATACACGACTCCCAGCATCGACACTGAGTCATCAAGGATTAATGAATATTCCATGCCTAATTACGGCTTAACTGACGACAAGTCAAGATCAATTGTGGACGCTTATCAGTCCAAATCATGCCGACTTTTTGTCGAGCCCTCGGACACGATCTTGACTTTTGACGTCAGCTTTGTCCGTAATTTACATCGAATGCTCGTTAAGACTCGATTACCCGCCAGACTTTTAGGATCGTTTTTCTTTCGGTCGGTGGGACCCGCTTGCCCTATAGGACCCTCGCCGGGCCGTCCACCTGGGAGGTCGAAATACGGGTGGAATACGAGGGCTTATAGACGTAGTGACGGGGCCCAGATCCGAGAATCGAGTAGCTTGCAAAAAAAAAAGAGCAATCTTTTCCAACCGATTAGGTTAATAAAACGTGTTTTAAGTAAACATGAACAAATAATTGCATGTTGCACGAGCCTTGAGCCCAAACACCTACCCACCTTCAATTCCCGCCATCGAACCCTCGTGTCTTTCCCCGCGGACTCCGCACAAAGCTTGGTTTCGGGCACGGGTCACCGTTTGATCGGTTGGGAAGAGTCAAGCGCATCGTCGGCTTCGTCGTTTGTTTCAACTCCGGGTTTGAATGTACGCATCAGCGGTAATGTTGGGGATAACGTCACTCCGCCTCCCGGGACCCCTCAGACAGAGCAACAGTGGAATCAGTTAGCAGAACAGATGAGGTTACAACAGGAAGCACAGCTAAACAGCCTTATGGAGGCTATCAAAAGCCATGGATTGGCCGCCAGTCTCAACCCGGATGGCACCTTCACTGTGGAGGAAGAGGAAGACCACAATCCCACTCTTGGTCAACCCGACTACTCCACGATGCCACCACCGGCCTCCCACGGTACTACCACGAGCCCATGCTCCTCGATCCCTAGGTCGGCCGGCTCCCAATTGCAGACCACTGGATCCATGCGGCTGATGGGACGAGCCGGTTCGCAATGCCTCGGTGGGGACAAAGTCGATGCGGAATGCCTTCCCGTGGTTGGGGATACCCGGAATGCCACGGCAAATTGGGATCCCGCCTCGGTTTGGGACCAATCAATCCGGACTTTCGCGGCAACGGTTTGGAGTGCCACCACGGTTTGGTTCGGGGCAACGGTCAAGAGCCCCTCCTCGAATGATGCTAGCTCGGTTGCTCCTCATACGGTTTCCGCAAACCCATTTCTCACTCGGGGTTCAACGGGTTGCAAGCCCCCATCCTCGTTTCATCGGAATCACCGGGACCACGGTATCCTCTCGGTTATGCATCCTTGCCACAACCGGCCATGCAATTCAACAACCGGGGACGGCGGCCCGCACTTAAGCTTACTTATGGGCCTCGCTCCAGGAAATCCAAGCCATCGGCTACCTCGAATCTGCCTCCATCTTCTCTGCCGATTGGAAGCCAACAACAAGTCGCTGGGTTCTATCCCTTTGCCCAAGCTCCTACCTACACTCCCCGGGGTAATTTGGGCCAAGGACGGGTTTTCACCTATGCCCGGAGTATGGTATTCCTTCCACCAATGCACCACCAACAGCTAGTCCTCTTCCTGGCTCAAATATCGGCTCGGGAATTCCCGCTCCACCTTTGGATCCCCAATTGGCTTGGTTTATGGAGCAACACAAGGAAATGAAAGCACAGATTCTTGAATTGACCGCGAAAGAACACTACTCTTCGGCCTACGAGATCCCGAATCGATTGTCCCCCTGCCTCACAAGTTTGTGATGCCCACTCTGGAATTGTTTGACGGGAGTTCATGCCCTAAAACTCACTTGGACACCTATACTTTGGCAATGAAGGCTAAGGGATGCACAAACCGGCGGTTGGCCGATTACTTTAGTCTCTCTTTGAAGTCGGGGGCTTTGAAATGGTTTTTCCGATTGCGGCTGAAGCTAGGGCTACTTGGGAACGGATCACCGGTACTTTCACGGATAAGTATAAAGCCAACTTGGAATGGGAGACAAACAGAGTTGACACGCAAACAACGATGCAACGCCCTAATGAGAATATTGGGGATTTCTATAAGAGGTGGAACTTAAAGCTCGGTGAAATGGCCATTCCTCCCTCGACGAGGAGCAGTTAGACATCTTTCGAGTCATGCTTGAAGCCGCATTTGAGAGCTTCCCTCGGTCACTTCCCCTACGGCTGACTTGCGTGCAATGGTTAATTCCGGGCTAAGTTCGAAAAGGCTTACAATCGGCGGCCGGCTGCTGCACACCTTACTGAATCTGGGTTTCTTCCACCTCCAACACGGCTCTGCCCAACCAAAAGGTAAAGAAGTGATTAGCTATGCGGGACGGGACTGTAACAATGCCACTTCCTTTGTTCCCAAGAAACCTGATCCATCCATATCCGGCTCCAAAACTTGGGAAACTTGGGGATGCCTTTGAGTGATATCTTCAGAGGTTTGGTGAGAGAAGGTTTGCTCAGGCCTTTGGAAAATTATCGGCCCTAGAAACCCCAATGCTCCTTTGGATACCTCCAAGCATTGTGCCTTTCATCGATACCATGGGCACCTGACGGATGATTGCGTCCCCCTAAAAAAGGCCATCCAAGGTTTGATTGAGCAAGGGAGGTTAGAGATGCCTGAAGGGCCTAACACTATCAATAACCCGCTCCCTAACAACATGAGTGTCAACATGATCGAGTTTGGTGGTTCAAGCCTTGTGGGCATAATGGAATTTGACACGCCCCCTTGTGAGGTCGGTGAATCGGCCATCGCGAGCGATGAAAGTGTTTGGATTAAGAAAGAGATTGCCAAGGAAATCCTGATGGAAAGACGCAATAGCTCCGTCTCCGGCGTCGAAGAATAGATGCATGGTTCAACGGCAAAGAGCGGCTAGGCGGGGGCTACCTATCTTTAAAATAGTCTTTTGAGTCAACCTTCGTAGGGTCTAGTACTTTTCTTTCACCTAAGTCCTTCCTGGACATTTGTCGTTGTAGTCCATTTTGGACATAGTGGTTAAATGCCTAACTTTTAATATAAGTCTTTTTCTCTTCTTGCTAGACTCGAGACATCACTTGCGCACCCACGTTACACTTAATTGAAATGGTTTTATCCAAAATGATCACTTGTCTTTGCTCAACCACTAATTCTTTGAAATGATTAATATTTAAATTAATCGGAGTGAGAAAATCAATTGATATCCTTCCCAAATTGGGGCTTACCAACTCCCCGTCTTGCATCTCATATGCTCACATCCCTTTCATCATCATCCCCTCGTTGCTCGATGAATTTGCATGGATCTTTTCTCATTTAAAGCTTAAGCAAGCCATGAAGACTTAATCTCGTTTAGGTCATCCGGTAGGGATTGCGGTTGAAGCCTTTCACCCATAGGAAAGCCATTATCTCACCCTCACTAAACACTACCCTTTCATTTCAAGATCGGCATGTTTTGAAACCCTGTTTAGCCATCACCTTTGATCCTTATTGAGAGAAGTCCAAGCAAGACCAAGAAGTTAGCTTCGAGAGTCGGCGATGCGCAAAATATCTCAAGCCATGAGGGAAGGACAAAGATAATCCTCAACTTCTCAGGAGGCCTTCCAAGTTATCAAAAGAAGGATTTTAAATCCTCACAATTCAGCAAGAATCCTCAACGTCTCGGAGACCTTAAAAAAAAAAGGAAAGAGAAAAGTTCAAGCAAAAAAAAAGAAAGAAATAGAAAAGTTCAAGCAAGAGCTTAAAAAAAAAAAAAAAAAAAAAAAGAGAGAAGGGACTGTCGATCCTCACAATTCAACAAGAGTCCCGAGCTTCTCAAGAAGCTCTCCAATGATCAAAAAGGAGCCCGAATTCTCGCAAGTTCGCAAAAGGTTCTCGATAGCTTGGACTTCCTCTCACCATTACCTTAAATCAATCCTAAGCCATCCCCTCGATTTTAGAGGATATTCCCATTACCATAAATCAATCCCAAGCCATCCTCTCTATTTTAGAGGATATTCCCATTCGCGACCAATCCCAAGCCATCCTCTCGCTTTTAGAGGATATTCCCATTACCATCGTCTTTGGCCAAAGTCAAAATTTGACCTCTCACTCTCAGAGGCAATCAATCTTCCCCGCCATAGATTTCCCAAACACATCCTGCAAGCCAACCTCTCATCTTTAGAGGTTCGGTCGACAAAAGGCCCAGTAGGCCTCTCACTTTAAGAGGTCATAACTTCCAAAATTACCCGATGGCCGATCGAAGCCCGGAAACCCAGCTGCAATTCCTATCGGATAGCAATTTCATCGTAAAATATAAATCAAATTAATGCTTCATTGCTTGCTTAAATTGGAGCCAAATCCATCTCGGCTCAAATGATCAAAGATTGTGCAAATTCAAGTCTGATTCATTCGACATTTCATGTGAGCATATTTCATTTCTCCTCCACAAACACTTGCCGTGGATGTCCCATTGGGGCTCCGCATCCGTGTCTTTCATGAACACTCTAAGGGGATATGTTATTCGAATCTCCAATCCTCAAATTCCCAAAAGAACCTCAAAGTCTTGAATTTTCACACTCATTCTCTCTTCATTCGGGATAAGCCCGAACTACGGCGACCTGAGCTCTTCATGATGGAGGGAACGTAGGCAACCAGAAATGGTCCGGTCGAAATCACAAACAAATCTCAAAAAAAAAGAAAAAAAAATCCGGTCTCATCAGGGATCGTCCCTATACACTTTCCGAGCTTGATCCTCGATATCAGTTGGTTTTCTCCTTGTGATTAATCAAAATATTTGTTCATATCAGATTTAGGAGTTGAATAACCCGAACATTAACAAAGGGTTTTAAGCAGCCTTGTGATCATCATGAATAAGACAATTTTTCAAGTGTCTCGACAAGTCTTCTCTCTCTACATCATAGGAAAATAGAGCCAAACACTTTGTCTTTACGTCGGCGGGGGCTTCCATACACTTTTCCACACCTTGTAACGCTTATACTCTCTCAAAAGAGTCAAACCTAAAGCGAGTGTGTATACACAAAATCGGGATTCATTCCCACTTTTCGAAAGATGTGCCCCTGCACGTAAACATTCCTGAGTCTTGTCCATTGACTGGTTGACTAAGGTCTGAAAAGATGGGTTCCCCCTTGGTTGATGACTATCTGTGTTTCTTCATGCTTGGGGCTTGCTAAGCGGTTCTCCCGGGTTCTCTGTATGGCTCTTCAAGCTGGGGCTTATATAGTCATCTTTGGGTCCGCGTTGGGTTCTTCACCACGAGATAGACTCGCCAAATCACTCCTTCAAAATCTGGACTTTGCCTACTCAGGATCCGGGGGCTTTGTCAAGACGGTCTTTTGGACCCGAATTTTATCAAGAAAGAATTTCAGCTTCAGAACTTGGTACACGGCAGCCTCCCGTAGCATCGGAATTCAAGATCAGGGTTTCTCCCGGCATTAGCAATTCCATCAAATCATTCTCCGGATAAGGTTTCGGCCGAGGTCACAGCTCACCCAAATGAAAGAAGCTTCACTCATATCAACGTGCCCTAGAGCACATCGGCATCGGCTTGAATGACCAAGATTGAGAGAGAAAATTCCAATCAAGACCCGGGATCCGAATCCAATCTCATCAAAATTAAGGTCCATGTGATACTGCTGACAAAACCTCACCAACAATTGCTGTTTAAATCACGATCAAGGGTTCTCATCCCCCACATGCTCAAAATCTGTTCCAAACGGTCTCCAGGACACATACATAACCATGCATCCCCACAAAAATCTCCCGAGGGCTCATGTAGCATGCACAAAACTTGAATCAATAGGAAAAATCCTAAGTGAATTGAAGATCATAAATCATAATTTCCACTGTCAAAAGCTTAGGCTAGGTGCATCTTCGAAAGCAAGTAAATGCATCATCTCGCAAACATATGCGGTGATACTCTCACAATCATTTTTGGCTCTATGCATGCATCTGTCATCATGAATGTCATATATGCATCTTCCTCTTCACTAACGAATGCGGGAATTCAAACGTGAAATCAAATCCCCCTTTTCGGCAAGGATGATCTTCACCAAAGTCGACCTCCAATGTCCACAAACGGATGAAGACGGCCTCCGGCATCTACGGTTTGGCAAAGACAAGCTCCGGCGTCTGCAACTTGCTAAAGACGACCCCCAATGTCCACAAATGGATGAAAACAACCCCCAACGAAGACCACCTCCGGTGTCTAACAAATCGGTCGAGAGACGCCAAGTTCTCAAATACAAATCGGTCGGAGACGCCAAGTTCTCCAATACAAATCGGTCGGGGACGCCAAGCTCTCCAATACAAATCGGTCGGGGACGCCAAGTTCTCAATACAAATCGGTCAGGGACGCCAAGCTCTCCAATACAAATCGGTCAGGGACGCCAAGTTCTCAAATACGAATCGGTCAGGGACGCCAAGTTCTCAAATATAATGCGGTCAGAGACACCAAGTTCTCAAAAGCAAGAAGTCCCAATGTGAAGACAAGTTCAACAACTTCTACAAGGTTAACGATCACCGGCAAGATGCGGACTCAACCAAATTCCTCCTTCGGGTCAAAATGCCTCCAAACACGGCAAATCGTCGGCGAAACCGTCCCACGAACGGCAGCCCAACAACTCTTCATCAACATCGGTAGTAGCCTCAGTCCTTTCGGCAGCTACAGGTAAGCACAGCACAGGTATGAAAGCATCTCTTAGTCAACTACTTTTCTAAAAGAACATTATCATCAAATCTTAGGGTGACTTCCCAAAAATAGTCAGATCTTAGGGCGACTTCCCCAAAACAGTCAAAACCTTAGGGTGACTTCCCAAAAACAGTCAGATCTTAGGGTGACTTCCCAAAACAGTCAAAACCTTAGGGTGACTTCCCAAAAACGGATCAGTTACGGGGTGACTTCCCAAAAATAGTCAAACCTTAGGGTGACTTCCCAAAAATAGTCAGATCTTAGGGCGACTTCCCCAAAACAGTCAAAACCTTAGGGTGACTTCCCAAAAACAGTCAGATTACAGGGTGACTTCCCAAAAATAGTCAAACCATAGGGTGACTTCCCAAAAACAGTCAGATTACAGGGCGACTTCCCAAAAATAGTCAAACCATAGGGCGACTTCCCCAAAATAGTCAAACCATAGGGTGACTTCCCAAAAATAGTCAAATCATAGGGTGACTTCCCAAAAACAGTCAGATTACAGGGCGACTTCCCAAAAATAGTCAAACCATAGGGTGACTTCCCAAAAATAGTCAGATCTTAGGGTGACTTCCCAAAAATAGTCAGATCTTAGGGCGACTTCCCCAAAACAGTCAAAACCTTAGGGTGACTTCCCAAAAATAGTCAGATCTTAGGGCGACTTCCCCAAAACAGTCAAAACCTTAGGGTGACTTCCCAAAAACAGTCAGATTACAGGGTGACTTCCCAAAAATAGTCAAACCATAGGGTGACTTCCCAAAAATAGTCAGATCTTAGGGTGACTTCCCAAAAATAGTCAAAACCTTAGGGTGACTTCCCAAAAGCAGTCAAAACCTTAGGGTGACTTCCCAAAACAGTCGGATTACAGGGTGACTTCCCAAAAATAGTCAAACCATAGGGCGACTTCCCAAAAACAGTCAGATTACAGGGCGACTTCCCAAAAATAGTCAAACCATAGGGCGACTTCCCCAAAATAGTCAAACCATAGGGCGACTTCCCAAAATAGTCAGATCATAGGGTGACTTCCCAAAAATAGTCAAACCATAGGGTGACTTCCCGAAAATAGTCAAATCTTAGGGCGACCTTCCTAAAGCAGTAGGGTCGACGACTAAAGATAGTCGAAAGACCCGAACTACGACTGGCTTGATTCCTCTTAAGGATACGTAGGTAGCCTATTAAATAGGTTCAGCCACTCGATCACTTGATCATCTGCCAAATATGGAGCCTTACTCTTATCGACGACCCAGCTTCCTTGAAGCGCCGTCGCCGAGGCTCTTGTAAGTGCTCCAATTTGAGCTTGTTAGCATTTTCGTTAGAAAATTAACGAAAGTTATAACATTACTAACATTCCTAACTTTTCTAACAAAGTAAGGGTAAAATGGGCATTGCCACTTTAAGTTAAACCAAGAAAAGAATCTCAAAAAGCAAAAGAAATTAGAAAAATCCGAATTAAGAAAGTTGAAAAACAACTTCAGTTTGAATTTTAAAAAGATTATTCTTCCTGTCCAAAAGCCAGCACTGTAGCAGATGAACAGTGCACGCGTCGATCCTTGTCCGCGCGGATACGTTTGATTCTCACAGTGTCCTATAAATTGAACCCTCCTCTCTCAGTTTAGACAACACAACTTACTCACAGCAACGAAGTTCTGGCGAAATATAGAGAGAAAACAGTGGGAATCCTTAGATTGCCACCATTTTCTCTTGAATCTTTCCCAATCAAATACCAAACACACCAAACCTTGATACTCCTCAAGCCAAACACCAAATCTTGATACTCCTCAAGTCAAATTCCAAGCCTAGGAAGATAGGGTGTCACCATTGGTAAAGCCCTCCTTCTCAAAACCCTAAAATTCTCTTTTGATCTCTTGATCATCTTGTTCTTCTTACTTTGACTTATTTTATGTCTAGTTTAACTTGAGTTTTGACCTAAGATGGTCATCTTGAAGTTCATATTCATGAATGACCATCTCAAGTGGTCCACATTTTAGATCTTTAGTCAATTCTTTCTCCTTGGTTTCATCTTTACAAAACCCCCTTTCCCTTTGCAAAGGACATGTTTCAACCCCATAAATTCCCCAAGGATGACTTGAATATGATAACCACTTAACACAAGGTAGTGGAATCAAGTCTATTGATGAAAATGGGGTGAACATAGATGCAAACCCCCCAAAAATCACATTTCTCCTCAAGAACATCTTGCTGTCCAGTAGCATTGTTCTGAGAACTCAGTCCATTTTCCTATTTTTTGGACCCAGTAAAATTTGGAATTGGGTGTTGACTACAAAATACTTTTTGTAGCCAACATCCAGAGCTTTCCAGAAATATTTTTAATTTATTTTTTTACGTGAGTAAAACTCCTTTTTTCAATTTTTCTTTTAGAGGCCAGTTCATCAGCTTCTGGAAATCCAGATTTCAGATCTGAGATTTCCAGAAGGTTTTGACCCCACAAATTATCTCCAAAATGAAAAGTTCTTTTACAGAAACCTTTTTTAAGGTGTTTTGAACATTTTTCATTCCCGGACTTTTCCCAGATTCTGGAGTTTTCAAGCCCTAAAGTCCATTTCAAAGTCAAGGGTCAACTGTCTTTTTCATTCTGGCAGAAATGGTTTTCAACTTCCGAAAATCTTTTGAGTGCCAAATCTCAACCCAAAAATCACCCAAAAAATCATGGGGATTTTTCAAAGTCTTATAAAGAGTTCCCCATTTTTGTTTTTCTCAGTTTCAACTCATTTTGGTCAAAACACACACACACACACACACACACACACACACACACACAACAAAAGGATTTCAAATGTTTGGAAGACTCGTTTTATGAGGCGCGTCGGGTGCACACTAACGTCCTTCCCGACGCGTAACATGACCTCCGAACCTAAATCTCTGATCTCGGGCTTTTTTCAAAGTTTTGGCCCTCAAAATAAAAATGGCGTGGCGACTCCGTTTGATTTCAAAAATCGGGTACATCACACCAGGACGCCTCCACGTCCTCACCATCGACCTATACGGTTACCCAGGACGCCTCCACGTCCTTACCATCGACCTATACGGTCACCCAGGATGCCTCCACGTCCTTACCATCGACCTATACGGTCACCCAGGATGCCTCCACGTCCTTACCATCGACCTATACGGTCATCCAGGACGCCTCCACGTCCTTACCATCGACCTATACGGTCACCCAGGACGCCTCCACGTCCTTACCATCGACCTATACGGTCACCCAGGACGCCTCCACGTCCTTACCATCGACCTATACGGTCACCTAGGATGCCTCCACGTCCTTACCATCGACCTATACGGTCACCCAGGACGCCTCCACGTCCTCACCATCGACCTATACGGTCACCCAGGACGCCTCCACGTCCTCACCATCGACCTATACGGTCACCCAGGACGCCTCTATGTCCTCACCATCGACCTATACGGTCACCCAGGATGCCTCCACGTCCTTACAATCGACCTATACGGTCACCCAGAATGCCTCCACGTCCTTACCACCGACCTATACGGTCACCCAGGATGCCTTCACGTCCTTACCATCGACCTATACGGTCACCCCAGGACGCCTCCACGTCCTTACCATCGACTTATACGGTCACCCAGGACGCCTCCACGTCCTTACCATCGACCTATACGGTCACCCAGGACGCCTCCACGTCCTTACCATCGACCTATACGGTCACCCAGGACGCCTCCACGTCCTTCCCCCCGACCTAGGCGGTCACCCACAGGATACCACCACATCCACACACAGGGTTTCAGTCAGAGGACATCTCACGTCCTCGTACACAATAACACACACCCCACACACGAACTACGATCAGGCTTGATTCCCGCTAGGGATACGTAGGAATTCTATCACTGGGTCCAGCCAACTGGCCTAGACGGTCACACAACAGGACACCGCCATGTCCTCACGCACTGACCTACACGGTCACTTCCTCTCCTAGCACGCGATCCAGATTAGGACCCTTATCTTATCGACGACCCCACTTCCTCCGTAAGTAACGTCGTCGAGGGGCTTCTGTAAGTACCCCAATCTGGATCACCCTCTTTCGAGCACACGGGAAACACCGCAGACTCGCAAACGCAGTCTCGAAGACCCGTAACACTCAAAACCCTCAAAAAAACCCCAGCCAAACCAAGGGAGGGACCTTTCTGGGACAAAAAGGGACAAAAGGACCTTTTAGGAATTTTTCAGAAATTAAAGAAGCATACATGGTCCGTACGGACCTCTTTGCTTCAATGATTACTGAATCCCCTTAAAGTCCAACTTATTCCCTCAAATCCCGGAAGTGATCATTACCCCCCTACATGGTTGGTCCGTACGGACCTTTCTGCATGCAAGGTTGGTCCGTACGGACCTCTTTGCAACCAGACACCATCATGGCTGAATCTTCTTAAAGTCCACTTATTCCCTCAAATCGAGGAAAACCAAAAAGTTGGATTACCTAGAAGGTCCGTACGGACCTTCTTGCACCAAATCTGGCACTATAAATAGAGGGCTCCCCCTCCCTCATTTCACACATCTCCCTCTTCTCTCCTCTCCCCCCAGCCTTCTGGCACCCCTCTAAGTCCTCTCGAGGCACTCCCGGCCCCTTTCGGATCATTCCGAGCCCCCTTGTGGTGCTCCGAAGCCTCTCCGAGCGCTCCCGCGACGCTCCCGCGCTGCCCCAAGGCGCTCTCGAGGTACTCTAAGGCCCCTCGTGGTACTCCGAGGCCTTTCCTGGTCTTTCCCAAGGCGTCCCGGCTCTTTTCGAGTCAAACCGGCAACTTGAACGCACGCCGAAACTCTGCCCGAGTGACTCCTGCCAACTCAATGCACGCCGAACCTCTGCCCGAGAGATCCCTGCGATCCCAACGCACGCCGAACCTCTGCCCGCACGCAACCTACAATCCTAACGCACGCCGAAACTCTATCCGCAGACAACCGGCTCCTCCCGAAGCAATCCCGGTCCGTCCCGGAACATTATTCCATCTTCAAACACTATTCCCCAGCGGAAGACAGACACAAACCAACATTGGTAAGGCTTCCTTTCTATACTATTTCAATACATTTCAATAAAGCAGTGTACAATGTAGACATCCGATACAACATGCATTTTTAAAAAAGCACATACACACACACACAACAGTTAAAGAATATTAGGGGTATCCGAAAGACTCGTTTTTACGAGGCGACTCGGGTGAGCTCTAAGATTCTAATATTCTCTTCCCGAGGAGTCATCTGACCTCCGAACTCAAAAATCTCATCACACAAAAACAGTTTATTTTTAAACTGATGCCCTTTTTCAATGTTTTGGGCTTAATAAAAACGGCATGGCGACTCTACAAAGCGAAAACACAGCGAGGCATCCTCCAACAACAAAAATGCCGCAAGGCGGGAAATGCCAGATGCCGGAGCACGATCGCACTGCCTCTCGGATCCGGGTAATTTCACCAGGGCGACACACTGGGACGAATAAACCCCCTATCAAGCAACTCCTACAACTGAAGTTTCAACTCTTTCAACTCTGCTGGAGCCATTCTGTAGGGTGCCTTAGAAATTGGTGAAGTACCCGGCAATAAGTCAATGCAAATTTCAACCTCTCTATCAGGAGGCATACTATACTCAGTTGAGAACACATCACTAAACTCGTTCACAACTGGAACACAAGATAAATCAGGAGACTTCTTACCAGAGTCTACCACATAAGCCAGGTAACCCTCACACCCTTTAGACAACAACTTTCTAGCCTTTAAAGTAGATATAACATGAATGCCAAATAAAGACTTATCAGCATCAAATACAAATACAGGCACATCAGGCATAGAAAAGGTGACTCGCTTTCTGCGACAGTCCACCAAGGCATAACAAGAACACAACCAGTCCATGCCTAAAATAACATCAAAATCATGGATTGGCAACTCTACCAAGTCCACTGGCAATACATTCCCACATATAATGACCTCACAGCCATGATAGATCAAAGAAGATTCGAGGTGCTCTCCCACAGGAGTAGAATCCTCCAAACACATAGGGTAACAACATAGGCAACTTATGCAATGTAAATGCAAAATGAGATGCCACATATGAATGAGACGATCCAGGGTCGATATGGATATGAGCCCTGACCCCTGAGACAGGGACAATACCTCTAATCACCGCAGTGGGATCTACTATGCCTCTATCCAAAGCAAAAACTCTACCTTGGACTCTCTCTTTGGGTTTCCCCTCAACATCTCTCTTTACCCCACCTTTGGGCTGGTCACCCTGTGGTCTACCACCCGTAGCTTGACCCTTTTTAAACTTAGGACAATCCTTTCTGAAGTGCCCCATCTCACCACAACTCATACACTTGCCCTGCTTACTCCAACAGCTGTCCTCTGAGTGCCCTACTAACTTACACCAATTACAGACGGTGCCAAACTTGCTTGAAACAGGTCGAGTAGAAACTGTAACTGTTCCTCCCTTAGCCACTCCAGAAGTTGAGGACTTAGGCTGATTCTTACTCTGACTTGAACTCTGGCCTGAGAACTTAGCCTTGCTTCCACTACCCTCAGATTTACCACGATGTTCCTCAATGTCATTCTCAATTCTGTATGCCATATTAACTGCCGCCTGGTAGTTAGGAAAATCGTGAGTCAACAGCTGCTTCCTGAACTCCAACCTGAGCCCCTTAACAAACCTGTAAACCCTCCTGCTCTCATCTGGTACAAGATGTGGACAATATCTGGCTAACTCCGTAAATTTGGCAGAATACTGGGATACTGTCATTGCCCCCTGCTCAAACCTCAGAAACTCTACCTCCTTCTTGTCTTTGGTAATCACAGGAATGAAGTGTTCCTTGAATTTCCCAACAAAGTTCTCCCAAGTCTGGGGCGTATGATCCCGCTCCCAGCTTTCCTTAAGGATTTGCCACCAATGCTCAGCAGGACCCTCTAGCTTGAACACTGCACATCTAACCTTTTCTTCATCTGTGCTCTCCATTGCAACAAAGATTTTAGTCATAGATTCCAGCCACCTCTCAGCTATCAGTAGATCTGGATCTCCGTTGAAGCTTGGTGGAGACAATTTGATAAATTTCTTCAATCCCTGTGTCGGCCTTGCCTCAGGTTGCTGCTGTGCTCTACCCTGAGCTGCCATATTCTGGAGGAATACCCGAAACATAGCCATCATCTCGGCATTCTGATCTCCCCCAGCACCCTGATCACCAATGTTCCCCTGCTGGTCACCACTAGTCCCAGCCATTACAATGATTCCTGCATTAAACACTCGGCGTCAGAGATCACACACTCCCCCTTAGACTAGACATCTACCCTTGACTCTAGCCAAAGCTCTGATACCAACTGTGGGCTCCTCCCAACTACCGAGACCTATAACTCGTGTCCCAAGATGGAGAGTCCCAAAATACACCTTTTAAAAAAAACTTTTCTTTACTTTTACTTGAAATGTATGCAACTTATTTTCAAAACATTTTCAAAATAACCTCTCTACACGGAGGCGTTATATAACCCTGTTTAAACCAAACACATCTTGTTTATACAAATTATACAACTGGAAAGCTTAAACAAGCCAACCATACAACAAACCAAACTCAAGTTGAATTACAACACAATCCAACTGAAAACATGTTTAAGAAAGTTTTATATACAAAACCTTTCCCCAAAAGAATAACAACCAACAATCCTAACTCCCATGACAACACATACCCCGACAACCAAAAGATGTCCAAACTCCTGCCCCGGCCTCACTGGTCCGGTCCTCCTGTCTCAGCGGGATCTAAAACAATAAAGGGAGAAGGGGTGAGATAAAATCTCAGCAAGCTATTATGTATGCAACAATATGCCATACAAAATGCAACACATAAACAGGTTGCTCAATACAAATATGCAACACCAAACAGGTTGCTCAATCACATTGGGAAAACAGTAAACACATTCCGTTACCTTTCCCTTTACCTTTTACCCCATATGGGTCATAAGTAGTACTACGGTGGGAGTTATACTCATACTCCACTCATTTTGGTGAACTGCTAGTGCACCTTCACCTCTTATACGACCCCTTATAGAGATCCATATAAGCTGCCTCGCTATCGTGTGGCATGACTGCACATATCCACAGAAGCTGAACCCCTCAATCCGTGGCCACAGAAGGGGGTGAACGGTACAAGTATACGGACATCCAAGCACCTATGAAATATCTTCTCATAAATGGTTGCATTCCCTATACTCCCGAGTATCAACTGGTATACCATATTCAAGCACATTACAGATACTTGAAAGTAAGTCCACCCAATGGGACATCAACATATATATAACATGGTACTGCAATTCATGTTAAACCATTGAAACAGTGCAACATGTATTTCACACTATGTGCACAATGAACTATGAATATGTAAACTCGTATGACACAAAGTAGATCATGTAAGTCCTACATATTCGTTATACAAGATGAAAACCAGTAACAGGATACTACCATTCCTGTCCAAACCCAAGTAAGTAGTGCACAACACAATTTAGGCACTATAATAGCATATAACCCTACATAGTTCATCACATAAGGCTACAACAACATATGAGTAACCCTATGCATTCACAACATCATATTAAACAACTTCTTTTAAGGTTCCAAGTTCATTTACCAAGTTTTATAAACTTTGGTTCAAGTTGTACAATTGCCTCCCAAGCGTTTTCAAGACAATATGTAAAGACCTTCCCATTATCCAATTGGACCATTTCAAGTTCCACATTGCAGTATTAAAGTTGTACTAGAATCCTAGTTAAAGAGTGTACCCATCCATGCTCATTAAACTAGGTTCCCACAGCTTCAAACATTGAACAAGGTCTGCAGGGTAGGGCACGACTCGTGCCCTTTGAACCCCCACCAGATACAGTCGTGCAGGACAAGGTCACGACTTAGCACAAATGCAAGGGATGACTGAGGTACGACTCGTGCCTCTAGGCATGACTCGTGCCTCTAGGCACGACTCGTGCCCTTGCCCAGAAACTGATGTTCTTCAACAACCTTAGCTGCAACAACACCCACAACACTTCCAGTTCTTATTCAGCTCAAACAAGAACATTCCAACACAGCATATAGACATATTTCAGACCCTATATACTCCTTTCATAACCCATAACACATACCTAACACTTTCCCCCTTCAATTCAACCCATAACATACCACCTTGTTACATGTTCTTCAACTACTTTATTTCTTTTCATTCTAAACCCCAAGTGAATGATCAACCCATCATTAAACTACAACACAACATCAATATAACATCATTGAACATGTTATGAACAATTATAACAAGAAACCATAACAACTTACCAATCTTCACCAAAATAAAAAGAAGATAAAGTTGGATATTCTTGCACAAAACACCTTCTTGAGCAATAATACAAAGATGGAATCAACAAACACTCCAAGGCTGAATTTCTGGGGATTTTTGAAGATTAGTTAGGGTTTGGGAACTTTCAAGAACATAGGAACATGGAAAGAACTGAGGAAAGAATAATGCTTCCTTAAGAAGCTAAAAATGGGATATATATAAAACAAGTTACAACCAAGCTCCTCCGAGGTTGAAACTCAACAAATAACTACCTTAAACTTATTTTTACACCTAAGCACCTTAACACTTTTTATAACACTTTCAATCAATTTCCAAGTGTTATCAATTAACTACACAAACTTTCCTTAACTTAGACATTATATGATTCAATCACATTATATTATCTAAATAACATATTTCATCCAAGTATCACAATGAACACTTAAGCATTTCAAATGACACCAAGCAAGGATCATATGCAATGCAACCAAACCCCACGTGCTTCACGTGTGACCAAAATGTGCCTAGGATTAGGGTCGTGACAAATTCCGTCACAGAAATCTGTCGCTGATCCAAGGCCAGGCCATGGCGTGATTGGCCGGCCACCTGCTGCGCGGTCGCCCTTGTTTTCTGGCCAAATGGCGCGGCCGCCCTGGTCCTTGGCGCAGTCGCTCGGCCATGTCTCAGCCTTGACCATTCTGATGCAGCCACTCCTCGGCCATGGCCCTTGTTTTGCGGCCAAGCCTTCCTCCTGGCTGGCCATCCCTTCCAAAATGCAGCCAACTCTGCCTTGTTTGTGCGGCCAAGCCTTTGTTATTGTTGCCGCCCTTCCTTTTTCCAATTTCTGCACTTTGGCCCCTGAACTTTATAAAACCAATTTTTCTCCTTGTTTTCACCTAATTGCAATTTGGTCCCTTCTTTTCCTAATATTTCACTTTGGTCCCTGAACTATCAAAACAAGCTTAACTCTTCCATTTTTTTGTCTAATTTCATTTTAGCCCATGTACTTTCAAAACACTAGAAATTTCCAAGGTTTTGAGCATCAAATAAGCTTGGAAACATATCTTTTGGATGGGTAAAACCACATCCATCAGTCTCGCCTTAGGATCCTTTACGATCACTTCGAGGTGCCTCGGGCAGACTTCCAGCTTACCCACTATACTGAGAGGCAAAGGAAAACCCAATCTTGGTCTCATATTGGGCTCTTATCTTGACTAGGGTGGCCTTCTACTATGGCCAATTTGAGGTATAATTGAGACTCCCCCTAGACCCCTTAATATGAGAGTTCCTAGAGTGCATGGCCGCGGTTCCCATGCAACTCGGTGCCAATGTGGTTAGGGTGTTAGTGACATTTGCCATGGTGTGCAGGTTCATCGGGTACGAGCCATGTATGCACGTCTTCAGGGGTTCTTTAAAGTGGTCGTTAATGATAAGACATAGGGATTAGCACCCCGACCAAGGCTAAGGCCCCCAAGCTTTTCTCTAACTTCCCCGACAAGGTCTCGGGATGGAATAGCCACTTGATCATGGTGGAGAGTAGGAATGGATGGGAGTTCTCCTTGCCTGAGGAAGATTCTGAGCCGATATAGGAGGACAAGTACTGGGTCTCGAAGTAGAGCGATGAGTTATATCGCAGGTTGACACTAGTAGCTCATAAGAGCACAGTTAGCTGGGCCACCTTGGAGTCGAGCAAGGATTATTACATCCAGGGTGGGATGGTGATGGGTGGAGATGGAGGGGTTTCTCCATTGGTTCCAATAATAAGGAGCCTTAGGTATCCTGATTAGGTCATCCATGAGAGGAGAGGTTCGTGACCTGCCACTACTGTAAGAGGAACCTAGAACACTGCTGTGAATGTGTGCCCAAAATGAGGATCGCGACATTTTTATCTTTTTTGATGAACCGCTTTCTCGTGTAAGGGGTCACCGCCTCACATCGGTTTGAAGACATCTGGTTTAAATTGAAAAAATGGAGTCGCCACGCCATTTTGATTTCCTCAAAACTTTGAAAAAAGGATTAGGGTCCGGAGGTTAAGTTACCCCTTGAGAAGAACGTTTGGCGTTCACCCAAGGAGCCTTGCCGAAGCAAGTCTTCCAAGATCCAACTTTCGTGCTTGCTTTTGTGCTTTCGTGTGTGAGATGTGATTTTGATAAAGGAGGGAGGTGATTTTGAGTGGGTTTTGGTCTCTGAAATTTCGTGGTTTCAGTTGGGCAGAGTAATAGTGCTCCAATTCTTTTTCAAATGAATAGAGGAGGCCTCTATTTATAGGTAGTTTTGTGCTTCCTAATGAAGCCGTGCGGCATTAACCACTTGCCAATGAAGCCGTGCGGTCTTATCCAATTGTGACTCAGCCTGTTTCTAGAACCATGCAAGGTGGCATTCTAGAAGGTCTTTCCAGCGAGGGACTACGTGGAATTTTAATTCCTAACAAGTCCTTCACCCCTCGGAAGGTTTGGGAAAGTTCCAGAATTGCCCCTGAACTTTAGGAAAGTTCGGGAAATTGCCGGGAAACTTAATCGGAAGGCATGAGCCAGATTTGGGTACTTATAGAAGCCCCTCGGCAACGTCACTTGCAGGGCATGTGGGGTTGTCGATAAAAAAAGATCCAATCTGGCGAACTGCCGAGACGGATCGGGTGACCAAGGTGGTCGAGTGGCTGAACCTTTGAAAGGCTACCTACGTATCCTGAATAGGAATCAAGCCTGATCGTAGTTCGGAATCCACTGGGGAATGGCGAAGAGAAACTGGTCTCTTGCTAGGGAGATGGAAGGAAAGTGACCTAGGAGGTCAAATGGCTGATCCTACTGGGAATATGCTAGATGAAGGGAGTGATCAATGTGATCGGATAGCTGGACATTTATGAAAGGCTCATGCATCACTGAGGAGTGATGAATGAAAAGGGTGACCAATGTGGTCGGATGGCTGAACCTTTATGAAAGGCTACCTACGTATCCCGGAGGTATCAAGCCTTGGTCGTAGTTCAAGTCTCGCTAGATAGTTAGGAACGTGTCTAGGATCCTTGAGATTTTGACGATTAATGGAGGAGTCACCTTATTGACAACTAATGGAGGTTGTCACCTGATTGACAATTAATGGAGGTTGTCACCTGAAGAAACTAAAGCTTACGTCGCTATCGAGGAGATAGAGGTAGCTTAAAGTTTGGAAAAATTGAAGCGTACTTCACTACCTAGGAGATAGAGGTAGCTAAAGTTTGGAGAAACTGAAGCGTACTTCACTATTTAGGAGATAGAGGTAGATAAAGTTTGGAAAACTTAAGCGTACTTCACTATCTAGGAGATAGAGGTAGCTAAAGTTTGGAAAACTTAAGCGTACTTCACTATCTAGGAGATAGAGGTAGCTAGAGTTTGAGGATACTAAAGCGCACTTCACTATCTAGGAGATAGAGGTAGCTAAAGTTGAAAACTGAAGAGTACTTCACTATCTAGGAGATAGAGGTTGCTAAAGTTTGAGGAAACTAAAGCGTACTTCACTATCTAGGAGACAGAAGTAGCTAAAGTTTAGTTTTGACAATTCGGAGGGTGTCGCCTAACGTTATTTCGTTATAACGGAAGTAACGAAGGCGTCTCGAGAAAATGTCATTCTTTTTAGAGATAACAGAGATTTCATGGGGAGCATCGTTACTCTGGTTAGGAGATAACGGGAATTGTATGCCTAAATGGAAAGTTCAGGGGCAAAAGTGTAAATTCAGCTCAGAGCGGATGAAGCCGCCCGGCATGAGGTGGAGAAAAAGAAGCCGTCCGGCTTTAAACCTTATTTCACTAGATTAATTTAAACAGAATTTGAAACGGGCAAACAGCCATTGCTGCTTGTTTCTGCCGAGGAGAGAAGAGAGAAAAGAGAGGAATTCTTAGAAAATCCTCAATTCCCTTGCTTCTATAGCTTGAGATGGATCAAGAGGGGAACATTGTGCCTAGGCAAGCGTGTAGAAACTTGTCGAAGGCCGCTAGGAGGAGGAGGAGGGAATTCGTTTGAACCGAGCAAAAATACGACTTCAATACTCCTCCTTCCGAGCTATATCCCGGTAAAAGGGAGCACAAATTGATGAAACCTCAATCTATCGGGGTAAGCATTCTTGATTCTCTTGATTTTGTCAATTTTGATTGAATTTTGATTGATTTAGGGCTTGACCCGTTTTTTGGGAATTTTTTTTTTTGAATTTTTCTTGTGATTTTGTTGATTATTTTGGGAGTTTGATGATTAACCTATGAGGCTATGGACATAAATTAACATGCATGTGCAATTTATTTGGAAAATATGAGAGTGACTCATTTTTTGAAAATAAAGTGAGGAAAATAATGTCTAAAATATGACGGAGTTCTTGCATGTGCTAGAACTAGGTCAATTTCTGATCATGGGGGGGAAAATAAGATTTTGGACGATGAAAAGGATTCATGCATGCCATCTTGGAAAATTAAAGCTTATGTGCAAAGAATTTTGTGAAAATTGAAATTTTGTTCTTGGGAGAGCAATGTGCTCGGGATGACGTGCTTCAAATAATGAAAGACACGTTTTCTAGGCAAAGGATGCTAGAGATCTCTTATGAATGCTTTTCTTTGAAAATATGTGCACCTTTTTGAATATATGCATGCTTTTGAGATGAAATGAAGGACTGACACATTTTTTGTTGTGTTTTCCTACAGGAGAGCAAGTCGAGGGGACCCGCTGAGGTGGCGGTGAAGTTGTGGGATAGGATGTCCAACTTCGAGAAGGATGGGGTGAACCCTAAGCAGCTGGTGATGGCTACAGGGCTTGATTCTTTCATTGATGCTATTGGTAGAGGCATTCACGTGACCTCTAAGAGTAAGGGGCTGGTCCAGGGCCTCTCAGAGTTCTGGTGGGACACTATCCACAGCTTTCATCTTGGCTGGGGAGAGATTACGGTGACTCCCGCCGACTTCACCGCTATCACTGGCTTGCAGTTCATTGGGAGGCCCGTGACTTAGAGAGATCACATTTCTGCAGCCGATTTTAGAGCTTTAGTGGGATTTGACCTCCGTCCTAAGGGGCTTGGGATGGAGACGAGGTTTGTTGAGGTAGCAGTTCTGGAGTGTATGCAGGGGTTTGCCGCCAATGAGGTGACTGCCCACCAGCTCGTGAGAGCTTTTCTATGGTTGATGCTGTCAGTCACCATTTTTGCGAACTATGGGACATTGGCAATGCTTTGCCTTCTTGACTCTTTGGAGGATTTGGATGAGGTTGGGGCGGTCGTTTGGGGTGAGGCCGAATTTGGCTGAGCTCTACTTCTCTTTGGACTTGTACAGCCGTAACAAGGCTGCTTCGATGAATTGTTTCTCTTTTGCTTTGGAGGTACTCTCACTTTCTTTTCTCTTTTTTTTTTTTTTGTATTTTCTGTCTTGAGATTTTTATGAGAGAAATGACCCCTTTTTGTTTTGAACATGCAGGTCTGGTTCTGTGAGGTGATCGGGTTCTTTCCTTGGAACCAACAGAGTGATCCGGAGATTTTCCCGGCCATGATTCGCTGGAGGGGAGAGGCTAGAGATAAGTTTACCGGGAAGACCCGAATTACTTTAGATTACAAGATGGCTAGGCCCGTCATCAACAGGGATGGTCACGAGGGAATGGATTTCTATCCTTGGAGGAGGTATTCGGAGGCTTTGATAGGGGAGGCCGTGGTGGTGATCAGGTAGAGGAGATGGCTGACAGGGCTGAACTGCGATATCATTTACTTGGGGGACCGCTTTTCCAGGCAGCACGGTCACGTCCCTCCTTTGGGTGCTATCACCCCTCATGACCCTCCACCGCTCATGCTGCAGCCCAGGCATTGGTCGCCGGATGAGATAGAGAGATATCAGGATGGTGTGGCGGCCGAGGAGTATTTTGATCTAGCTACCCCGTACGCCACCTTTGTGGAGCAGCGGTTGAGGACACCGCAGAAGCTAGTGAAGATAGCCGTCGCTCAGGGGTATGGGGAAGCAGAGCCGACTGATCCGCCTATGCCTCCTGCTCAGCTCACCTATGTGGTAAACGGGGTACCGAGGAGGTTCATGGTGCCCATTACTGACACGAGGGAGCCCCAGTATACTCTGCCTGCTGATAGCACTGTAAGTATCTCTAGGTTCCTTCTCTTTTCGGCTTTTTTCTATGATTTTGAGCTTCTTTTGAGATTTTCTGAGTTTTTCTTATCTTTCTCGCAGGTCCCTTCTCCCACCTATGATGGCTTGGTACGGCAGAACAGGGGTTGGAAGGCGTTGGCTCGGTCCCTTCTGAGGAAGCTGGCCTGCGCTTCCAGGGCTGGGGCGAATGTGCAGGAGCCCGTGCGTAAGAGAAGGCACGTTCGGAGCACAACTTCTACCTCATCAGCCTCAGGATATCAGACCTCATCCACCAGCGCTGTGCCTCGGGGACAGGGGCCTAACACGGACATTTTGGAGCAGCTGGCGGAGTATGAGCACGTGGCCGTCAATCTGTCAGATGTGAGTGATGAAGAAGATTTGATGAAGGATCTTGAGTTCTATGAACTGAGCAGCGACGACGATGAGTCGGAAGCTTAGGATTCCTTAGGTTGAACTAGGTTAAAGGAGAACGACAAACAATGAACAATTATGCACATTTTGTTATTTTTTCATTTTATTTGGGTGCCAAGGAGGCAAAGACAATGTATTAATCCTTTATTTGTTTTTCTTATCAATGCTTTATGGTTTTGCATATTACTTGAGCCTCGGGGCAGCTTTTTTGCTTGGGAATGGGGCGGAAATTGGGCCAAAATGGTTTGTGATGATATGTGATTGTATGGATGGTGTTTGGACATGTTTTTATGCAGGTTTCATTGAGAAAGTGGGGTGAGAACTCCACTTGGGCAGCAGCTTTGGCTGCTGCAGATTTTTTTTCTGCAGAAGCGAAAGAAGCCGTCCGGCCAGGTCCTGGGCAAAAGAAGCCGTGCGGCTGGAACCCTTGTCTGAACTGGTTTTTTTCAAATAAAATCAAGAAAGGGCCTTTTCATTTCATTTTCACCCTAGACTTGTCCCAACTGATCCCAGAGCATATTTTTGACCAAAAGTCTTCAATTTCGATCACTCGCCATGGAGAAACCAATCAGATTGCAAAAGGGGAAAAGAGACCGTTTTCTATCCGATCTTCAATCTTGGATGAGGCACAACTTTCAATCTAATAAAGGGGTGTTCGATACCACCTTCAGGATCAAGTCTTTATGGCATTTCAAGGATCTCCCACCCGATTGGGACCTTTTGAGAGCAGTAGCAAGGTTTTGGGACGTCCGGAGACATGTTTACTGCTTTTTTTACAATGAGCTCGTCCCAACCTTTGAAGACTTCCGGGCATTGATTGGGGGTCCATAAATTGAAGTCATTTCGGTGCCTTTGACGGGGGATGTGCCGGTGAGAGTAAAGTTGGCATCTTTTCTGCAAATTTCTCCGAAAGAAGCCGAGGGGATGTTGATAGCCCCTAACAGGATTGACATCTCTGATATCCCGAGCAGGTTTGGGTCTCCAGCTACGGCTGCGACCACAGTGGCTATGGATGCCTTTATCCTTTGCGTATTCTCTTTTCTGTTTACTGCTGAGTCTTTCGGGGTCTGCCACAGTGGCCTTTTGGACATGGTCAGAGATTGCAGGACTGGAAGAGATATTGTTCCACAGATTCTGGGTTAGACTCTGCATGGCGTCAACACGATGGCTAGGGGAGACCATTTCATGAGGTCTGGGAGCCCAGCGGTGCTGACTTTATGGTTACAGGAGAGGCTTGGGGCCTTGCTAGGGGCTTCGCCTACTCAGTGCCCTTGGGTGATTTCCCGGAGGGGTGCACCTAAGCAACAGGATCAGGGTGGCTGGGAGCTGATGATGGCTTGGTTGTCTACCTCTGACATTAACTGGTGGGTGCCTCATTGGAGGGTGCAGACTCGGAGGACGTTTCAGGAGTCCTATATAGTGAGGGTTCCGGGGATCTCTTGGTCATCTTTCTACATCCCCTGCTTAGTATCCAGGCAGTTTGGGATTTTGCAGGAGCCTTTAGATGATTGGAAGGACATCAGTACCATGGAGATGGTGCCTTTTGACATGAGGGACCCAGCTAGCTTCTCATTTTTCTCGAGAGCGTGGACATATGCCGCTTTTCCACCCAGGGCCATTCTCAAGAGCAGGAAGAGTACTATCTTGACCACAGCTTACTTTGACTGGTATAAGAAGGAAATGGGGACGACTCAGGTCGTTTTGGGAGAGAGACGTCAAGCTTTATTGGGGACTGACTGTGATTCGAGCAGGACTCTGAGGGAAGCTGAGGCTAAGGCTAGTTGCCATAACCAGTCAGGTGACCTTTTTAGGGATATGGAAGCCCGATATGAGAGGTTATCGGAGGTCGCTCCCCTTACTGAGGCTCAGAGGTAGGAGGTACGGGCTCATGCCAGGGTAGAGAAGGCACTTATTGACACCGGTTTGGTGGAGGCTCCAGTGAGGATACCTGAGATTGGGATGAGGGAGACCGACATCATAGAGAAGAATAGGAAAAACACTCGAAGAGGTCGAGGTAGAGGGAAGAAGAACAAGGAAGACTCAGTGAATGACGACTGAGAGATCTATTCCTAGGATCCACTTATTGCCTTTTGCAAACACAATAGATTATTAGGTCTTTTTTGTATGTTTTAGATCTTTGTAGCAGGTTAGTAGAGTCAAGAGTAGACCGTGCTTGAACTCATAAAAAAGTTTTTTGACTTGTAATTAACAAAGATATTGTCTTAGAATTTATTCAAGACACATTTCATGAAAATTCTGATGTCTTATTTATTGTTTAGACCGAACCATTTCTGACTGCCTACGTTCCCCTTTTACAAGAAAGACTAAGGGGCTCAGGTCTTCGTAGTTCATTCTGGTGAACTATTGGGATTTTTGTTTTTGTTTTTTTTTCTTTTTGTATTTTTTTTATGTGCAACTCTGCTTTTTGCCTAGACCGCCCTTTTGGATTTTCAGCCTAGCTGGGCATTACTCTTTTTGCACTACTAAATTTTTCTTTTCTTTTTTTCTTTTTTTTTTTTTATGTGCAATTTGCCTAGACCGCCCTTTTTTGGGGTTTTCAGCCTAGCTGGGCATTACTCTTTTTGCACTAAAATTTTACTCTTTTTTTTTTAATTAAATTGTTTTTAGACATAGTACCGGCGGAGCTTGTCACCGTTAACTGGATGAACAAAAGGATTGTCGTCCAGATCCGCAAGCTTCATCGCCCCTCCCGAGAGTATCTTCTGCACCACATACGAGTCAATCTAAACGGGTTCCCATTTCCCCAGAGGGTTGTCTCTGGTAGGGGGCTTTACTTTCAGCACTAAGTCACCCTCTTTGATGTCCCTGGCCTTGACCTTTTTGTCGAATGCCCTGGCCATTCGCCTCTGGTAGGCTTGGGTGTGTTCTATGTCTTTTAGCCTCCTTTCATCAAGTAGGGCCAATTCATCATGCCAGCTGCGTAACCATTCTACTTCATTGACGCTGTTTTCCAGGAGGACCCTTAATGACGGGATTTCCAACTCTACTGGCAGTACTGCTTCCATCCCGTAGGTCAGGGCGAAGTGAGTTTCTCCCGTGGCTGTTCTAACAGACGTTCTATAGCTCCAGAGTGCCAGATACAGCTTTTCGGGCCAGTCACGACCACGGGTGGCCATTTTCCGGATAATCCTTTCGAGTGTCTTATTGGCAGCTTCTACTGCTCCGTTGGTCTGAGGTCTGTATGGGGATGATTTGTGGTGAGTGATTCTGAATTCTGACAACAATCTATCGCAGTCCCCTTCAAAGTGCGACCCATTATCTGAAATGACCTCATTGGGCACCCCATATCTGCACATGATGTTTTCTTTGACAAACTGGGCCACCTTCTTGGAAGTGAGAACCTTGTAGGACTTGGCCTCTACCCCCTTAGTGAAGTAGTCCACTTCCACTAACACAAATTTATGCCCATTGCTTCCTGCTGGGGCTATCTTCCCTATCACGTCAATACCCTTAGTTGCAAACGGCCAAGGAGTCGTCATTCAGTACATGTCATGAGGCAGAAGGTGATTGAGGTTGGCAAACTGTTGGCACTTGTCGCACTCTTTGACATATGCCGGGACACATGTCGATTTCCATGGAAATCCAAAGAGTAGCCCATTCTCGAGGATTACTTGCATCAACGCTTCGGCATTCATATGAGGACCGCAGTGGACCATTGTGGACTTCGGTCATTAACTCTCTTGCCCTTTCTTGGGTGACACATAAGAGGAGTGGTCCTTGGTACCGTTTCTTGTACAGGTCGCCTCCTAGGATGACATAGTGAGAGGCCAACCGTTTCAAAGCTTGCAAGCTCTTGGCTTTGATGCCTTCCCTTGGTCTACCTTCTTCATCTCCGAAAGCTGACTCCCCATCTTTGAGGAACCTGTAACTGACCGTACTGTGGTTCCTTGACAGGCTTGGGTCCCAAGTCTATTTCACAACAGAAAGTCGGGGCTTCTCTTCTACCCACTCTGAATGGTTTTATCGCCTTTCCCTCGGGGATCTCTACCAATGAGGCTAGAGTAGCTAAGGCATCTGCAAATTTGTTCTTGTCTCTCGGCAGGTAATGGAAGGTCACTTCTCTGAACTGCTCAGTCAACTCTTCCATGTAGGCATGATACCTTTGAAGGTTAGGATCCACAAGCCTTCCACTCTGTTGGAGACCTCGGGTTGATGATCGTGGCCGAGTCTCCATAGACCTCGAGTTCCTTGACATTCCTTTCTAAGGCAAACTTCTAAACCAAAGAATGCAAGCTTCATATTATGCGGCATTGTTCGTGGCGTGGAAGTTCAACTTGATGGCTATTGGCGTGTGCTCATCTTTCGGATCGACCAAGAGCATTCCAACGCCATTTCCTTTTGTTAGCAAACTCCATCAAAGAACAAAGTCGCCATCGGTTCTCAGGCTCAACTACGAATATTCCTTCATCTGGGAATTGGGGTTCAGGCCCTCGGTCCTCATTGCTAAGGAAGTTTGCCAGATGGTCTGACAGAGCCTGACCCTTGATTGCCTTTCTTGTCACATAGTTGATGTCATACTCAGCTAGGAAGAACGACCATTTTGCTAGACGCATTGAAAGGGAAGGTTTATCGAAGATGTACTTGATGGGGTCCATTTTCGAGACCAAGTTCACAGAGTGGGCTTGCATGTAATGCTTCAGCTTACCGACTACCCAGACCAGTCCTGCACAAGTTTTTTCACATGCTGTGTAATTGAGCTCACTTCCTTGCAGCTTCCGACTGACAAAGTAAATGGCGTTTTCTACCCGAGAGTCCTTCTTCTCCTGAGCCAGCATAGCCCCAACTGCCGTATCAGTGACAGTGAGATAGAGCAGAAGAGGCTTATGTCCATGTGGGGGGCATAGCATCGGGGGATGTACTAGGTACACCTTGATTTTGTCAAAGGCATCCTGGCATTCCTCAGTCCATTCTGTGTCTGCATTTTTCTTCATGAGCTTGAAGATGGGCTCGCACATGGTAGTCAGCTGGTTGACAAAACGGCTGATATACTGTAACTTTCCTATAAAGCTTTTGACCTCTGTCTGAGTTCGAGGCGGCCTCATGTCCATAATGGCCTTGATCTTTCGGGGATCGACTTCAATACATCGTTCTGTGACCATATACCCAAGGACTTTCCCCCTTGTCACTCCAAAAGTGCATTTGGTAGGGTTCAGTCGCATGGAATGCTGTCTCAACCTTTCAAAGAACTTTCGTAGGTCGACAAAGTGCTGTCCATCCACACCTTTGGAATGGATTATCATGTCATCGACATAGACCTCAATTTCCTTGTGGATCATGTCGTGAAAGAGTACAGTCGCTGCCCTTTGATACGTAGCCCCGGCATTCTTAAGCCCTAAAGGAATCACCGTATAGCAGTACGTTCCCCACGGTGTGGTGAAGGCTGTCTTTTCTTGGTCCTCCTCGGCCATCTTGATCTGGTTGTAGCCAGCAAAGCCATCAACGAAGGATTTGACTTCGTAGTTAGTGGTGGTGTCCACCAGAATGTCTATGTTCGGCAACGGATAGTCGTCCTTGGGACTGGCCTTGTTAAGATCCCGAAAATCTACACAACAGCGCACCTTCCCATTGGCCTTAGTCACAGTCACGATGTTGGATAACCATGTCGGATATTCGATGACCCTGATGAATCCTACCCGCAGTAGCTTCTCAATCTCTTCTTTAACCTGTAGAGACCATTCTAGCTTGATCTTTCTTAGTTTCTGCTTTACTGACTTGGCATCCGGTGCCAGAGGGATTCTGTGCTCCACAATCGAGCTGTCTAGTCCCAGCATATCCTTATATGACCATGCAAACACATCCATGTATTCTCTGAGCAAATTGACCAGTATGTCCTGTTCAGCCCCCTGGAAGAAGTTCCCAATCTTTGTCTCTTTAGGTTCCTCGACAGTACCTAAGTTAACAATTGTCAAAACCTCCTCGGCAGCTTGGGCCCGGTTTTCCTCTTTGTCTGTAACCTGCTTAAAGATTTCTTTAATGTATTGTTCGTTTAGTGTGTTTGCATCTTGTTCAAATAATTCATTATTAACTGTTGTTAAGTTATTAGTTAATTTATCATTTGTTAAGTTGGCAATAAGGGGATACTCGGAAAGATCTATCATTTCATTCAAAGCGAAAGGAAAGATAACATTTGCTACATATTCATAATCTTTAGGCGTGAGGCCTTCAGATGACTCGGTGGACTGGAATTCGAAGACTCCTGACTCACATGACTCTTGACCCTACACTATTTATTGACTCGAAGTGTTTGACTGGGTTGGACAGGGGGGTTTTACTCTTTGCTGATGTTGCCCTGGGGAGAAGCAGTCTTGTTAGCGTTCTTCAAAAAGATGGAAACTTCAAACTGATCGAAAGCTTGTCGAGGATCATTTGTAGGTCGGTGCCTTGGAAAGATGGTGAGAGGATCTAGAGAAGCCTGGTGCAATTTCTCAGTGAGTTCGTCCGTGACAACTGGACTCATTGACTGGAGGGTCTGACTCATCTTGTCAAGACACTGTTGGTAGGTCATCTTCTCTCTGCTGATCTTTGACACCACTACCTTGTCTGTATAACCAACATGAGGGTTGGCCTGGATGATACTGATGAAGTCTTCTTCGGGTGAGACTTTGATTCTGCCTTGGTTAACCATGTATTCTATGGGAGTCTTGTATTCTGCCTCCAGGTCTGCTAGCTTTTCGTTGAACTTCACAATGGCTACGAACTCAGAGTTTTCTGCCTCAAGAGGATCAATGACGGCGGGATTGTTGGGCTAGACTTTGTTTTGGATGATTGGTTCCTTGGTGGGCTCCTTGGCGTAGCTGACATAATAGTCTAACTTGCCCGAGGGCTCTCCTAGAGTTCCCACACTCTTATCCCCTGCTTCATACCTTTCCTTCAGCCTTTGTTGCGTGGACTTCTTCTTCTTCCTCTTTCTTGAGGGAGCATCTTCGTTGATCCAGTCTTGGTAAGAGTCTTCCAAGCATCCGTCACAATCACACACGTCGTACCAAATGTGGGGTCTGGGCTGAGCTGGGACGACCCCTCCAAGTACTTGGTTATCACCATTGTTCATTACCACATCGGCCATTCTTAACACTGGGTTGATAAGACTGACGGTTTTGATGAGCTATCTGGGAATTCTGCACTGACAAGCCTCTGACCCGATATTCTCACCCACTTCTTTCTCGCTGCGGGAAAGGGATAGGTAAGGTTTAGACTCTGGGGTAGGTGTTTAGGCTGAAGGCTCAAGCAATATGCAAATTAAGAATCTTTCAGTTTACTTGAAACAGTGTCTTTTATTAATTTCTATTTGGTTGGAAAAGGGGTTGCCCTTCTTTTTCGCAACTACTCTAGATCCTGGATCAGTGGGTTCCGTCACTATGTCTATAAGCCCCTCGTTTTCCACCTGTATTTCGACCTCCCACGGTGGACAGCCCCGGGCGAGGTTCCTAAAGGGCACGCGGATCCCACCGACCGAGAGAGAAGAACGCTCCTAGGGGTCTAGTGGGTCATAGGAACTTTTGACGCACGAGTGATGCGGATTATGGTCAAGGCAATGCCGGGAAAGTCTCGTCTTTCAGCCTTAACGGAATTTTGGCAGAGTTTCGCTTGCGCGGTTGACGTTTTGACTTTGGCATTGTCCAATGAAAATAATAGGCATGGGTCGGACGGTAAAAGCCGAATGACACAGCGTCACATTGAGCTTTGTTGCATACGTCGTGCGAGTCAAAGTCAAAGTCAATGCCGGGTCAAGATCTTGCCAAATTTTCCTTGACGGAATTTCGGCAGAGCTTCGCTTGCGCGAAAGATCTTTTGATTTTTGGCACGGACACGGGCTTGACTCTTACGTATCCCGTGGGGGTCAAAGTCAAAGTCAATGCCGGAGTCAAAATTCTGTCCATTTTTCCTTGACAGAATTTCGGCAGAGTTTCGCTTGCGCGAAGAGTCTTGACCCTCGACATGGGCTAAGGTTTGACCTTTACGGGGTATGCAATTAGGCTGTATGACACAGTCTAGACCAAAAACCAACCAAAAGTCACGGTTTTTAAAATGTGTGACACGGACTGTGCATTGGTCGACACTGGCTGCCATGGGGAGTTTGGGATGATTCCGTGCGCGCTCGGGAGCATCGTAATGCTTTCCGTGACTGCAGCTGAACAACCACCCCTGGTTAAAAGGACCTGCGTGCAAAGTGTAAAGGATATAATGGTGCGCGTAGTGTGCGGCCTCCTGAAAATGTTCCTTTTTGAGTTAAAACAGAGATTTTCAGAAATGTGTTTTAAAGGAATGATTTTCGGGACGGGGGAAATGCAACAATTAAGCACGTAAATTTTCTGGAGCCCGGCCGCCTTGGAACCGAATAGCCCCAAGCCGCCTAAGCCGCGCATTAGCCTCAGATTGTGTCCTGGTGGAATTGCCCAAAGAAGCCGCCCGGCCAGGATCTGAGAAGATCAAGCCGTACGGCTGGATCAAGCAATTTTCCAGATTCCAAAATTTTTTCATTTGCAGGTTGTTCCCCGAACACTTTGGCACCTTTTCAACTCTAGAAAGCTTCCTGTTCAGTATTCAGAATATGCACAATCCCAAAAACCAAAATGCATGCAAGGCATAAGAAAGAAAGCAAGCACGAAAATTTGGATCCGTGACGGAAGGCAAACCCTCAAAAGTTTTTCTTTTATTTTTGAAATGATACCGGTACGTGGCATTGTTCTACCATAATTTATCCCCGGCTCCGCAAGGAGGCGTCGAAGAGGAAACTTAATGGTTTCCACCTATATACCAAGAATCTTTTTTTTTTAGAAAAAACTTATTTTCATACCCAGCGGAGTCGCCAAACTGTGAATGTGTGCCCAAAATGAGGATCGCGGCATTTTTATCTTTTTTGTTGAACCGCTTTCTCGTGTAAGGGGTCACCGCCTCACATCGGTTTGAAGACATCTGGTTTAAATTGAAAAAACGGAGTCGCCACGCCATTTTGATTTCCTCAAAACTTTGAAAAAAAAGGATTAGGGTCCGGAGGTTAAGTTACCCCTTGAGAAGAACGTTTGGCGTTCACCCAAGGAGCCTTGCCGAAGCAATTCTTCCAAGATCCAACTTTCGTGCTTGCTTTTGTGCTTTCGTGTGTGAGATGTGATTTTGATAAAGGAGGGAGGTGATTTTGAGTGGGTTTTGGTCTCTGAAATTTCGTGGTTTCAGTTGGGCAGAGTAACAATGCTCCAATTCTTTTTAAAATGAATAGAGGAGGCCTCTATTTATAGGCAGTTTTGTGCTTCCTAATGAAGCCGTGCGGCATTAACCACTTGCCAATGAAGCCGTGCGGTCTTATCCATTTGTGACTCAGCCTGTTCCTAGAACCATGCAAGGTGGCGTTCTAGAAGGTCTTTCCAGCGAGGGACTACGTGGAATTTTAATTCCTAACAAGTTTTTCACCCCTCGAAACGTTTGGGAAAGTTCCAAAATTTCCCCTGAACATTAGGAAAGTTCGGAAAATTGCCGAAAAACTTAACCGGAAGGCATGAGCCAGATTTGGGTACTTACAACTGCAACAACATGTTCCTCTATGGCGGTTAAGTACTCGTCTTGTGTTTTCTATTTGCTAAGTTTTTGCTCGTCTCATTTATACTAACTCTTTGTCCCTTTGTATGTGCAGTTCTTACCCTCACCCAAGAGTCACAGATGGAGATCTAGAATTGTTGACCTTGGTGATCGCAGGAGAAGTCACAAGGAGCATGGTAGGACCAATGTACGGTCTAGAAAGGAGAGTGAGGCCATATCTAGGAACAACTTGCTCCCAAAAGAAGGAGTAAAGATGGTTCCCATTGATGGCACCGAGCCAATGCAGTCCATCGAGCCAGAGATTCTAGTGGATGCCTCTAGGGCGGAGGGAAGAGTGGAGCCCGAGCTCGCTACAGGGTCAAGAAATGACCCTCAACCTGAGTCGATGGAGGGCCAAGTGTGCCAGGCTGACTTTGTTGATCTGAAGAACCTGGATGGCCAGGATGACAAGAGGGAGATCTAGCCCTTACTCGAACCAGAAAAAGGTCAAGGGTGGTAGTGGTTTCGTAGGGGGCTGGCATTTATAGGTCGTCAGGCTCTAGGTCTAGCATCCCATGTAGTCAAGATCCCACTTCAAGGGATGTAGTGAAGGTGCAGTCCAAAGTGGATGCACTAGGGGATGTAGCCCCCTTGACTGGGGTGAATTCTATATGCCGGGAATACCCCGAGCTCGCTCTAGGCCAGGCCGTCATCCGTCGAGCATCGGATAGGGACCTGCTTGCCACTTTTGCTGAGGAGGGCTTGACTGTCAGAAGGAGTAAAGTGATCGCTCCGGCCTACTTGCTTCCGAGGTAACACTTAAGTCTTTTCCCTACTTTTTCACTTACTTTAACTGTCATTATTTTGATCGCTTTGTTTCTGTTTCGCAGTCTTTGGCTTTGACCGAGCAAGCTAGATGCAGCTAGAGGGCGGCCCTGGAAAAGGAACAGATTGCCCAAGCCAATTACTCCAGGAAGGCTTGGGAGGCAGCGAAGCTGAAAATGAAGCTGAAGGAGGCGGACTCCCAATGCTCGGCTCTCCAAACTGCATATTTTAATGCCGAGAATGAGTGAGATGAAGCTTATGTGGCCCTGAAGGTGGAAAAGGAGCATCTCGCTCCCCTTAAAGAGCAAGTAGATGCTTGGGCTCCGACCAAGGCTGCATTGGAGGAGGAGGTGGCCCAAGCCAAACAAGACAAGGTTAAGCTGGAGGATTAGGTGGAGCAGCTATCGAGCTGGCACAAGATCGTAATACTAGATTGCTCAAGCTCGACGAGGATCATAACGCTTACGGGGCCAAGTGGAAGGAGGAAGCCCAATTTAGGGAGAGGAATGTTGTTTAGATATTCAAGGCCAGTGATGAGTGCTACAACATCATAGTGTCTCGAGATAGAGATTTCTATGATGTAGAGCACCAACACATGGCTCATCGGGCCATAGTAGATTCTACTGTCGACATAAGTGTTAACAAGTTGGTGCAGTGGGCCTTCGAGGATCGCTATGATGAGCTAGCCCCCACCGGCCACTCCCTGGTTCCCTATAACTCCAATGATCTTGGCGTTATTGCCAAGCAGGATGCAGAGGTTGGGCTTGAGCCCTGGGTTGCTCCAGCTGTGTAAGTACCCCAATCCGAACCGCTCTCCATTCGAGCATACGGGAAACACCGAGGATTCACGCATTCGTGATCCCGAAGACCCGTAACATCTAAAAGGTCCAAGCTGACCAGCCAAACCAAAGAAGGACCTTTCAGGGATAAAAGGGAATTCAAGGACTTTGTAGGATATAACAAAAAAGGTAAAAATACATCAGCTTGCATACATGTCCGTACGGACACATATGAAAAGCAAGATGTGTCCGTACAGACACTTATGTCAACACGCCAAAATCATTGCAAAATCTCCACAAAGTCCACAATATTCCTTGAAATCCAGGAAAACCAAAAATTTGTAATTACACAAGAGTCCGTACGGACACTTTTGCAAGTTTTTGAGTCCTATAAATAGAGGGCTCCCCCTCTCATTTCATTCACACCTCAACCTTCTCCTATCTCCCCCCAGCCTTCTGGCAGCCTTCTAAGCCATCCCGACCCCTTTTGGTCCTTCTCGAGGCCTCCCGAGCCATCTCGAGGCACTCCCGAGCCTTCCCGAGGTGCTCCAAAGCCCTTCCGAGGCGATCCCGGTCCGTCCTGATTGACCTCCCAACGTCCCACAAACACTATTCATCCCTAGCCAAACTCCAAACACCCAAATGACCCAAACCGGTCCAAACTCGTGAGTCCAAACGAGTGTGAACGAGTGCTAATTAGGGGAGGTTCTACCCGAGTGAGTGCAGAATTTCTTTCCTCTTTAGAAACCCCGAGTGTGATATCGAGAGTTAACTAGGGGAGATTTTGCCATTAGTGAGGGCAAAACCTCTCTCCTCTTTAAACACCGTCAGCCAAACACATTCCTCCTACAAACCCTGTTGGTGATTTTAGTGTCATCAACTATTTTATTGTAATAGTGATTTACTAGAGATCAATGTGATTATGTATTGGACTCGGATACTAGTAAGGGAAAGTGTGGAGTACACACTCGTTTGAGCTAATATGAAATCAACCTCGAATAAAGAAGTAAAGGTTAAAGGGTAGCACATTTGACTTTGCTGATGTGCTCGGCCGAGCAGAGCCTTGACTCGCCCGACCATAGCATAGCAGATTGTCAAAGTTTCTGGACAGTCATGCTCGGCCGAGGCATATGCCTTGCTCGGCTGAGCAGAATGATTGACACGGCCGTGCAGTTCACATGACACGGTCGAGCACCTGGGCAAAAATTCTATGGACATCTTTGCTCGGCCGAGCAAGTCACATGACTCGGCCGAGCAGTTCCTGAACTGGTGTCATTTCAAACTGGAAAGACACAATGGTTGGCTAAAGTCATGACTGTTAATTAAATCCTTTAACTTATACCTTTCCATCTGTTTAAATACAGAATTTGATCTCCTTTGTATTACACACAATATATACAACACAACGAAAACACAAAACAATTCTCAAGTTTAGATTTGTCTTCTTTGCCTAGAAACATATTGTGTGATTGTCTTATCCCAATAAAGATTTCATGTAACCCAGGCAATAAGGGTCGAAATACTTTATTCGGAAAGTGGATTATACACGATTCAATCATATATCCAGCCTTATTATCAACACCGAGACCCTATATCCCCAACAAACCCTAGGGAGATAGAACTTAACCAACATTGGTGAGTTCTCCTTCCGCACATTTAAATACTGCTCTAATTTTCAGTCTTGAAATACTTTACTGCTTTTAATTTATTGCTTACAATGTAGTCTAAATTTACAATTCACGCATACACAAACCGTCCAAATGATCCCACAAGGCCTTCCATTGCACTTGTGAATGTGTGCCCAAATTTTTTTGGAATTCACGCGAGTTTGAAGACATCCGGTTTAATTTGAAAAACGGAGTCGCCACGCCATTTTGATTACCTCAAAACTTTGAAAAAAAGGTTTTATGGGTTCGGAGGTTAAGTTACCCCTTGGGAAGAACGGATCGTCGTTCACCCAAGGTGCCTTGCCGTAGCAAGTCTCCCAAGATTCCATTTATCGTGCTTGCTTGCGTGCTTTCTTGTGTGCATGTGTTTGAAAATAGGGGGGGGGATGTCCCAAGTTGTCTTCCGGACGTACAAACCATTTATTGGTTGTCGCTCGGGATTTCTTGGATTTTATGTATTCGGGATTTTGATCTCGTCCTCATCTTGGACTTGTGATCATCGCTTTTTAACCTCGGAACTTGCGTGATCGAGAGAATGACTCCCTTTATAGTCAAAGATGAGGTTCTTTAGAAAAGGAGGGTCCTTAGCCCATCAATCCTACGCTTTAAGACGGTCGAGCTCATATAGATGCTTCATACTCGTCTTAAGCGATAATTGGAGATATAGGGTTCAAGGTTGTCCCTTTCTAAAGAAATCATGAAACCTTTTATGGAAGAAACGATGTAAAGATAGGATCTTTTACACCGGTCCGCTCCAAGGTTGCTAATGGGGGACATAGGGGAATGCATGTAAAAATGACATTTTTAGTGAAAAGATGACATTTTTGGGTTGCAAAGGATGCTTTTTGATTTAAAGAAGTGATCTTTATTGCAAAGGATGCATTTTGAATATAAAGACATGATTTTTTATGCAAAGGATGCATTTTTATGAAGAAATTGGGATTCAATATGCAAGGGATGCATAAAGATTGCATTTTGAAAAGCATAGGATGCTAATTTAGGATAAAGATATGATCTTTAATGCAAAGGATGCATGAAAAAGGATTTTATGTGCAAATGATGCATTTTTTATGATAAAGACTTGATCTTTATATGCAAAGGATGCATTAAGATGACATTTTTATGTAAAAATGGGGTTTTTAGGTGCAAAGGATGCACCTTTATATATAAAGATTACATTTTTAATGGCAAGGGATGCCTAATGCATGCAAAGGGGAAGGGGGATGATAAAGATATGATCTTTAAGCTACCAAGTCCTAAGCAAAAATAATAACAATATATGAATGCAATGAGCAATTTAATTCACATAGAGCAATTAGGATGCAAGGTTAGGGAGTGAGAGGTTACCAATGGCTTCCTCTTCTTCTTTGGATGGAGCTAGGAGGAAGGATCGATCTTGGATCTTCAAGGAGGAGGGAGGAGGCTTCTTGGCTTTCTTCTTCACCTTCTTGGACTTCCAGCAGCCTTTGGGAGAGTGTTTTTCGTATTGTGGTATTGTATTTTGTTCATCTCCTTTCTAGAATGGGTAGAGGAGGGCTCTATTTATAGGCAGTCTGGGAAGAGCGAATGAAGCCGTGCGGCTGGAGGTCCTTGGCTAATGCAGCCGTGCGGCATTATCCACAATGACTCAGCACTTCTAGAATCATGCAAGGTGGCAAATTCTAGAACCTTTCTCCCAATTAAGAAAAACGTGTTTCTTAATGGATAAGCCTTCCTTTCAGCCCTTAATTAATTTGGAACAGTTCCGGAATATTTCCGGAACACTAGGAAGGTCCGGGGAATTACCGGAAAACTTACCGAAATTGCCGAAAAGTTTAACCGGAAGGCATGAGCCAGATTTGGGTACTTACAGAAGCCCCTCGGCAACGTCACTTGCAAGGCGAGTGGGGTTGTCGATAGAAAAGGATCCAATCTGGTGAATGCCGAGACGGATCGAGAGACCGAGGTGGTCGAGTGGCTGAACCTTCGGAAGGCTACCTACGTATCCCGAGTGGGAATCAAGCCAGGCCGTAGTTCGAAAGAGATCCGCTGAGGAATGGAGAAGAGAAACTGGTCTCTTGCTGGGGAAATAGAAGGGAAAATGACCTAAGAGGTCAAGCAATTGATCCTACTGGGGATATGCTAGAAGCGACCGAGGTGGTCAAATATCTGGATCTCTATGAGGGGCTACTTCATCACTGAGGAGCGATGAAGGAACAAGGTGACCAAAGTGGTCAGATGGCTGGACCTTTTATGAAAGGCTACCTACGTATCCCGGAGGAATCAATCCTTGATCGTAGTTCAAGCATCACTAGATAGGTTAAGAACGATGTCTAGGATCCTTGAGGTTTTGACAATTAATGGAGGTTGTCACCTGATTGACAATTAATGGAGGTTGTCACCTGATTGACAATTAATGGAGGTTGTCACCTGATTAAACTAGAGCTCACGTCACTATCGAGTGGATAGAGGCAGCTGAAGTTGAGATAACTTGAGCATACTTCACTATCGAGGAGATAGAGGTAGCTAAAGTTTGGAAAACTGAAGCATACTTCACTATCGAGGAGATAGAGGTAGCTAGAGTTAGGAGAACTTAAGCATACGTCACTATCTGTGATAGAGGTAGCAAAAGTTAAGAAGAACTTGAGCGTACGTCACTATCTGTGATAGAGGTAGCTTAAGTTCGGAAGAACTCGAGCATACTTCACTATTCGTGATAGAGGTAGCTAAAGTTAAGAAGAACTTGATCATACTTCACTATTCGTGATAGAGGTAGCTTAAGTTCGGAAGAACTCGAGCATACTTCACTATTCGTGATAGAGGTAGCTAAAGTTTAGAAGAACTTGAGCATACTTCACTATTCGTGATAGAGGTAGCAAAAGTTAAGAAGAACTCGAGCATACTTCACTATTCGTGATAGAGGTAGCTTAAGTTTAGAAGAACTCGAGCATACTTCACTATTCGTGATAGAGGTAGCTTAAGTTTAGAAGAACTCGAGCATACTTCACTATTCGTGATAGAGGTAGCAAAAGTTCGGATTTCGACAATTCGGAGGTTGTCACCTAGCGTTATCCCGTTATAACGGAATTAACGGAGGCGACTGGGAAGAAAGCTTAATTGCTTAGGAGATAAGGGATATCTTCTGAAAAAGATGTTATCTTATTTAAAGGATAAGGAGAATTGTAGGCCCAAGTGGAAAGTCCAGGGGCAAAATTGTAATTTCTGCTCAGAGCGAAAGAAGCCGCCCGGCATGAGAGGGAGGCAAAAGAAGCCGTACGGCTGGAAGATTAATTTTTCTAGATTATTTAAAATCAGATTTTGAACGAGCTATTGGGCATTACTGCCGCCCATTCCAGCCGAGGGAGAGAGAGAGAGAAGAGAGGAAGAAAATTCGAAATTCCTTCTATCCCCTTGCTTCCTTTGATCAAGAATGGATCCGGTGCCAAGGCAAGCGAGGAGGAATATCTCCGCGGCCGCTCAGAGGAGGAGGAAGGAGCTCGTTCGTACGGATAGGAGGTATGACTTTCTTACACCTCCATCGGAGCTCTATCTGGGGAGAAGGGAGCACAAATCAACGAACCCGCGATCGGTTGGGGTAAGCATTCTTATTTGGCTCAATTTCGTCGATTTTGATTGAGTATTGATTGACTTAGGGCTTGACCCAAATTTTAAGAATTTTCTAGGATTTTCCTAGGATTTTTGAATGATTTTGAGACATTGACGAATAACCTATGAGGCTAAGAACAATGCATGTGCAATTTATTTGACAAAAATAATGAGAATGACCCACTTTTTTCTCGAAAATAAAGTAAGAATGATAATTGTCTAAAGTGAGACGGAGTCCTTGCATGTGCTAGAACTAGGTCAAAATTTTGATTATCAATGAGAAAACAGGATTTTGGAAGATGAAAAGAATTCATGCATGCCATTTTGTTGAAAAATAATGCTTATGTGCAAAGAATTTTGAAAATTGTGATTTTGTGCTTTAGGAAAGCAATATGATCGACATGACGTGTTTCAAGTGATGAAAGACGTATTTTTTCATGCAAAGGATGCTAGAAAGATTTTTATGAATGCTTTTCTTTTGATAATATGTGCACTTTTTGAACATATGCATGCTTTTGAAATGAGATGAAGGACTGACACATTTCTTTTGCTGTGCTTGTCTACAGGAGAACAAGTCTAGAGGACCATCTGAGATAGCAGTGAGATTGTGGCAGAGGATGCCGAATTTTGAGAAGAATGGAGTGAACCCCAAGGAGTTGGTAAGGGCTACCGGCCTAGATTTGTTCATTGAGGCTATCGGCAGGGGTATTCACATCACTTCTAAGAGCAAGGGGTTGGTCCAGGCCCTTTCAGAGTTCTGGTGGGATACCACTCATAGCTTCCATCTTAGTTGGGGAGAGCTGACAGTGACTCCCGCTGATTTCACAGCTATCACTGGCCTACAGTTCACTGGGAGGCCTGTGACTTGGAGGGACCACATCACGGCGGAGGAGTTTCAGGATCTGGTTGGGTTTGAGCTCATTCCCAAAGGGCTCGGAATGGAGACGAGGAACATCGAGGTGGCAGTCCAGAACTGCATGCGGGAGTTCGCCGCTAATGATGTGACTGCCCACCAGCTTGCTAGAGCCTTTGTGTGGTTGATGCTGTCAGTCACCATCTTTGCTAATTCTGGGACTCTGGCCATGACTTGCCTCCTCGATTCTCTGGTGGATGTAGATGGGATTGGGACGGTCTCCTGGGGTGAGGCCGGATTGGCAGAGCTCTATTTCTCTCTTGACATGTACAGCCGGAATAAGGCTGCTTCTATGGATTGCTTTTCCTTTGCTCTTGAGGTAGTCCCTCTTTCTTTTCTCTTTCTTTTCTTGTCTTGAGACTTTTATGAGAGAAAAATGACCTTTTTGATGTTTTGAACATACAGGTCTGGTTCTGTAAGGTGATTGGGTTCTTTCCGTGGAACCAACAGAGCGATGTCACCATCTTCCCTGCTATGGTTCGCTGGAGGGGAGATGCGAGGGATAAGTTCACGGGGAAGACCCAGATCACCTTCGACTACAAGATGGTGAAGCCAATCATTAATAAGGATGGGCACGATGGAGTGGACTTCTACCCTTGGGGCAGGTATCCAGAGATTTTGCTAGGAGAGGCCATTAAGGCGACGAGACAGAGGAGATGGCTCACTGGGCTGACATGTGATGTCATCTATTTGGGGGACCGTTTCTCGAGGCAGCATGGCTATGTCCCTCTATTGGATGCCATTACTCCACATGATCCTCCAGCACGGATGCTACAGCCCAGGGATTGGCAGGCAGATGAGATAGCTAGGTACCAGGGAGGTATAGCCGCGGAGGAGTACTTTGACATGGCTACCCCGTATGCTGTGTTCGTGGAGCAGCGACTGAGGACGCCACAGAAGCTGGTGAAGCTGGCGGTCACTCAGGGATATGGGGAGGACGAGCCTTCTGATCCGCCGATCCCTCCTGCGCACCTTTCATATGTGGTCCACGGAGTACCGAGGAGGATGAGGATTCCTGTCCCCGACACCAGGGAGCCCCAGTATACCTTGCCGCCTGACAGCACTGTAAGTACACTTTTAGGGTCTTATTCCTTTTCTTTTTTAGATTTCTCTGCTTTTTGCAATTTCTGAGATTTTTCTGAAATTTTTCTCCTCGTTTTCTCAGGTTCCAGCTCGAACTTATGACAGATTGGTCAGGCAGAATAGGGGCTGGAAGGACATGTGCCGATCCCTCTTGAAGAAGCTGGCTTGCACTTCAAAGGCTGCAACAGGCGTGCAGGAGCCAGTGCGCAAAAGGAGGCACGTCGGGGGCACAGCATCCTCCTCATCGGCTTCGGAGTACTCTTCTAGCGCCAGGCCTCGGGGACGAGGACCCAATGCTGACATCTTGGAGCAGCTGGCTGAGTACGAGCACGATAATGTCCATTTGTCAGATGTAAGCGACCCGGAGGACTTGATGAGGGAGGCGAGCGTCTATGAGCTAAGCAGCGATGAGGAGGAAGAAGAATCGGAGACCTAGGAGGTCTCTAGAGTGGATTAGGAACAAAAACAAACAATGAACAAGTTTTATGCACATTTTGTTTATTTTTTGCTTTATTTGGGCGCCGATGGGGCGAAAACAATATGTTAATGTTTTATTTACTTTTCTAATCCATGCTTTTTTTAATTTGCATATTATCTGAGCCTCGGGGCGGTTTTTTGCATGGAATTGGGGCTGAAACTGGGCCAAAATGATATATAATGATATATAAATGCTTGAATGGCCTTTGGACATGATTTTGTACAGGCTTTGGTTGGAAAAGTGGGGTGAAAACTCCCTTTGGGCAGCAACTTGGTTGCTGCAGATTTTGCTTTCCACATCAGGCAAATGAAGTCGTGCGGACAGGTCCCAAGGGCAAATGAGGCCGTGCGGCTCACAGTTCTGTCTGGACTGGTCATTTTCTGAATAAAAGCAAGGCTTGGCCATTTCACTTCATTTTTAACTTAGACTTGTCCCAACTGTTCCCAGAGCACATTTTGGACTTAAAGACACCATCTTTGGTCATTTTGCGATGGAGAAGCCCGTCAGATTGCAAAGGGGGAAGCGAGACCGTTTTCTGTCCGATCTTCAGTCTTGGGTGAGACATAACTTCCAATTTCACAAGGGGCTGCTTGATTCTTCCTTCAAGATCAAGTCTTTATGGCATTTGAGAGATCTCCCGCCCGATTGGGACCTTTTGAGAGCAGCAGCAAGGTTCTGGGACGTCCGGAGACATGTTTACTGTTTTTCTTACAATGAGATTGTCTCAACGCATGAAGACTTCCGAGCCTTGATTGGGGGTCCGGAAACTGAGGCTATATCTATTCCGCTGATCGAAGACGTGCCGGTGGCGGCAAAGCTTGCATCTTTTCTGCAGATTTCTCTGGGAGAGGCTGAGGGGATGATGATAGCCCCGGACAGGATTGACCTTTCTGATATCCCGGGCAGGTTTGGGTCTACGGCTATGGCTGCGACCACGGTGGCTATGGACGCATTTATCCTTTGCATATTTTCTGCTCTGTTCACCGCTGAGTCCGTGGGGGATCTGTCATGGTGGTCTCTTGGACATGGTCAGAGACTGCAGGGCTGGGAAGGACATTGTCCCACTGGTTTTGGGGGAGACATTGCATGGCATTGACAGGATGGCTAGGGGAGACCATTTCATGAGGTCTGGGAGTCCGGCTATGCTGACTTTATGGCTGCAGGAGAGGCTCGGGGCTTTGCCAGGGGCTTTGCCGACTCAGTGCCCTTGGGTGATTTCTCGGAGAGGTGCACCTAGGCAGCAGGACCAGGGTAGCTAGGAGCTGATGATGGCTAGGTTATCCACTTCGGACATTCGCTGGTGGGTACCTCATTGGAGATTACAGACTAGGAGGACATTTCAGGAGTCCTATGCTGTGAGGGTTCCAGGGTTTTGCTGGTCGTCCTTCTACATTCCTTGTTTGGTATCCAGGCAGTTCGGGGCCTTACAGGAGCCGTTGGGCGATTGGGAGGACATCCGGACCATGGAGGTGATGCCATTGGATATGAGAGATCCAGCCAGCTTCTCATTCTTCTCGAGGGCTTGGACATATGCTGCTTTCCCACCCAGGGCTATCCTCAGGAGCAGGAAGAGTACCATCTTGACTACAGTCTACTTGGATTGGTACGAGAGGGAGATGGGGGAGACTCAGGTCATTCTGGGGGAGAGACGTCAGGCTTTATTTGGAGCTGACTGCGACTCGAGTAGGACTCTGAGGGAAACTGAAGCTAAAGCAAGTCACCATAACCAGTCGGGTGACCTGATCAGAGACATGGAGGCACGATACAAGAGGCTTTCTGAAGTCGCTCCCTTGACTGAGGCTCAGAAGGAGGAAGTACGGACTCGTGCTCGTGTAGAGAGGGCACTTATTGACACGGGTTTGGTGGAGGCTCTAGTGAGGATACCGGAGATAGGGATGAGGGACACCGATATTATAGAGAAGAAGAGGAAGAAGACTCGACGGGGTCGAGGAAAAGGGAAGAAAACCAAAGAAGACTCAGCGAATGACAACTGACAGATCTTTTCTTAGGGTTCCCTTATTGCCATTTTGCAAACATATTAGTTTATTAGGCATTTTATTTTATTTTAGATCTTTGTAGCAGGTTAGCAGAGTCAAGAGTAGACCGTGCTTGAACTCATCAAGAAGTTTTTAACTTGTAATGAACAAGGATATTATTTTAGAAATTAATCAAGACACATTTCATGGAAATTCAAATGTCTTATTGCTTGGGACTCGTTTTATGAAAACTGAAATGCCCTTTATTTTTTTTTATTGTTTAGACCGAACCATATATGACTGCCTACGTTCCCCTTTTACAAGAAAGACTAAGGGGCTCAGGTCTTCGTAGTTCATTCTGGTGAACTAACAAAAATAGGTCTTTTGACTTCTTCTTCTTTTTTTTTTTTTTCTTTTTTTTTTATGTGCAACCCTGTTTTTGCCTAGACTGCCCTTTTTGGGTTTTCAGCCTAGCTGGGTATTACTCTTTTTGCACTAAGATTTTTTTATTTTCTTTTTTTTTTATATTTTATTTTTTTTAGACATAGTACCTTCGGAGTTTATCACCATTGACTGGGTGGACAAAGGGATTGACATCCAGGTCTGCAAGCTTCATTGCTCCTCCCGATAGTATCTTCTGCACCACATACGGGCCGATCCAAACGGGTTCCCATTTTCCCAGGGGGTTGTCTCTGGTAGGGGGCTTCACTTTCAGCACTAAGTCACCCTCTTTGATGTCCCTGGCCTTGACCTTTTTGTCAAATGCTCTGGCCATTCGCCTCTGGTAGGCTCGAGTGTGCTCCATGGCTTTTAGCCTTCTCTCATCGAGCAGGGCCAACTCATCATGCCGGCTACGCAACCACTCTACTTCGTTGACACTGTTTTCCAGGAGGACCCTTAATGACGGGATTTCCAACTCTACTGGTAACACTGCTTCCATCCCGTAGGTTAGGGCAAAAGGAGTTTCTCCTGTGGCCGTTCCGAGCGTTCGCCTGTAGCCCCAGAGTGCCAAATGCAGCTTTTCGGGCCAATCACGACCACGGGTGGCCATTTTCCGAATGATCCGTTCGAGCGTCTTATTAGCAGCTTCCACGGCTCCATTAGTCTGAGGTCTGTACGGGGACGACTTATGGCAAGTGATTCTGAACTCTGACAGCAATCTACCGCAGTCTCCTTCAAAGTGCGACCCATTATCAGAAATGATCTCGTTGGGCACCCCATATCTACACATTATGTTTTCTTTGACAAACTGGGCCACCTTCTTGGAAGTGCGGACCTTGTAGGACTTGGCCTCTACCCACTTGGTGAAGTAGTCGATGGCTACTAGCATGAATTCATGCTCGTTGCTTCCTGCCGGGGCTATTTTCCCTATCACATCAATACCCCAAGTTGCGAACGGCCAAGGAGTCGTCATGCAGTATAGGTCATGAGGCGGGAGATGGTTGAGGTTGGCAAACCGCTGGCATTTGTTGCACGCTTGGACATGCTCGACACAGTCTGTTTCCACGGAAATCCAGTAGTAACCCATTCTGAGGATCACTTGCATCAGGGCTCTGGCATTCATGTGAGGACCGCAAGGACCATTGTGGACTTCGGTCATCAACTCTTTGGCCCTTTCTTGAGTGATACACAAGAGGAGTGGTCCTTGATACCGCTTCTTGTACAGGTTGCCTCCTAGAATGACATAATGGGAGGCCAACCTTTTCAAGGCTTGCAAGCTCTTGGCTCTGATACCTTCTTTCGGTCTACCTTCTTCGTCTCTGAAAGCTGACTCTCCATCCTTGAGGAATTGGTAAATTTGATTGTACCAAGGTTCCTTTATAGGCTCGGGTCCCAGGTCTACTTCACAACAGAAAGCTGGGGCTTCTCTTCTACCCACTCTGAAGGGTTTTATGGCTTTTCCCTCGGGGATCTCTACCAGTGAGGCTAGAGTAGCTAGGGCATCTGCGAATCTGTTCTTTTCCCTTGGCAAGTAGTGGAAAGTCACTTCTCTGAACTGTCCAGTCAACTCCTCCATATGGGCATGATACCGCTGCAAATTAGGGTCCACAGTCTTCCATTTGTTGGAGACCTGGTTGATGATCAGGGCTGAGTCTCCATAAACTTCAAGCTCTTTGACATTCCTTTCTAAGGCAGCTTCTAAACCAGCAATGCAGGCTTCGTACTCGGCGACATTGTTCGTGGCAGGGAAGTTCAACTTGAGGGCTATGGGGGTGTACTCATCTTTCGGATCGACCAGTAGCATCCCTACGCCATTTCCTCTTTTGTTAGCAGCTCCGTCAAAGAATAACTGCCATCGGTTCTCAGGCTCAACTGCAAAGATTCCTTCATCTAGGAATTGGGGTTCAGGCCCTCTATCTTCATTACTGGGAAAATTTGCCAGATGGTCTGACAATGCTTGACCCTTGATGGCCTTTCTGGTCACATAGTTGATGTCGTATTCTGCTAAGAAGAAGGACCACTTTGCTAGACACATCGAGAGGGAAGGCTTATCAAAGATGTACTTGATGGGGTCCATTTTCGAGACCAAGTTCACAGGGTGGGCTTGCATATAATGCTTCAATTTGCCGACTACCCAGACCAGTCCTGCACAAGTCTTTTCACATGCTGAGTAATTGAGCTCACTTCCTTGCAGCTTTCGGCTGACAAAGTAAATGGCATTCTCTACCCGAGAGTCTTTCTTCTCCTGAGCGAGCATAGCCCCAACTGCCGTATCAGTGACAGTGAGATAGAGCAGAAGAGGTTTCTGTCTATGTGGGGGGCATAGCACCGGAGGATGTACTAAGTACGCCTTGATCTGGTCAAAAGCATCCTGGCATTCTTCGGTCCATTCTGTGTCTACATTCTTCTTCATGAGCTTGAAGATGGGCTCGCACATAGTGGTCAACTGATTGACGAAACGGCTGATGTACTTTGCAGTTTTCCCATAAAGCTTTTTGACTTCATGCAGGTTTGAGGTGGCCTCATATCCATAATGGCTTTGATCTTTCGGGGGTCAACTTCGATACCTCGCTCCGTGACCATATAACCAAGCACTTTTCCCCTTGTCACTTCGAAGGTGCATTTGGCAGGGTTTAGTCTCATGGAATGCTGTCTCAGCCTCTCAAAGAACTTCCGCAGGTCAACAAAGTGCTGCCCATCCTCGCCTTTGGAGTGGATTATCATGTCGTCGACGTAGACCTCAATCTCCTTGTGGATCATGTCATGGAAAAGCGCGGTCGCTGCCCTTTGGTAAGTAGCCCCGGCATTCTTAAGCCCAAATGGCATTACTGTATAGCAGTAGGTTCCCCACGGTGTGGTGAAGGCTGTCTTTTCTCGGTCTTCTTCGGCCATCTTGATCTGGTTGTAGCCTGCAAAGCCATCAACGAAGGATTTGACCTCGTAGTTGGCAGTGGAGTCCACCAGGATGTCTATGTTTGGCAAAGGGTAATCGTCCTTGGGGCTGGCCTTGTTCAGATCCCGAAAATCTACACAGCAGCGCACCTTACCATTGGCCTTGGTTACGGTCACGATGTTGGACAACCATATCGGGTATTCAATGACTCTGATGAACCCTACCCGCAGTAGCTTCTCAATTTCTTCTTTGACCTGTAGAGACCATTCTGGCTTGATCTTCCTCAGTTTCTGCTTTACTAGCTTAGCATCTGGTGCTAGAGGGATTCTGTGCTCTACTATCGAACTGTCTAGCCCCGGCATATCCCTGTATGACCATGCAAACACGTCGACATATTCTCTGAGCAGATCGATCAGTCTGTCCCGTTCAACCCCCTGGAAGAAGCTTCCAATATGTGTCTCTTTAGGTTCCTCGACAGTACCCAAGTTCACACTTATCAAAACCTCCTCGGCAGCTTGGGCCCGGTTTTCCTTTTACGAAACCGCTTAAAGATTTCTTTAATGTATTGTTCATTTAGTGTGTTTGCATCTTGTTCAAATGATTCATTATTAACTGTTGTTAAGTTTTGAGTTAATTTATCATTTGTTAAGTTGGCAATAAGAGGATACTCAGAAAGATCTGTCATTTCATTCAAAATAAGGGGAAAGATGACATCGATTACATTTTCATAATCCTCAGGCGTGAGTCCTTCGGATGACTCAGAGGACTGGAATTCAAAGATTCCTGACTCAACTGTATAGACGCTACTGACTCTGGACCCTATACTATTTATTGACTCGAGGGTACTTGACAAGGGTTGGACCGGGATCTCACTCCTTCTTGCAGTTGCCCTGGGGAATAGCAGCTTTGTCAGCATTCTTCAGAAAGTTGGAGACTTCGAACTGATCGAAAACTTGCCGGAAATCATTGACAGGCCGGTACTGCGGAAAGATGGTGAGGGGAACTAGAGTAGCTTGTTGCAATCTTTCAGCGAGCTCTTCTGTGACGACTGAACTCATTGACTGGAGTGTCTGGTTCATTTTGTCAACACATTGCTGATAAGTCATCTTCTCCTTACCAATCTTTGATACCACAACCTTGTCAGTATAGCCAACAGGAGGGTTGGCTTGAATGATGCTGATGAAGTCTTCTTCAGGAGAGACTTTGATCCTTCCCTGATTGGCCACGTATTCTATGGGTTTTCTGTATTCCGCTTCCAAATCTGATAGCTTCTTGTTGAACCTCACGAAGGCAACAAATTCAGAACTTTCCGCTTCAAGAGGGTCATTGATCACAGGAGTATCAGGCTGGACTGTGTTTTGAATGACGGGTTCCTTGGCAGGCTCCTTGGCATAACTGACGTAGTAGTCAAACTTGCCTGAAGGCTCTCCTAAAGTTCCTACGCTCTTGTCCCCGGCTTCATACCTTTCCTTTAATTTCTGCTGCGTGGACTTCCTCTTCTTCTTCTTCTTCCTTGAAGGAGTGTCCTCATTGATCCATTCCTTGTACTCATATTCTAGACAGTCTTCACAATCACATACATCATACCAGATGTGAGGCTTGGGTTGAACTGGGATGGCCTCTCCGACTGCTTGGTTGTTACCATTGTTGATTATCATGTTGGCCATTCTGATTCTCTAAACTGACGAAACTGAGGATTCTGGTGAACTGTCTGAGAATTCTGCGCTTAACAAGTTGCTGACCCGGTGTTCTCACCCACTTCTTTTTTTACTGTGGGAAAGGGATAGGAGAGGTTTAGACTCAGGGTAGATGTTTAGGCTGAAGGCTCAAACAATATGCAAATTAGAATCTTCCAGTTTACTTAAAACAGTGTCTTTTATTAATATCTATTTGGTTGGAAAAGGGGAATTGCCCTTCTTTTTCGCAACTACTCTAGATCCTGGATCAGTGGGTTCCGTCACTACGTCTATAAGCCCCTCGTATTCCACCTGTATTTCGACCTCCCAGGGTGGACAGCCCCGGGCGAGGGTCCTATAGGGCACGCGGATCCCACCGACCGAGAGTAAAGAACGCTCCTAACGGGTCTAGCGGGTCATAGGACCTTTTAACGCACGAGTGATGCGGATTATGGTCAAGGCAATACCGGGAAAGTCTCGTCTTTCAGCCTTAACAAGATTTCGGCAGAATTTCGCTTGAGCGAATGACGTTTTGACTTTCGGTAATGTCCGAGAAAATAATAGGCATGGGTCGGGCGGCAAAAACCGGATGATGCAGTGTCACATTGAACTTCGTTGCATACGCAGTGCGTGAGTCAGAATCGAAGTCAATGCCGGGTCAAGATCTCGCCAATTTTTCCTTGTCGGAATTTTGGCAGAGCTTCGCTTGAGCGAAAGATCTTTGGATTTTTTTTTGGCAAAGACTCGGTCTCGACTCTTATGCATTCCGTGCGGGTCAAAGTCAAAGTCAATGTCGGAGTCAAGATCCTACCAATTTTTCCTTGTCGGAATTTTGGCAGAGTTCCGCTTGAGCGGAGGACCTTGACTTCCGTTATGAACTAAGGCTTGACCTTTACGAGGATATGCAACTGGGCTATATGACACAGACTAGACCAAAAACCAACCAAAAGTCACGGTTTTTTGAAACGTGTGACACGGACTGTGCATTGGTCGACACTGGCTGCCATGGGGAGGTTGGAATGATTCCGTGCGCGCCCGGGAGCATCGTAAGGCTGTCCGTGACTGCAACTGGAACCACCCCGGGTTTGAAGGACGTGCGTGTAAAGTGTACAGGATATATCAGGTGCGCGTGGTGTGCAGTCTCCTAAAAATGTTCCTTTTTGAGTTAAAACAGAGATTTTCATGAAATGTGTTTTAAAGGAATGATTTTCGGGACGGGAGAGAATGCAACAGATAAGCACGTAAATTTTCTGGGAGCCCCAGTCAGTCTCGGGACTGAATAGCCCCAAGCTGCTAGGACAGCCAGATTAACCCTGATTTTTCCTGGTGGAATTGCCACTGAGGTCGCCCGGTCAAAATCCAAGGAGGATTGAGCCGTACGACTGCATGGATCAATTTTCCAGGTTCCACTCCTTTGCATTTTCAGGTTATTTCCTGTTCAAAGTATGCACAAAATCCAAGATGCAAATGATGCAATGCAAGGCAAAGAAAGCAAGCACGATTAATGGAATTCGTGATGGGAGTCTAACCCGCTTCAAAGGGAAAAGCTTTCTTTTATTTTTTTCAAAAAAAAAAATTTTCGAAAAGGGGTACTGGTACGTGGGATTGTTAAACCACCGGTTATCCCAACTCCCAAATCAGGGAGTGATACAGGAAGGTTAAGTGGTTTCCACCTATATACCGAGTATCGATATTTATTTTGAAATGAAAGCTTTTCTCCTTTGGGTTGTCCCCAGCGGAGTCGCCAAACTGTGAATGTGTGCCCAAATTTGTTTGGAATTCACGCGAGTTTGAAGACATTCGGTTTAATTTGAAAAACGGAGTCGCCACGCCATTTTGATTACCTCAAAACTTTGAAAGAAAGGTTTTATGGGTTCGGAGGTTAAGTTACCCCTTGGGAAGAACGGATCGTCGTTCACCCAAGGTGCCTTGCCGTAGCAAGTCTCCCAAGATTCCATTTATCGTGCTTGCTTGCGTGCTTTCTTGTGTGCATGTGTTTGAAAATAGGGGGGGATGTCCCAAGTTGTCTTCCGGACGTACAAACCATTTATTGGTTGTCGCTCGGTATTTCTTGGATTTTATGTATTCGGGATTTTGATCCCGTCCTCATCTTGGATTTGTGATCATCGCTTTTTAACCTCGGGACTTGCGTGATCGAGAGAATGACTCCCTTTATAGTCAAAGATGAGGTTCTTTAGAAAAGGAGGGTCCTTAGCCCATCAATCCTACGCTTTAAGACGGTCGAGCTCATATAGATGCTTCATACTCGTCTTAAGCGATAATTGGAGATATAGGGTTCAAGGTTGTCCCTTTCTAAAGAAATCATGAAACCTTTTATGGAAGAAACGATGTAAAGATAGGATCTTTTACACCGGTCCGCTCCAAGGTTGCTAATGGGGGACATAGGGGAATGCATGTAAAAATGACATTTTTAGTGAAAAGATGACATTTTTGGATTGCAAAGGATGCTTTTTGATTTAAAGAAGTGATCTTTATTGCAAAGGATGCATTTTGAATATAAAGACATGATTTTTTATGCAAAGGATGCATTTTTATGAAGAAATTGGGATTCAATATGCAAGGGATGCATAAAGATTGCATTTTGAAAAGCATAGGATGCTAATTTAGGATAAAGATATGATCTTTAATGCAAAGGATGCATGAAAAAGGATTTTATGTGCAAAGGATGCATTTTTTTATGATAAAGACTTGATCTTTATATGCAAAGGATGCATTAAGATGACATTTTTATGTAAAAATGGGGTTTTTAGGTGCAAAGGATGCACCTTTATATATAAAGATTACATTTTTAATGGCAAGGGATGCCTAATGCATGCAAAGGGGAAGGGGGATGATAAAGATATGATCTTTAAGCTACCAAGTCCTAAGCAAAAATAATAACAATATATGAATGCAATGAGCAATTTAATTCACATAGAGCAATTAGGATGCAAGGTTAGGGAGTGAGAGGTTACCAATGGCTTCCTCTTCTTCTTTGGATGGAGCTAGGAGGAAGGATCGATCTTGGATCTTCAAGGAGGAGGGAGGAGGCTTCTTGGCTTTCTTCTTCACCTTCTTGGACTTCCAGCAGCCTTTGGGAGAGTGTTTTTCGTATTGTGGTATTGTATTTTGTTCATCTCCTTTCTAGAATGGGTAGTGGAGGGCTCTATTTATAGGCAGTCTGGGAAGAGCGAATGAAGCCGTGCGGCTGGAGGTCCTTGGCTAATGCAGTCGTGCGGCATTATCCACAATGACTCAGCACTTCTAGAATCATGCAAGGTGGTAAATTCTAGAACCTTTCTCCCAATTAAGAAAAACGTGTTTCTTAATGGATAAGCCTTCCTTTCAGCCCTTAATTAATTTGGAACAGTTCCGGAATATTTCCGGAACACTAGGAAGGTCCGGGGAATTATCGGAAAACTTACCGAAATTGCCAGAAAGTTTAACCGGAAGGCATGAGCCAGATTTGGGTACTTACAGCACTATGGAGGTCTGACGGTGATAGCGGTTTGTTAATATTCCGGCACTGTCTTTCAATTATTTAATTAATCCATTTTATTTAAAAGCACACACACACACACACAACATTTAAATAAAAAAAGGGTATCGAAAGACTCGTGTATACGAAGCGACTCGGGTGAGCTCAAAATATCTCTTCCCGAGGCGTAACCTGACCTCCGAACTCAAAATCTCATCACACAACAAAACAAACAAAAACAACATTTTCTCAATGTTTTGGGCATAATCAAAACAGCGTGGCGACTCTACAAAACGAAAAGCAGCACCGGCCACCCGACTTTTAGATGCCGTCCGCGCGCCGGATCGGGTAATTTCAAGTTGTTGAGCCAAGAAACTTCAATTCTATTATCCAAGATTGAGGCTGACGAAGCTGAGGAGGAGAGGAGGTCACTCAGGACCAGGTGTTTGAGGATGCAGAGCAACATCAGCAGCAACAGTATGATAGGTTTTTTGATTTCTTTGTAATGGACAATTTTCAAACAATTTTTATGCTTCTTTTTGGTCGTCATTCCTTAGCCCGGTTTGGGAGGCATTTTCTTTATAACTTTTGAATCGGTTGGTTTTAGCTCGCTTTTGGGAGGCCAACCTTTGAATGCTAGTTGATTTTATCCATCTTCTGTTGAGCAAAGTATTTTTACTTTACTATCGAACTAGCATGAGAACAAGATCGACCAAGGCTTTAGTCGGACATGTTTTAATAACGAGACAGACTAAGGTTTTGGTCGGGTCTGTTTATAGAATAAGATTGACTAAGGCTTTATTCGAACCTGTTTAAGAACAAGATTGACTAATCCTTTAGTCGAACATGTTTAAGAACAAGATTGACTAAGGCTTTAGTCGAATCTGTTTATAGAACGAGATTGACTAATGCTTTAGTCGAATCTGTTTAAAGAACTAGATTAACTAGTGATTTAGTCGAATCTGTTTAAAGAACTAGATTGATTAAGGCTTTACTCGAATCTGTTTGGAGTTCGAGATCGACTAAGAGTCGGATTTGAGTTAATACATAGAAAGCATGAGACAATAATGTTGGTTGAACTTCTTGGGGAGTAGGACCTTTTTATTGAATACATAGCTTATTTCATAGAGAGTTTACCAACCTTTACATCGACATTGGAATAAATTAAAAAATAATACTTAGTCAAGTGACTTGCATGCCACAGGTGTTTTAGCTCGCTTCCTACAGGGTTGCCAATCATGTAGGTTCCTTCCTTGACTACCCTTGTGATGATTTATGGACCTTCCTAGTTGGGTGACAACTTGTTTTGTTCGGCCTTACACCCAGTCACTTCAATTTTCCTCAAGACATAGTCTCCAACTTTGAATAACCTCTTCTTGACCCTTTTATTGTGGTACCCCATAGTTTTCTGCTTGTAGTTGACCATTCTAAGCTGAGTGGTCATCCGTCTTTCGTCGAGTAGATCTAAGTCGATCAACCTGTTAGAGTCATTTTGACTCTGATTAAATAGTCCAACCCTAACTGTAGGAATTTGTAGCTCGGCTGATGCCATGGCCTCCGACCCATAAGTAAGAGAAAATGGTGTTTCCCCCGTAGGCCTCCAGGTGGTTGTACGAACTGCCCATAGAGCAAGGGGTTGTTTGTCCAATTATCTTCCTACTCTTCCATCCAAATTCTTACTTAGAGTTGTCAAAACTAACTTGTTGACCGCTTCTGCTTGTCCATTTCCTTGTGGGTAAGCGACTGAAGATTTCCAATGTTTGACTCCCAACTTGTGCATTTTTGTCTCGAAAGCCATTAAAATCTGGATCCCATTGTCATAAATGATCGAATGTGGCACCCCAAAATGACACCAAATGTAATCATGGATGAAGTTGATGGCGTATTCCTCGGTTATCTTGGCCAAGGGCTTTGCTTCAATCCATTTGGTGAAGTAGTCTATTGCGACGATCACATACTTACAATTTCCCCGGGCGGGTGGGAAGGGTCCTATCAAGTATACCTCCCACATGTCGAACGGCCAAGTAGCAATCACAGGAGTTTGCTCGGTGGTTGGTAGTTTAGGCAGGTCGACATACCTTTGCCACTTGTCAAACTTTTGTACGAACTCACGAGCATCTTCCCTTGAGTGTGGCCAGTAATAACCCAAAGTAATTATCTTGTCCACCAGAGTTCTGGCCCCCAGATATTCATCACATACTCCACCGTGTACTTCGAACAAGAGGTTTGGGACTTCTTGAGGATGGACACACCTCAAGAGTGGTTTGATGAAGGACCTCCACAATAAAGCTTCCCCATGGATAGTAAATCTAGGGATTTCTTCTTGATCAATTTAGCTTTTTGTTCGTCCTCTGGAAGCTTGCCCATCTCAATTTACGCCCTGATCTCGTCAATCCAGCACTTACCACTATTCATCAAACATGGAACTTGCACTCTTTTGTATGTTGGCTGCTCTAAGTAGGAGATTTGTTGGCCGTGTTCTTCCTCTGATGTAGCTAGCTTTGAAAGTAGATCAGCTAACTCGTTATCTTCGCGGCCAACCTTCTGGGTTTCCCAAAACTCCAAGTGTTAGATCAGTTTCTTGTCTAGCTCACAGTACTTGACTAAAACGAGTTAAACACCTCGTATTCACCTCTCACTTGATGAACAATCAACTGAGAATCATAATAGGCAACTATCTTGGTCTCCTTAAAGCACTTGGCATACTTGATGGCTGCAATTATGGCTTCGTACTCGGCCTGTTTGTTAGAGGCTTGAAACTTGAACCTTAGTGTCTCTTCGAACACCTTCTCACTTTCAGGCTCGACCAAGACGATTCCAGCCCTACTAACTTTCCTTATTGCAGATCCTTCTGACAGTCAATGGGTAAACTAACCACATGTTGCTAAACTAACCACATGTTGCTAGCTCGACGGCTCTTTCCCCTTAGAAGCTTTCTATTTAGGTACCCTTTGGTCGTCTTTATTGGTGAATGACAATTCGACCAAAAAATCCGCTTAGGGCTGTGCCAGGAGTACCTTTATAGGTTGATACTCAATATCAAACTCTGTTAGCTCGATTGCCCAATTTAGTAGTCGACCTGAACTTTCTGGTTTGTGTAGTATTTTCTTCAGAGGTGCATTAGTTAGCACAACTATCGGATGGGCAGAGAAATAGGCTTGTAGCTTCCTCATAGTGATCACTAAGGCATAAGCCACCTTCTGTGCATTAAAATACCGCATTCCACATTGGAAAAGGCTTTACGTACATAATAAACTGGCTTTTGGGTGCCATTCTCCTCTCGAACTAACAACGCTGCAAATGCACGATCACCAGCTGACAAGTACACATACAAATTTTCTCCTTGAATGGGGCTGCTAAGGAATGAGGGAGAAGCAAGATAATCCTTGAATTGTTGAAATGACGACGAGAAATTGGTCGTCCACTCAAAGGCTTTTATCCCCCTTAGTGTCTTGAAGATGAGGAGAGATCTCTCGACCGACATAGCTATGAAGTGACCTAGGGCCGCTACGACCATTCAGGCGTTGAACCTCCTTGATGCAGGTGGGCTCCTGTATTTTGACCAAGCCTTTATCTTTCTGGGTTGGCCTCAATGCCTATATCTGACACCATGAAACTCAAAAACATCCCTACGGCTACCCTAAAACACACATTCTTCAGCCCGAATGGCATCTTTGTATGGCAATATACTCCATCCACAGCATGAAAGGCTGTTTTCTCAATATCCTCCACGTACATTTTGATTTGGTGGTAGCCTGAATAGGCACCAAAAAACTCAACATGGCATGACAAGCAATGGAGTCGACCAACTTGTCTACGCGGGGCAGAGGGTAGCTGTCCTTTGGGCATGCTAGGTTCAAGTCTGGGAAGTCGACACATATTCTCCACTTTCCATTGTCCTTCTTGACCATTACCACGTTCGCCAACCAAGTGTTGTAGGATGCTTCTTTGGTTATGTCCGCACTGAGTAACTTGTTGACCTCTTGTTTGATGGCGACCTCCTTATCGCGAGTAAAAATTCCCAGCTTCTGAATTTTGAATTTGATGGTGGGGTTCACTTCAAGCTTATGCCTGGAAACCTCTTTTTTTATTCCCTTCATGTCTTCGCCTCTTCAAGCGAAAACATTCAAACTCTCTTTTAACAAGGCGGTGATTTCGGCTTTTTCTTTGGTGACAACTGCCCACCTATCTTGATTCTTTGCTCGGGGTAGGCCGTATTGGTTTCCAATTCCTCTAGCTCATCTACTGGTTCTAACTCTGGGCCATCCCTAAACTGTAGGGTTTCAATTATGATTTCCCTAACTCTTCTTCTTTCGTATTCTCCAAGGTGTGGAGCTTCTACCTCAATCATGCCATCCAACTCTGTTGCCATCTCGTTGGCATTGGCGGCCCCTGAATTTCGGTCGACTAAGAGACATAGGCTTCCAATGATGACTTGGTCAACCAAAACTGTATCAGTTGCAACTTCTGGGTTGCTTGAGGACCTGTCGCCTCTACCATGACTTGGTCATGTGAGGGATATGTCGCCTCATGCTGCCCTACTTCCATATCCTCATCCACACATTTGATGGTTGCTAACCTTGAAGTCGTAGATACTGACCTAGAGAATTTCCAGCTCGCTTCAGGTGTCTCTACCTCGAGCTCCCTCTTCTTCTTGGCCCTTAGAACATGATCAAGATACTCCCTAGCTATTCCCAATACACACCCAACACCAAGGGGGTGGGGAACTTAACCCTTTGATGAGGTATTGAGGGGATCATTCCTAAAGCGACCTGTCCAGGAATTCCTAAGATTTCATGGTAATCACCTACTACATCAATAACCACAAAGTTTACCTTGGTTGTGGTCCTCAAAAGGTGTTGCCCGACATCTACCTTGAGCTCGATCTGACCCTTGGCGTAGACCCTGTGGTTGGTGAAGCCCCTTAGTCGGCCTGAGTAAGTCGACAATCTGGTATCTGTGAGGCCCATTTCCTTGAAAGTTTTGTAGTAGAGAATGTCCTTGCATACTCTTGTGTCGACCAAGATCCTACTGGACGTGCAATTGTCAATGAGCCCCAGGATGTGTGAATACCCCGTCCCGATGCAACGCGCATTCGGAAGTTTAAAATAAATAATCATGGAAAGTCGGACCGAAATGGGATATTCATTAAATGACACTCGATTTAAACCATATTAAAATATTAGTTTAATTTTGAGAGTCTCCACGCCACTTTGATATAGCTCAAAGCTTTGAAAAAAGGCTAAGTATTTGATTGGGTTCGGGGGTCAAGTTACAACAGAAGAAGAAACGCTATCACTCCTATTGCCCGACGGATCGGTCTTTCTAGCATGTGGGGTGTTGGTTGTGTGCGGTGTTTACAGGAATAGATAGAAGAAGCGGGATCATGCATAAGGAGGAGGGAAGAGAAAGAATTAATTGATGATCACACCCTAGAACCTTTGATTTAGGCCCTCGGAAGGTGCACTAATCAATGTTCATCCTTGGGGAATTGTTGATCATGGGATGATTATTACTAAGGAGGAAAGAAAGAAATAGTTCCTAGATCCATTGGGTTTCTTGGACGAAACCTTAGATCATCCTCGGCTATACATACTTAAATATATTAAAATAATCCTAAATCTAGCATATAGGCATAATTAGAATATATTAAGCATGCAAATAAACAGCAATAATAATAATAAAGGACGGAATAAAAGACTTACCAATTGTAGCAAGGCTTTGGGATTCGAATCTAGCAAGATTTTAAGAATGTTGAGAGATGTACGGAAGGGAGAATCAAGTCTAGTCTTGACTTCTCCGTGGGAAAATGTGTTGTGGGATGGAACAAATCAAGTTTAGTCTTGATTTCTCCATTGAATATTGTGTGTTTTCTATTGGGAACGTCTGTGTTGAAGAGTGAACCGAGTGCACGTATTTATTGTGCTTCGGGGAATGGGCCGGACCGAGGAAAGGGTCGATCGGCACTTCTCAAAAGGGTCGATCGAACCTTTTGAGAAGGGTCGATCGGCACTTCTGGGAAGGGTCGATCGGCACTTCCAATAAATGGTCGATCGGTACTTTTCTCAGCGTACTTTCCACGCAAACTGCTGACGGCGGAGGAATAAGAATGAAAAGATTAATTTAGGGTTTTGTCAACCAAATCGGTCCAAAATATTTAAAATACCTTTTTTTAGGACCGGGTACTAACAGTAGCCCCTCGGCGACGCTTCTTGTAAGACAAGTGGGGTCGACGATAAAAATAGGATCCGTCCTGAAAAAAGGGATTTCAGGAGGTGATACGATGAGCTTGCGGATGTGAAGTTTGAACTCGAGATGAGTCGCAAATGAAAGATGACCAGGTAGGTCGAGCGGCTGAACCCTTGTCGGGCTACCTACGTATCCCAAGAGGAATCAAGCCAAATCGTAGTTCAGAAAAGTGGGTGTTTAGTACCCGAGAATGGCGGACGTGTGGTGTCAAGGATACGTGACTGCACGGGAGTCACCAAAGGATTTGACTGTCCGGGGAGTCACCCAAAGATTTGACTGTACGGGGAGTCACCCAAAGATTTGACTGTACGGGGAGTCACCCAAAGATTTGACTGTACGGGGAGTCACCCAAAGATTTGACTGTACGGGGAGTCACCCAAAGATGACTGTACGGGGAGTCACCCAAAGATTTGATCGTCCGGGAGTCACCCAAATATTTGACTCAGACGGGGAGTCACCCAAAGATTTGATCAGACGGGGAGTCACCCAAAGATTTGATCAGACGGGAGTCACCCAAAGATTTGACTGTACGGGGAGTCACCCAAAGATTTGACTGTACGGGGAGTCACCCAAAGATTTGACTGTCCGGGGAGTCACCCAAAGATTTGACTGTCCGGGGAGTCACCCGAAAAAAATAATAAAAAGATAAATTATAAGTAATAGAAAAGGGTAAAGTATGGAAATAACTGATATTAGGAAAAGGGTAAAATTGGGAAAATCTGATCTTTAAGTAAAGGGTCGATCGGCCCTTTTGCTGCATGGTCAAGGGAAGAGGGAAGGGTCGATCGGCCCTTTCCCCTGATTGGTTAGAATATTTTGACGAAGATCAGTGTCGCTGAGATGGGATCTTGGCCGTTGAGAGGAAACACAAGAAAAGGTTCGATCGGCCCTTATTAATAAGGGTCGATCGGCACTTTCTTTGGCCAAACAGTCTTCTTCGATCGGCCCTTTTATTCTGCGCCTGTTTTCTCTTGTTCCTCCATTCTTCTTCTTCGCCGAGCATATACGAGTTCTGGAAGATTTTGGCCGAGAACTTGAGTGAAATCACTGCTTTTGTGTCAATTTCTTGCAAAGGATTTGCCATGGATCCTACAGATTGGGCCGCATTTGAATCTTTGCTTAATCGCCCGGATGATCAGCCTTTGGGCTCGTACACCGGCGACATGGGTGGTGGTTTCTTTGGTTATGTTGGCGGGAGTGGCAGCGGTGGAGGAGCTAGTGGCCATGGTGCTGGTGGCAGCGGAGGCTTTGGTGATTTTGGTAGTGGGTATGGAAATATTGGCGGTAGTGGTGGCGGCTATGGTGGTGATTATGGCGGCAGTTTTGTCGGCTATAGCGGCAACCTTGGCGGTAATGGTGGCGGTCAAGGTGGCCACCTTGTCGGCTATAGCGGCAACCTTGGCGGTAATGGTGGTAGTGATGATGACGAGGGTGGTGACCACGACGCCGGGGAGAGCGACAGGAGTGATGCTGGTGGGGATGCGGATGCGAGGAGACGACGGGCTTTGCGCAACTACCGCTCTTCGAGGCTACATTTCCCGTTGCGGGATCAGTCTGATTTTTATGCGGGACAGGGGTAGCATGGCTCCACGGGGCTTCGCTCCCGTGTTGGGATAAAGGTACAGGAATTTTTTATTTAATAACAAAATAATTCATGCATGTACAAAATGTTATTATTTAAATGCGAGTAATGATACATACCTGTGCTGTGTTTACCTGCAGGGGAAGAAGATGAAAGGGCGTAGCTCCCTTAAGGCGGTAGGAGAGTTGTGGGCGTCCTTGCCGGCCGGTGAGGGTGGTCCTCGTGAGCGGGTAGAGAGCTTGGGGCTAGCTCCCTTTTTTGATATGGTCCTACAGATGGGCCAGACCAGACGGTGCACTGCTGTAGTGAAGGTGTGTCGGGAGTTCTGGTGGGACACGACACACACCTTCCACTTGAGTTGGGGTGAGGCCACAGTTACCCCTACAGATTTTGCTGCTCTCACCGGTTTGAGGTTTACTGACATAGCGCTCCCGTATGATGAGACCCTCCATGCTGACTTGGCTCGTCAGTCCCAGCTGTTTGGTGCTAGTTTGGGTTCGAGCAGGAATTTCGGCATTGATGCTGGAAAATTGTATAAGCTTGTTAGGGCTGCCATTGGTCAGTATACACTTGGCCTGTATGGGCTTGATGCACTTGTCCGGGGATTCCTTTGGTATGGCTTCTCAGTGGCCCTCTTTCCCAACTCAGGCCCAGTCTGTCGATTTTCTTTGTTGGGTGCCTTAGCGGACTTGGATCTGGTGCGAGATATCTCTTGGGGGGCAGCCGGTTTGGCTGAACTGTATCGGGCCTTGGATACCGTTTCGAGGTCTAATACCTCTTCTTTTGACGCGTTTCAGCTTGTTCTGGAGGTATATCGGCTTTTCGCCCCTTTTTTACTGTCCTCTTGCTTACTGCCTGTCCTTATATCCTTACGAATGTCTGCTTTCTGTATCTTTTGCAGGCGTGGGTCTACGAGGTTTTCAATGTTGCGCCGTTTACTTTGCGTGACCAGACTCGAGATGTGCCTGTCTTGCGCTTTTGGAGGAAGGAGAACAGGAACGAGGGGGTCCAGAAGACGGTCCGCGAATCTGAGCTGAGGGCTGTTTTCAGTGGTCCCTGGAGGAACGAGTTTCTGCTTTATCCTTGGACTCTCGAGGCTTCAGAGACAGTTGGTGATGTCCGGGATGTTACTGCTTCCCGTAGGTTGTTGGTTGGTTTGTCCGCTGATGAGATGTACCTGGGAGAGCGGGTGGCTAGACAGCATTATGCGTGGGCTCCGCTTTATGCGCCCCAACATCCTCCTAGGAACATGTGGTATCCCAACCGCTTGGCAAGGGGGGAGGAATATCTGCATGGGATCCCTGCTTCTGAGTTCCGGTCTGATATGGATTATCTGACCTTCGTGGAGCATTTTATGAGGTCACCACAGGTGGTGAGGCGGGCTGCTGAGGCTGCCGGTATAGGGGATCAGGGCTTAGTTATCCCCGAGCTGATGGGTGTTGGACATCCTGAGATCGTAGACATGCCTCCATTTCCTGACCACTTTTTTGTACCGATGGGCGACCGGCAGGTGAGGGTAGATTTGACGCCTACGGAGGCTGACGAGGTCGAGGCTGCTCAGCTTCCCCAAGGCGGTGCCGGCGGGGTATACCTCTTACTTTTCCTTTTATGCACCGATTACTATGTTTTAGCCATGGTGTGACCCTCGCGTCTGATTTTGCAGGTTACCCGTGACTCTTATGTGCGGGCTGTGAGGCAGACTAATATATTGAGCCGTCTGCTGAGGAGTGCAGTGCAGACACTTTCTTGCCAGTCTCGGAGGTCGGTGGATGCGGATCAAGTTCAGCGCAGACAGCGATCCCATGATGAGGATAGTTCATCCTCTAGATTCTCCCGTGGTCGCAGTTCGACCTCCCGTCGGGGCCATTAGGACTTTTATTTTGTAGATCTTTGTAATTCCTGTAGGGAAAATGTATGTAGACTCTATTTCGATGCTGACTCACTAATATGATGCAGATATTTTATGTACAAATTTATTGAGTTAATTTGAAATTTAGCATTTTCTATTTATGGATATTTTTCTATTTTTGTACACTGCAATGAAAAGTCACCCTAGAAAATTGACGTATAAGGAAGTCACCCTAGGCTTAAGGCTAGGGTTTAGAGAGGTATTTGTCACCTAGGCTTGAGGCTAGGGTTTAGAGAGGTATTTATCACCTAGGCTTGAGGCTAGGATTTAGAGAGGTACTTGTCACCTAGGCTTAGAGCTAGGGTTTAGAGAGGTATTTGTCACCTAGGCTTAAGGCTAGGGTTTAGAGAGGTATTTGTCACCTAGGCTTGGAGCTAGGGTTTAGAGAGGTATTTGTCACCTAGGCTTAAGGCTAGGGTTTAGAGAGGTACTTGTCACCTAGGCTTAAGGCTAGGGTTTAGAGAGGTACTTGTCACCTAGGCTTAAGGCTAGGGTTTAGAGAGGTATTTGTCACCTAGGCTTGAGGCTAGGGTTTAGAGAGGTATTTGTCACCTAGGCCTAGAGCTAGGGTTTTACATTTGTGGTAAGTCTGAACAAGGCAATTTGAGCAGAAAGGTTATGGTTTAATCCAGGTGAGGCTGAGTAGGTGTCTATGGTAGAAGATGGGATTGGATAAGCTTGATGTCTAGAGATAAGGGGCAGGACCGAGTCATCTTGAGAGAGAGGCGTCTTTGATAGACTTGAAGATTTTGAAAATTTGTGGAGACCAAAGAGTGATTTTGTAAACAAGGTGCCAAAGAGGATAGCATTTTGAAAGCATGTTTATTTGATAAGGAGGCCTTATGATTAATTACATTTCTAACTAACTCATATGCTGATCTTGATGACAAGGGATGCCCTTCTTGCTAGATATGACTTTGTTGGAGCCCCGATTCTTGTTAGGGCCCCTGGCCTTTTCTGAAGAACTACATAGTCGACCCATTTCCGTTGAGGGGAGCCTCAATGTTTGATGAAGTGACCATGGCAAAGCCCCAGTCGATGATGCAAAGCAAACCCGAAGGGGATTTGGTAAAGAGAGCCTGAGAGAACAGCTTAACAAAAGCCCCAGTTTGGAGAGATTCAATGTATCCCTATTGCAGCCAGAGTCATCTTGTGACCACGGAGGCGACCCATCGTTTCGAACAACAGTTAATCAGTCGCTGGACAAGACTCGAAAATGTATATGTGCAGGGGCACATTTTCGAAGGTGGGAATGGATCCCGAATTCGTGTATGACACTCTCGCTTTTGGGTTTGACTCTTTTGGGAGAATATAAGCATCACAAGGTGTGGAAAAGTGTATGGAAGCCCCTGCTTGACAGAAAAACAGTGTTTGGCTCTATTTTCCTATGATGTAGAAAAAGAAGACTTGTCGAGACATTTGAAGAATTGTTTTATTCAGAATTATATTTTGGTTGCTCGAGAATGGACCTCACTGATTGGTTTATCAAATTCCAATTATATAAGTAAACAAATAATGACTGCTTGATTTGAAGCTGGAATAAGAGAGAGAAAATCGATTGATGGTGAAATCGGGTTTGACTTTAGAAGGAGTAGGCTGTTTCGTTGTTGCTTGCTGCTCTAGGCTGTTCGGTGATAATTGTCGTGCAGGCTGCCACTGCATTGATCTTCTTTATGGGAAAGAATGAAAAATAGAAAAAAGACTGGAGTGGAAGAAGAAAAGACTGGAGTGAAAGAAAAATTGGGATTTGACTGATTATAGCCCCTTCTATTTTTCTGTCTTTCAAGTTTAGATTCGCTGTTCCTTTGTTCTCGCAAGCCGAGGGGAGTAGTCCCTGGCACGTGTCTCCTTGCTTTTACCGGAGTGCCGCTGAGAGGCACGGATGCGAAGCCCCAGTGAGACTTTTGCAGGCAGTGTTTGAGGAGTCGAATGAACGAATTTCAAGAATAGGACGAGTTCCCAAACTTGGCGAGAGTATGTAATATGCTCACGTGGGATAACAAGTGACTCAAAAATTTGAATATGCATTTCTTTTAAATAATCTTTTGAGAATGCCATCCGATAGCGGTTGTAGCTGGGCCTTGGGTTGCGATCGATCATTAGGTGATGCTTAACATGACTTCTTAAAGTGAGAGATCGGCTGGGCCTTTTGCTGAGAGGTTGGTTTGAGGGGTGTATTTGGGATCTCTAAGGTGAAGGGATTTTCTTGTTGTTGCTTCTTCAGAACCTCTAAGAGTGAGGTTAACTTTGATTTTGACAAGGTCAAGGGTGGTGATGGAATCCTCTAAAAGTGAGAGGGTGGACTTTGGAATTGGTTTACGGGATTTGTCCAAGAGTGAATCTTTGTTGCTTCTTCTCGCGAGTTTGTTGTGATTTCAGCAGGTAACTTGATCATGATAGGACCTTCACTTGGTGTCTCATTTTCGCAACCTTTGAGATGGGAGGCTCACTTCGGAGTGATGGAGGTTTTTTGTTTTTTTTTAACACCCTCTTCTCGAGAAAGGCCTTCGGATTTGTTTGCTCGCGATAGCCCCTAGCGTATGCCTTAGGATGCGTTTACCTTTTCCCTCTTGGGCTTGGAGGTGGTCCCTTCTTTTGTGAGTCGAGGGAGCCCCTTGTATGAGTTTCCTTTGCATTCCGCCTTTCTTGAGCTTGGAGGTGATTACTTCCTTTGTGAGTCAGGGGAGCCCCTAGTATGGGCTTCTTCCTTAGGGTTTCAAAACTTGTCGATCTTGAAATGAAAGGGTATTATTTAGTGAGGGAAAGGTTATGGCTTCCTATGGTGAGAGGTTTAAGCTTCAATCGCTACTGGATAGCATTCTCAAAAGGGTATTTAAAATAAATGCAAACTCATTTAACCGACTTATTAAGTAAGGCAAAATATATTCGGACCATGAGAAAGATATGTGAGCATATTCAACGAAAGCTCATCGATCAAATGGAAAAAACAGAGGAGACGCGAGATTGGGGGTTGGTGAGCCCCAAGTTTGACATTTATGTAGCCCTTGTGAAGGATAAGAACAACCCCTTGCATTTTCTTTATATGAGCAACAACGGTCTTTGTGCTTGTCTTGATCATATGGAAAGGAGGTTAAGTGGGGGAGAGTGTATTTGGGGGAGTGTATGCTTGAGAAAGTATAGAGGGCATGTACAAGGAGAAGGTCTGGAGATAGTGTATGAAAAGTATATGGTGGAGTATGGAGAGAATGTATGAGAGGAGAGTGCATAGAGATGGTGTATATGAGGAAAGGACAGTGAGTTGTTCACTCCAATCAAAGCATTCATTCATTGTTTACTTTTATTAGCCGGTGAGTTTATCAGTGAGATTAGCAATCAAGTGATAATTATAAATAAAACAATCTTCTCGAAAGTAATGCGAGACTATATCTCAAGTCTAGAGAGAAAATAAAGAAAGACTCTTTTATTATTGAAGTAACTATTCTAAAGTGGACAGTACATACCAATGCCCAAAGTGTAAGAAAGACACACTAGAACCTACAAGACTGAATGAATCTAAATCTTCCCTCGAAGGGCGAGGGTCCCTTCATCAATGAGGCCCTGTATTTTCCCTTGGTTGATCAATCTTTGAATTAAGTGCTTCAGTTGCACACATCTGTCAGTGGTATGCCCAGTGTACTTGTGGTATCTGCAAAACTTGGATGTATCCAAGTTAGCTCTCTTATTAACAGGCTTGTAATTCTCGAGCGGCTTGATCAAATTCTTTCTCACCAAAACTTCGAAGAACTCACCCACAGGCATTCCCAAGTCATCAAAATGCTCTTTGTTGATTTTCTTCTCTTGGGTTGAATTTGGGGGTGACTCAGGTATTGGTGCCCTTCGTTGGTTGGTGGCTGCAGCAGGCATCCTGAATGAGACATTTTGATGTGTTCGACCATAAGTGGGGCCACAAGCATGTGGGTGGTAGGGACCCTGGAATTGAACAGGAGGAAGAACTCTCCTCAAATATTCTTGAATGTAAGACAAATGGTGTTGCTCAATTTCATGTATGTCTTTGAGGAGGTTGAGCACTCCCAACTTCATGTCTGAGACTTCTTTAAGGGCTTCAATGCTTTTCTCCAGAGACATGATGCAGAATTCTGTAAGAACATATGGCAGAGTCAAACCAATGAGTTGAATTAGGCTCATAATTAATCTTAAGGCATCCTTGAGAAAATAGTTGATCTCCACAATTTTGAGAGTTTGACCGGGCTGAAGTTGCCTACGTAACCCTTACCATTTAAGGTACGAGTCTCAGGTCACCGTAGTTCGAGGGGGCCCCGATTGATGATACAACCAGGGTTAAGTTTTAGAGAAAGAGAGAGGATGAATGTAAAAAGAGTCTATTTGGTGAAAAAGGAAGAGGAAGATGACTCGATCCTTGGTTGAATATAAGTGAGGGTGATCTAGGCGAGTTAATTTGGGCTTGGATGAGGATTGGCCTTGGTTGGTAAGTTGACTTAGATAGGCCCTAGTTGGCGGTTTGGTCGAGAGAGGTTTGATCTAGGTGGATTTTTGGCTGAAGGGTGCTAGAGATAAGGGATCTAAACTATGGATGGTTTTAAGATTTAAGGGAGCAGACTATGGATGGTTCAAGATGATGAGAGGTAGAACTTTGAAGGGTCCTAGATTGAGGGATAGTTAAGCATTTCATTTACAAAAAAGCCCTTTATTTTTATAGAACCTACTCTTGGTTGGAAGGGATACCCCTTTTTTGCAACTAACTAAAGGTCCTAAAGTGGTGGATCCTAACGACTAACCGTCTCATATAGACATTTAAGATGATATTTATGGGAAGTACTATAGACCTATGATAAGACAAGATCTTTTAACAAGCACTCGACCTTACATGGCACATCCCTTAAAAGGAAATCAATTTTTTTTTAGTGCTCTTTTCTCTCTATAGATCTTGCCTTATCACTGATTCGTAGTGACTTAACACAAAGACCTTATTAATTGTCTATATGAAAAAGCTAGTCAAACCAACCGGTCACAGGGAGTGTATTCCTAACAAAGTGGGTGACACGAGGGTTAGATTTCAGGCTCCCACCGTGCAGCCGAAGCGCACTAATGAGTGGATGACCAAGTGAGACTCGGAAGGGAGGCGACATGATCACCACACTTCCCGCACTTTGGCTTCTCCGATGGGTTAAGGGTGTCTGTGCAGTGTGACACGGACAGTGGTAGTGTGAGGTAAGAAGGTCTAATTCTTTTTAAGAGAAAAAAGAGAAAGATTTTATTTTAGGAGATGCATGCATGCAATGCAACAGTTAAGAATAAAGAAAATAAAAAGAAAGCAAAATACAACACCACAAAGGAAAACGAAAGTCTGACCCATTAAGTTTGAAAAAAGTTCAAAACAGTCCCCAGCGGAGTCGCCACTGTGAATACCCCGTCCCGATGCAACGCGCATTCGGAAGTTTAAAATAAATAATCATGGAAAGTCGGACCGAAATGGGATATTCATTAAATGACACTCGATTTAAACCATATTAAAATATTAGTTTAATTTTGAGAGTCGCCACGCCACTTTGATATAGCCCAAAGCTTTGAAAAAAGGCTAAGTATTTGATTGGGTTCGGGGGTCAAGTTACAACAGAAGAAGAAACGCTATCACTCCTATTGCCCGACGGATCGGTCTTTCTAGCATGTGGGGTGTTGGTTGTGTGCGGTGTTTACAGGAATAGATAGAAGAAGCGGGATCATGGATAAGGAGGAGGGAAGAGAAAGAATTAATTGATGATCACACCCTAGAACCTTTGATTTAGGCCCTCGGAAGGTGCACTAATCAATGTTCATCCTTGGGGAATTGTTGATCATGGGATGATTATTACTAAGGAGGAAAGAAAGAAATAGTTCCTAGATCCATTGGGTTTCTCGGACGAAACCTTAGATCATCCTCGGCTATACATACTTAAATATATTAAAATAATCTTAAATCTAGCATATAGGCATAATTAGAATATATTAAGCATGCAAATAAACAGCAATAATAATAATAAAGGACGGAATAAAAGACTTACCAATTGTAGCAAGGCTTTGGGATTCGAATCTAGCAAGATTTTAAGAATGTTGAGAGATGTACGGAAGGGAGAATCAAGTCTAGTCTTGACTTTTCCGTGGGAAAATGTGTTGTGGGATGGAACAAATCAAGTTTAGTCTTGATTTCTCCGTTGAATATTGTGTGTTTTCTATTGGGAACGTCTGTGTTGAAGAGTGAACCGAGTGCACGTATTTATAGTGCTTCGGGGAATGGGCCGGACCGAGGAAAGGGTCGATCGGCACTTCTCAGAAGGGTCGATCGAACCTTTTGAGAAGGGTCGATCGGCACTTCTGGGAAGGGTCGATCGGCACTTCCAATAAATGGTCGATCGGTACTTTTCTCAGCGTACTTTCCACGCAAACTGCTGACGGCGGAGGAATAAGAATGAAAAGATTAATTTAGGGTTTTGTCAACCAAATCGGTCCAAAATATTTAAAATACCTTTTTTTAGGACCGGGTACTAACAGGATGATCAAACTCTGTTCTCTCGCTGCCATGCTGGTGGCCATCTCATAGGGGTAGAAACTTGTTATGAGGATTCAGAGGAATGGGGGGGAGCCAGAGACGGTATTCATGATCTCCGTCCAGCTAACAGTGAGGGGAATGAAACTTCCTGGGACTCTCTTAGTCGCCCTATACTAATTATCCCCTTACTATTGCCTGGGTCAGCTCTGGTGGTTGCCCCTTTCGTCGACTCTCATGTGTCGGCGTTCTTGGCGCCCCTCTTTCTTTCCTTATGTTCCTCATCCACATCGACGTCATACGCCCTCTCTCACCTGACTTGCAGCTCGTAATCTAAGTCAGGGGAGGATATTCCATTCCTGAAGCAATTTATGACCTCTCTCTCTGTCAGATCCTCCTCAATTTGATCTTTAAACCTTGTAAAGTAACTCATAGGGTTCTCTGTCTTCCCTTGAGCTATGTTGTTCAAGTCGGTGATCATCTTTTTGCGTGCTCCAGCAGTTAAGAATCTCTCCAAGAACTTATGTCGCATGTATCTCCAAGTATTGATGCAGCCCATAGACAACCCATGAAACCAAGTTAGGGCGGCACCGGTGAGCGTGCTTGTTAATGCCTTACAGAGTACGTCATCTTTTGAAGAGACCAAACACATAAATGCCTCAAAATGTTGCATATAATTTAGGGCGTTGGTCGTTCTAACATACTTCTCTAGGAAGGTCAACTTGAAACCAGGTTCTAGAGGGCCCTCGTTCAACATCCATTGAGCCAAAGGTCGAAGAGTGCTATTATTTCGTTCGACCTTGCCATGGGTGGCCTGACGATCTGCCTTCATGTCATCCAATCTTCTCTTGAGATTTAAAAGCTCTCTAGCGTCCAAGCCATGTACTTCATCCCTGTGGTGGGAAATGGAGTTCGACTTTTGTCGCTCTTCCCTTTGATAGATCCTCCTGGAAGGATTTCGTTCCCTCTCAACTCTGGGAGGGGACCTTTGCCTCCTGTCCCCTCTGGGAGGTGAGCGGCCTCCTGCTAAGGGCGCACCTCTAGCTCTTGGAGGCGACCTACCTCTAGCTCTGTCGGCCTCCAATTGTCTCCTTTGGGCTGAGTTAACCTATGGTCCCCGTTTGTTGTTAATCATATCCCTTTGGTCACCCGTACGAGCAGCCGAGTTAATTGCTGGGCAAGGTCTCTCGTTCCTCCCTTCACCCTCAGATGGCCTAGGGACCCCATTCGTAGGTCAGTGAGAAGTTTGCGATGAAGCTATCAAGTGTGACATGTGGTCGTCCTTTCTAGGAGACTTTGGTAGCTCCAGTAGTTCGTTATGAACTTCCAGAAGGCTCTGGAACACCTTCGCCCTCTCCAAGAGTATGTATCTCCTACTAGGGTGAGGAGCTGAGGGACCTGCTAGGTCGCCTGCATTTGTTCGACCCGTTTAGTGTTTCTTACTCTGTTGACCACCCCTTGGATGGCCATGGGCCTCTTTTCCCTCCTCCTATCTTGGATCCCTACCCCGTCTGCCACGCTATTAGAACAGGTAGGTCTCATAAGAGGATTCCCAGGTGGAGGAGGAGGAAGGTTGGCTGTGCGGTTTCCAGCGCCAACATCCATGCCTGGGTTGTTTCCGCCAGCATTCTCATTGATTGGATTGCTTGAGGCAGTAGCAGTATTCCCGTCAGATATCATGTTAGCAAATTGGTAGGATTTCAAGGTCTATTATTCTCGATTCCCGACAATGGAAACAAACTGATGATGAAGGAATCGTCCGGATCAGCCTTAGTATAACAATAGGTTGTAATCTAGCTACTAGTACCTGAAAGCACGAACAAACAACTTGCCGGGATGGTATCCAGCTAATATTCTCCGGCGTGATGATGAGATATTGTGTTATAAGTTTGTATAATCTGTATGGAAATAACGTTAATCTCAAAATATCCAATAAGACATTATCTTTTTCCGTTGTGTATGGAGTGGTATTTATAGTGTTGTTATGGGATGTTTACAAATCCTATAAATCACGGAGAGAACGTTGGCATAACTGTATACGAGAATGTAGAAGCCGGTTATTAATAACGACGTGGTTTTATGCACGTGTTGTTAGGTCGAGGTTGCTTGGCTTACCGAGGTCGACTTGACTTCGTGTCTTGACTAGGCAGAGATTGTGTAAGAAGTATATCGTATGTCGGACGAAGGTAGGTCGGGACCTACGAAGGTCGGAAAATAAGTTTGGTCGACTGATCTAGCTTGATGAGCTCGTATAATTATGACCACTTGGTGGGCCTTCTACACTGGTTGGCTTATGGGCTTGTTTGGACATGGGGTTAGCCTGTTGGGTCTGCCCATTACTTTTATTTCGTTCAACTCTCTCTCTCTCTCTCTCTCTCTCTCCCGAAATGGTAATAATGTTCTTATTTTATTCGTTGTTCGTATGAATGAGATTGGATCATTAATTATAGGTTAATTTAATTATCTTAATAAAAGTCTAAATTTTGATATTGATACATCATTACCAGTACCATCAATAATAATTTTTACATTTTAATTAAGATAATTATATTAATCTTAAATTATTGCTCAAGCATCATTTAAACAAAAAAAAATAAGAACATAATTCTGATGTGGAAAAAGTAATTAATACATGTGAAAATACTCAAATATCCTTAAAATATATAACTACTTAAATAATTAAATGATTATACAATGAATACTTTACAATTATAAATAAAATATACTCCCTCTTTGCCATTCGATTTAGAATTTTCTATTTCGACACGTGGATTAAGAAATACTAATATAATAAAAGGATAGAGAATGAGTGGAGAAAATATTGTGAGTATAAAAAGTAAAGTAGCAGAGAGAATAAATGGAATGAATAGTAATAGAATTGTTGTTGTAAATATAACAACTTAACAAGTGGGTACTACTAAATATAAAAATAATATAAACATGTCATTTTAGTACGTTATAAGTCGAGTGTAACACCCAAAATGACAAATTGTTCCAAGTCGGGGGATCGGATTTAGATATCTAAAAAAAGAATCCAACCATCACCCACTCCTCTCCACGCCCACAAACGTCGGAATGAGAAGAGATCTAGAAAATGAGCGATTGAAGCAGCACATCTAGTTATAGTCGGACTTGTAACTCTTTCGTCTGTCTGTGACCCCTGGATGCCGAAGGTCCATTGTAAGAACCCAAAAATTTTGGACCTCTAAATTAATTTTTTTTTATTAGGAAAAATTAATTAATGTAATTATAATTATTAATTAACTTTTAAATAAATGGGCTATTAAAAGTTAAATTGAATGGGTTAAATCAAGTGGGCTGGGTAATTGGGCTTGTGTAGAAAAATGGCCCAAGGAGGTTAATACCTACATTTAAATACCAAAACCTTCCTAAAAATATTTCATAACTCTCAGCAATTACCAAAGAAAAAAAAAAGATTTTTAAAACCCTAAACATCTAGGCGGCGGCTGAAGCTTTTGGGGAGGAGAAACAGGCGAGTTTCTGCATCTTTTGGTCAATCTTTCTTCACCACAATCAAGGTAATGTCAAACCCTAAATCCTAGTTTTTGTTTCATTCAATTCGGAGTAATATTGAATTAGTTATGATTTTTTAAAGATTTAAAATTAGGTTATTCTTGGATGACCATTATTAGGGTTTTAAATGTTTAATCTTGGGATCTATTGATAACTTGAGGATTAAAATGATGGGGAATTGAATGTTATAACAATATGTTCATAACCCTAATTTGTTCTTGAATTTAGAATAGAAAGAATATAGATTTAATCAATTAATGTGTTAATGAATTATTGATTAAAGAGTGAATTAATTAAATTATTGGGTTAATGTTAAAAAAATAAAAAGAAAAGAAAATCAAAGCCATGAATTGGAACCTGTTATGGCTCGGCTGGAAACCCTAGGCCTAAGTAGGTATGTTTTGTTTAATTCATTAATCTATTGGTTTAGTTTAAAAGGTTTCAGTTAAGTTTTCAACTGAAAAAGGGTTAAATTGAATAGTTTTAAGCTGAAATCATTAGAATTCTAACTGTACAGTCAGGAATTAGAGGGAGAACTTAACTAAAGGACTAAACTGAAAAGTTCAAAATTGTAGAAGGACCAAACTGTAATTATTTGGAAGTCGAGGGACTATTCTGTAATTAATTGAAAGTCAAGGGACTAATTTGTAATTATCTAAAAGTTGAAGGACTAATTTGCAAATATTTAAAATTTGAGGGATTAGTTTGCAAATATTTAAAAGTTGAGGGACTAGTTTGCAAATATTTAAAAGTTGAGGGACTGTTTTGCAAATATTCATAAGTTGAGGGACTGTTTTGCAAATACTCATAAGTTGAGGGACTATTTTGCAAATACCTAAAAGATGGAGGACCTTTAAATAATTAACCAAAAGTAGAAGGGCTTAAGTGGAAATCCTAAAAGAGGAAAGTTTACCTTAAAGTTAAGATTTATGAAAAGGATGAAAAAGAGAACAATCATAAATAAAAATCAAATTATAATTAGGAAATTACAAATCCAAGAATAAGGAAATTCCCAAATATGGAAAGTTTCCAAAAATAGAAACTTTTCAAACTTAGAAGATTACTAAATAAAGAAAAGAAAGAAGTTAAATTATAACGCATAAGGTTTAACTAAGTAGAGATAGTTAGCGACAAATGCGAGATACTAAGTTACTCTTACGTGGTTGTAGATACGCACGGGAAGAGTGGTTCAAGAAGCTAGACCAAGGTAAGGGATTACGTTCCTTTACTGTATTTGAATTCTTTTCCATTGGAACTCCTATACCTTCTTGATATGATTAGACTATCAAATGGCATGATAGTTATTTGTGAATAATCCGCGTTATTGAACGTTACTTGAAAATATCTATATTTTGTGATAATGTTGTTGTTCACAGAATATCTGAAGTTTGAAACTTGTCATATGCATACTTGTACCTCTGTATGCTTTCTCGTTCTAGCATGTTTGTGGAATCACTTACTTGCTTAGAATGGACATGCCCAGTTAGAAAAGGCATTGTCGTAACTTGTCTAGTTAGAAAAAGACTTGTTCTTATTAGGGATTGCATGAGTGATCACATGCCTTCTCTCAGAATTGTCGATTACAAGGGCAATTCTAGACCCCGAGCATATATGTGTGACAAAGCTACCATATATGTTTCGACCCACACTAATGGCTTGATGAAGCTAGGTGTATTAATTGTACCTTTGGCATTGAGGTTATAATGTACGTTGGAATTGACGGAATTTGTATGAATCCCTTTGAATCGTAGTGCCATAATTCTTTGAAGAATATCTTAAATGGTGTCTTGACTGTATTGTACCGCAGTCTATTATAAAGCTAAATTAACCTATCCTTGTATTATATTATTGAAGTGTTCATTCTGGTCGTCTCTTCTTAGTACCCGAAGAGACATCGTATGAACTTACTGAGCATTCGTTCGCTCACCCTTTCTCCGTTAAATTTTTCGTTCCAGGTTCTAAGTAGAAGGGAATTGGATTGGTCGAGAGAAGGGCGACGCTTGGAGAATAATTAGGATTATTGAACAATTAGTTATTTCATTTGGTTGTAAGTACATTAATGGCTAGTGTGGTTTTACTAGCTGAGACAATAAGTATTTATTTTTGCTTCCGCATTTATTAAGTATTTATGGTATTTAATGACATTTATGATGTAATAGGGTTTTGGGGTGGAAACCCTAATATTTTGAAGTTATATTTAATGCCATTGAATGCTCATTTATGTATGAAAAATTAGGGGTGTTACATCCATGACCCTGGATGCCGAAGGCGCCTCATCATACGGCTTGAGAGTCAACTCTTTTCGGTCATGAAACCAGTCAACAATAAGGGGCCGTTTGGTTCGGTGAAAAAAAAGTGGAATGGAATGATCAATGATCAATGGAAGTGAAGGAATGGAAAAAAACTGGTCAAACCCCTCCGTTTGGTTGGCACGGAATGGAATGAAATTGTCATTCAATTTCTTGGCAAATCATGTTTGGTTTGAAAATACAAATTATAGGAATGGAATAAAAGCATATAAAATGTCCAATTTACCCTTTCTTTAAAAAAAAATTTTGGGGGGTGGGGTGGGGTGGTAGGTAGGGGGTATGCAAAATGAGTAAAAAATAATTTTTTTTTCGTGGGGTGGGGGGTGGGGTGGGGGGTAGGGCAGGGCTGGATGGGGGGGGGAGGGGGTAGGTAGGGGAATTTTTTTTATTTTTTTTTGTGGGGGTAGAGGGCGGGAGTTTGGATGGGGGAGGGGGTAGGTAGGGGAAAAAAAATTGTGGGGGTAGGGCGATTTGAATAGGGGGTAGGCGGGAAAAAAAATTTGTGGGGGTGGGGGTAGGGGTGGGGTGGGGGTTGGGGGGTAGGGTAGGGGGTGGGTGGGGGTGGGTGGGTAGGGGGTAGGGGTGGTTTGGGTTTGAGGGTATTTTGGTCAAAAAAAAAAAAATTCATTCCCTAAGGAATTGGCCATTCCTCCCATATATGAAAGGAATGACAAATTCCTTCCAAGGAGGGAATTGATCATTCCGTTGGAATGAAAATTTTAAAAGTTCTTCAACCAAACAGGCCAAATGATTTGGGGAAATGAAATTGGGCATTCCATTTCCCCACTTTACCACCAACCAAACGCCCCCTAAGTACCCTATCACTCTCAGAATTATGCAAAGACTTTCATCCACAAAGTCGAAATAAAAAACATCGTGTATAGTTTAGTAAGTAATGTGAGTATAAAAAGTGAGATATGAGAGAGAAAATGAGGTAGAGAATATATGTGAGTATGAAAAGTGAGCCCCATTAATAAACAAATAGTAAAAAGTTTGATTTTTGGTTTTATGTATTTTGTAATTAAACATTAAAATAAAGCTTTTATAATTTTTATAATAGGAGGGAGGAAGAAGCATGCATGTAGCAATTCTTTTCCGTTGGGTTTTCAATCTACTGACAGGAAGGCAAGCCCGTAGTGGAATCGAATGGGCTGAATGGCTAACCAATAGTCAGCATTCCTAAATTCGTGTGAGCAAATTATATAATCCTTGATTCCATCTCACTTCAATTTGATTATTTAAGTCAAACTAATAAAGATTGACAAAAAAAATATTTTCATAAAATTATAATAAGTATAATTGATGCCCATTAAAAATAATAATTGAACGGAATAAAATTGACGGACTAGGCCCAACTTGTTCAATTATTATCGCCACCACATTTTTAGTGGGTCGACCCAATTATTACAAGGCCCAGGTCCAGCAGCAAAGATCAGTCGACCTAGCTCATTCTCCGACCTCCATGGTCTCGACCTAGCTTTGTCCGACATACGGTCCTTATCTCAAACGGGCATTATCCGGCTATATCATTCAGTCAGGTCGACCTAGACCCAGACAACGACCTCGACCTATAATACGTACGTCGACCTACAGAGTCATGACGTGCCTATAATTCTTTTCATAACAGAAGTCCTATAAATCAGGAGTTATTTACGTACATGATCTCTTACACAATTTGATCCACGATTCTAGGGATTTCATGCAATCCTGTTACAATTATAACTCATATCAACGCCTATAAATACCTTACAACATTAACGGTTTTGAGGTCATAGCTATTTGTTATTCTGAATCTCTTGTTCATTATAAATTATCATCTTATATACGCCATACTTACTCTCACGCCCAAGGGTCTAAGCCGGAGACCATTCTGGCAAGTAGTGGGTTCCTTGTTTCAGGTCAAAAGCTAGGAGATCAGTCTTGATTGCTGGACGGAGGCTGATTCAACACGTTTCTTGCGGCATCAGTTTGGTTCCATTGCCGGGAAATGAAGCTTTTTATACCTTCAAACAGTACTATGGCTACAGACGGACACGCCGCTACACCCTCTACTGAGAGCGAACAAGGGAATGCCGGTGGAAACATGGACACCGGTGCTGGAAATCGTAATGTCAATTTGCCTCCTCCTCCTCCACCACGCCATGCCAGGAGGGCGACGCGCTCCAATAGCGTTGCTGATGAAACTAGATTGCCGGATAATAGGAGGCAACAAAAGAGGCCTATGCCCGAGACAGAAGAGGAGCCACAGCCAAAACGCCTACTGGTAGGTCGAACAGTTGCAGGCGACAATCCAGGTCCCTCAACTAATCACCTTAGTAGGAAAGAAATTTTCTTGAAATGGGCTAGTTTACTCCAAAATTTCTTGGATGTTCATGACGAGTTACTAGAGATGCCTGAATCTCCTAAGACTGATAGGAGATCTCAGCGACCTGCTCCTTCTATTACCTCCCACAGACGGGCTAATGGAAGTGCTAGATAGAACGGAAGTGCTAGGCAGAATGGAGGTCCCAGGCCGTCTGCTGAACAGCCAAGAATTGAGATGCCTCCCCCATCCTTTATCAATATAGATCCTAGTGGCGATCTACGAGATGGGCTCAACCAACAAAGGGAGCAAGAGGTCGAGTCAGCCCTAAGGAGACAGCATGAGGCCGACAGGAATAGGCGAAGGTCGTCGGTAAGGTCAGTTAGGTAGCCTGTGAGATCAGTTAGGTCGCACTCCCACAGAGACAGAAGGGGTAGAGAAGCTACTCCACCTAGGAGTGAGAGGCACATGGCCTACTCCAGAAGGGAGCCTCACCAGGAGGAGAGGCAGAGGTCTACTAATATCTCATATCAAAGGAACAACAACCCGGATGCCAGAGAGCTGCTAAATCTGAAGAGAAGGCTGGAGAAAATGGAGGCCGACAAAAAGGAGGATGAGGAAAAGGGCAAACGAAACTACAATACTCTTCGACCCTTGTCCAGAGAGTTGCTCGAGCAACGACTTCCAGTGGGATTCAAGCTGCCTTCGTTAGAGAAGTATTCAGGTGCGAACGCCCTAAACCACATGCAACATTTCGAGGCCACCATGTGTTTGGTCTCCTCCGAGGATGATGTGCTGTGCAAGGCACTAACCAGCACTTTCACAGGTGCAGCACTGACTTGGTTCCGTGGCTTGGCACCTGGTTGTATATCCTCATGGGAGTATTTGAGGAAGACGTTTCTAGATCATTCTCGACAGCCGGAGCACGTAAGAAGACGGTCACCGACTTGAACAACTTGACTCAAGGCAAAACTGAAAGCTCCATGGATTATTACACACGGTTCAAAGAAATGGTCGACCAGATAGAGGAGGACCTAACAGACAGAGAGGTGATAAACTGCTTCAGAAACGGAGTATCCTCTCCCGACCTGGACTACGAGCTCCAAGTAAGAAGGGCAACCACGAGGCAAGAGTTATTTGAAAGGGCCTACGACGTGGCCGTAGCTGAGGAGAGGAAAGAGAGAAAGAAAGACAAGGGCTCGAAACATTCTGAAGGTGGAGATTCGAATAAAGAAGGTCATGCCAAACTCAATGACAACCACAACAAGGGAAAGAACAGGACAAGGGCGACCGATAGAGTCCCTGAGAGTTTCACCCCCCTGATTGTGAGTCGAACAGAAATAATGAACACAGTCGACCTAGGCCCTCCTGCTCCCATGAATCCCCAAAAAAAATTCAAAAGAGATAACAGTAGATTCTGTTAGTTCCACAAGGATACTGGGCATACTACTGAGGAATGCATGAGTTTGAAACGGATCATCCAAAAATGGGTCGATAGTGGAAGGCTAGACAGGTTTATGAAAGGAGCTCGACCTGCTGGAGGCGAGCTAGATGGAGGAGGTATACAAGAACCAAGGCAGCCAAGATTGAATTTGGGATAATCAAGATTCTATGGTCAGAGCAGACACAGTTACGTTTGATCGAACCAGCATGTGCGAACTAAGCCTCCCGACCAAACATAACTCGGGGGCCACCAGCGAGGAAACTACAGCTGAGGTATCATATATGATTGTCAAGAAAATTTTACTTTTAGATACTACTTTTGGGGCAAATTCTCTATGTAACCAATCTACTACATCAATAAAACGGAAATTTTATTCAAACGTGTTGTATTATTTTCTATGCTTCATTCAAAACAGGTCCGACTCTTAGTCGACCTCGTTCTAACAGGTCCGACTCTTAGTCGACCTCATTCTAACAGATTCGACTCTTAGTCAATCTTGTTCCTTAACCGACTCGACCGATGTCCTAAGTCTACCTCGTTTTTAAACAGGTCCGACTGAAGATTTAGGGCAGTCTCGTTCCTTAACAGACTCGATCGATGTCCTAAGTCGACCTCGTTCTTAAACAGGTCCGACTGAAGATTTAGGGTAGTCTCATTCCTTAACAGACTCGACCGATGTCCTAAGTCGACCTCGTTCTTAAACAGGTCCGACCGAAGATTTAGGGCAGTCTCGTTCCTTAACAAACTCGACTGATGTCCTAAGTCGACCTCGTTCTTAAACAAGTCCGACTGAAGATTTAGGGCAGTCTCGTTCCTTAACAGACTCGAACGATGTACTGAGTCGACTGCGTTCTTAAACAGGTCCGATTGAAGATTCAGGGCAGACTCGTTCCATAACAGACTCGATCGATGTCCTAAGTCGACCTCGTTCTTAAACATGTTCGACTGAAGATTTAGGGCAGTCTCGTTCCTTAACAGACTTGACCGATGTCCTAAGTCGACCTCGTTCTTTAATAGGTTCGACTGAAGATTTAGGGAAGTCTCGTTCCTTAACAGACTCGACCGATGTCCTAAGTCGACCTCGTTCTTAAACAGGTCCGACTGAAGATTTAGGGCAGTTTGGTTCTAACAGATTCGAATCATAGTCAATCTCGTTCTTACAACAGGTCCAACTCTTAGTCGACCTCGTTCTAAAAGATTCGACTCTTAGTCAATCTCGTTCCTCCAATAGGTCCGACTCTTAGTCGACCTCGTTCTAACAGATTCAACCTAAGACTTGTGTCTATCTCGTTCTTAACAAGCTCGACTACAAATTTGATCAGTTCTATGAATCAGCCGGCTATTCTAACCAAGGCTTTGGTCGATTTCTTACTTAACCTAGTTCGACATACAAACAAGCTTATGGATCAAAGCAAAACGATCTAGAAAAGTCAACTAGCATTATGAAGCAAGTCCCCCAAATCGGGCCAAAACTTGTGCAAGTCAAAATATGTTAAATGCCTCCCAAACCGGGCCAAGGCATAGGCTACACAAATAAAATAACAAAGTACGGTGGAACTCGTTCAAATTACATATATAAATCAGGACAAGAAAAATCAGTTATCTTGACTCTCGGGCTGATCCTTCCCTTGATTTTGCTGCTGGGTTTGCTGGTCGCTCTTTTCTGCTTCAGAAAAAACCTGGTCCTGGGTGGCCTCATCTTCATCCATCTCGTCGGCCTCCATCAATTTCTCAAGAATATTATCAAAGTTAACTTGATTGATTGGAGGGGGGACCCAAGGCTCAACTCCTTCATCCTCATCTTCTTAAGCAATGTCCGCCAGATCATTGGAGTTGTACGGCACGATGGGATGGCCACGTCGAGCTTCCATATCGTATTGATCCTCTGAGGCCCACTTAGCCAGTTGTTCAACTGGTAGGTCGACAGAGAGATCAACTATAATACAACGAGCCATATGGCGGCGACCAACATCAAAGAACGTCCTAGCTTGATCAATAATAAAATTGAAGCACTCATCCCCATCCTTATAAGCCTCCACTACAGCCTTGCCAGCAGCTTCCTTGGCAGCATCTATGGCGACCTTCATTCTAGCTTGGGCTTCCTCTTCCCACTTCAGTCGAGCAGCTTTATGTTCTTCGCTTTGTCTAGCCAGCAAGTCATTGCTCTCCTGGAGCATTTGAGTCATAGTTTCCAGCTCCTGCTCCACCCTCTCCTTTCCCAAGCAGGCTGCAGTAAGCTCCTTCTTGACTTCACCTAATTTGCCCCACGCCTCATCCTTGGCTTTCACAGCGTTTTCTTTTACCAAATTGAGGACCTCATAAGCTGAGTCCAGGTCGGCATGCTTCTCCCTCATCTCAGCAAGCTCATCAGACTTTCGATCATACATTGTCAGGGCTAGCTTTTCCCGCTCCTCGGCAGCCTTCCAGCTGCTCTTGGCTAGCTCGACCATAGTAAGAGCCTACATAAAAATTAAAAATAAAGTCAAAGGGTCAGATCGAACAGTTCGTAGGTGAAGGTGCGAATAAAAGGGAGAGCCAAAAAGTATGGAAAAGCTCAAGGTTTACCTCGGAATGAATGAGACCCGACCTAGAACTGAACTCCTCAGCACTCAAACCTTCTCAGCATGCCTAGCCACCAGGTCCCTGTCAGCACCTCGCCTCTGTTGGAAATGGATAACGGAAAGTTAAGTTTAACTTAACGTTGATCTAGTTTCTAACGGAAGTTCGTTATGTGTTAACGGAACTAGTTACAAATTGTATTCTACATTTGTTGTAGATTACTAAAATCTTTGAATATCTCAAAACCATTTAGGGTGAATGAGAATTAATGACAAATATCTTTTGTAACTTAACAAAGTTGGTTAAAAGGGTCAATTTGATCGTGTGGATCAAATTGGGTTTGAACAGTGTTTTTGGGTGATGAGTTTTTGGCTCAAACTGATCAGAACGAGTGGGGACTCTGAGCACGAGTCGTGAGCACGAGTGGGATTCTGATGACCATTTGCTCAAATCTGATCAGAACGAGTGGAATGCTTGGGAACGAGTCGTGGGCACGACTCGTGCCAATTAGCACGACTCGTGCCCTTCACAGCTGTTCGAAAATTTGCACCTTTTCAAGGGAAAAGGCACAAAACCTTTTGAATCTCTTTATATACTTCCCCCTCCGAATTTCAATATATTCATACAGTCATTTGAGAATTCCTACCCTCTAGAGAGATAGATAAACATACCCAAATCATTGGCATCTTGTTGCATCAAATCTTTCAAAGTCCAAAGTTCTAAATAGTGATTAGTTCGTAGAGTTACCAATTTGGAGTGCTCCTATTGGTGATTATAAGTCGTTTTATCTCACGAGAAGTTTGCCATTTAAACCGTAAGCACCTGTGCGGGGCAAATACTTCTTACGGAAATTGTGCTACACAAGACTCGACTTCCTAAATTGTTCTTCCCAATTTCCGTTAGTTTCTCTGTCAAGTTTTCTGTTAAGTTTGAAGAAGCCACATAAAAGACCAACAATCGTAAGAAGTATTTTCACGCTTCTTCAAGATTTTCAAGATGGCAAATGAGAAAGACGTCTCCGCATCCAGTCAAGGGAATGTAACGCCTCCTTCTCTAGGTGACGCTACGTTCAACAATGTTACACCGTCTCACCCGGTTCATGGTAAGAAACCTCCTTCACATACAACCTTAAGGGTTGCACCTCTTAATGTTCTCCCTCCGTCTCATGTGTTCGTATATGCGGAAAGACCGGGTATTCTTACCGGGATGAACTTTAAGAGGTGGCAACAGAAAATGTTGGTCTATTTGACAACATTAAAATTGGTGCAATTTCTTTGGGAATATCCACCAATGATATCCGACGAGGATGAATCCAAAGCAAAGAATGAGTTGGATACATGGAATCACAGCAATTTCTTGTGTCGCAATTATATTCTTAATGGCTTGGATTATGCACAATACAAAGTGTGTTGTGGCATAAAGACCGCGAGAGAACTTTGGGACTTTCTCGAGATGCACAATACTATGTGTATTATGACTAAAAGACCGCAAGTAAACTTGGTGGAAAGAAGTACCGGAAACAAGAGAAAGAACACCGGGAAAGTGAAGAGGACCGCCAAGAAGGTTAAAGGTGGTTGTTTTAATTGTGACAAACCCGGGCATATGGCTAGGGAATGTCGACATCCTAGAATCAACAACCAAGGTGAAAACCCTCTTCAAGCCAATGTGAATGAAGATAGAAATGTTCCATTGGACTTTGATCAACTTAGCCTAGGGGCATAAGATTGAATTGACCAAATGTGGTTATTGTGTTAGTAAAAGGTACCTTGTAGAAGGACTCCTTAACTTGAATTGTAATTGTTCTATCCGCCTAAGTGCGAAGAATAAAATTTCAAATTTTATTTATTTGGTTTGAAGTGTTCCAATTGTTATGGCATATTCATTTAGGTCGAGTAAATTTAAATTCACTAAGTCGACGAGTTAATTTAAAATTACTACCTAAGATGAAATTTGATTCGCAAATCAATTGTGATTTCTTTTGTAGAAATTTGTTCAAACCAGAGATAGTAAATGGATAGTTTATTTACTTCAATTAATGATTGCATTTGATAATGCAAAGTTCATTTTTTGGAAAAGTAAAAGTAAAACCTTAAAGTTTTGAGTAAACAATAAGGTTTGTGGTTCATCTTAATGAACAATTAAGAATTTCGTAGTGATAGAGGTGGTTAATATGAAGGTACCGTTTGAAAAATAATTGTTGGGATGCTGACACTTATTTATCAAACGAATGCTTCTTACACACTCAAATCAATTGAATCACAGAAAAAGGAAGATAGAACTTTTAAGGAGATGGTGAACTCCTTATTGATAAGTTCCGTCTTATGTGGGTATACCTAGCAAAGGTAGAAATATCTAAACCTAAAGAGGTTAAGATAGGACCCAAAACCATGGATTACGTTTCCATTGGCAATACGGTATTCTTCGAAACCAAAGGGTTGAAGAGACATTCATAAACAAGTTTCCTTACAAGGAAAATGGTTGAAGAAACCTCACTTAAACATAGTTATGACTATGTCGTCGGTTCATCTCAAGGAGATGAAATACATTGTAGATAACATGGTTATTACAATTAAATGACTCCACATAAAGGAAAATATTAAATATGAATTAGGATATTCATAAAATATTTGATATGTGGAGGTACACCTCAAGTGTGGGGGTACAAGCGAAATACATAAGTTCTATTGATATGAACTTCTAAGTATTAACAGAAACTGTTAAAATGTTAACAGTTAAAAGAATTGATCATCATATATTTGGAATACTATTTGATGATAAAAACTCCTAACGAATTTGAAGTGTTCGTAAGCTGTTTTATAAATACCTAAACTGTGGGGGTATTTGGCTAAAGTAGAAATACTTAAGCAAGACACGTTATATTCTTTAAAGAATATACTTCCTTGAAATGATAGGAAATGTATAAATTTTAATAAGAAAATTTATAAAAACTGTAAGTGGTATTCTTAATAAGAAGAAGAAACAAGATACAGTTGAAGGACAAATTCATCCTACTCTATTAGGAAGATGGTTGATCTTCCTTATGCGAACCGTTGGGTTGCAAAAACTAGATGTACCAAGGATGAAACCTTTAAATATTAGACTACAAACGGTCCATCTCAAGTTGAAGATGAAGGACTTAGACGTAGCAAAAGGGCAAGAGTGGAAAAGTCTTTTGGTCCTGATTTTCTATCATTTATGTTGGAAAACGAATCAGCAACTGTTAAGGAAGCGTTATCTGGTCCAGATAGTTCGTTCTGGAAAGAGGCTATTAACAGTGAAATTCATAATGCTTAATAATACTTGGGAATTGGTAGATCTCCCTCCAAGTTTCAAACCATTAGGTTGCAATTGGATTCTTAAAAGAAAGTATAAAGCTTATGGATCTGTTGATAAGTATAAAGCCAGGATATTTGTCAAAAGGACATGATGATTTATGCAAGATTATCCCATTGACACAACAGAGCGTTCTATGTCGCACAACCGTGTTGGATCTACTTGTGTATTCATATGGACTAAAACAAGCAACTAAACAGTGGCATGATAAGTTCGATAGAACTATGTTATCAAATGGATTCAAGATTAATGAATGTGAAAAATGTGTCTACATACATTAAAGGAACATATGAATCATTTGTTAATAGTCTGTCCTTACGTGGATAACAATGGTAGTCATGAATTGATCATGAATACAAAAGACATGTTAAAGAAGAACTTTGACATGAAAGATATGGGATTAGGCGATGTCATATTAGAAATAAAGATTTCTAGAACATCAGAAGGAATAGTCCTATCACAATTCTATTATCTTGAAAAGAAAGTACTTCGAAAGTTCAAATAGATTCTTGAGAGGTATTCTCTGTAAAGTAGATTCCTGAAAAATAGACTCTAAGGAGGTCAAACCACTTAGAGATACTGAATACTTGGGAAGTCGAACCGGTACAGAGATGATAACCACTTGAAGAAACTGACCGATAGAAGAATTTGATCACTCGAAGGGACTGATCATTCTAGATAGACTAAAGGTCTAATTGTAATTGTAATCAATCACCGGAATAGTATAATCATAGTACTTGGTGTACTTAAAGATATACTTATGATTAAAGATTACAATTCCTATGTAAGTTGAATGGTCTTGGAAGATATTCCTTTGTGGAATAAGTTTGTGTCTACATGACCTAAGGCATTGTAACGACAATGAGAAATAGGAAAAGGTGTAGAACATCATGGTAAGTCTAGACATAATGGTCTTAGACACACTACCATAGTACAATTGATCTCAATATGCGAGTGTCACAACTAGCCATGTGAAGTCAAAATCGGATCCGTCTACCTAAGGGTAGTAATAGAGATCAACTGTATAAACTGTTAAGGGGAATGGGTTTAAAACCCACAACAAAAGAACTTATAGCGGACACTCAACCTTGAGAAATGGAGATCCCAGGCCCTTGGTTCAATGAGACAACCAAGTTATAGGTTCTAGTAGAGTTAATTGGAAACAACAACTCGGTTTATTAACCCGGAGATGTTGAATACTCATTCCCAGAACATCCAAGTACAAGCACATGCAGCAGTGGTGAGGATAAGTTGAGAAAACTTTTTAATGATTTCTATACCTACGGGTGGAGTAGTGCATGATACTCCTTATAGTGAGAATCACCTATATAAGTGAGAGGTAATCAGGCCGCCTCTAAATGAAACACTTATGAATGAGATACGGTCCAGGGCCGAAATGGACAAAATCGTGAGAATGAAAAACTATTAGAGCTATTATTATGTGAGTATTATTGTCTTGGTATACAACCTACAGTCACTGGTTCAAAGCGACTCGCTACCAAATGGCTAGTATATCCGATAATATTTCACTAGGGAAGATTCAAGGCCACAAGCTATCTATCCCGATGTAATAATAGTTCGCCGGAACTTTGGACGAAATTGCATACATGCATTAATTGTCATTCATGTGGGGGATTGTTGGAAATGGATAACGGAAAGTTAAGTTTAACTTAACGTTGATCTAGTTTCTAACGGAAGTTCGTTATGTGTTAACGGAACTAGTTACAAATTGTATTCTACATTTGTTGTAGATTACTAAAATCATTGAATATCTCAAAACCATTTAGGGTGAATGAGAATTAATGACAAATATCTTTTGTAACTTAACAAAGTTGGTTAAAAGGGTCAATTTGATCGTGTGGATCAAATTGGGTTTGAACAGTGTTTTTGGGTGATGAGTTTTTGGCTCAAACTGATCAGAACGAGTGGGGACTCTGAGCACGAGTCGTGAGCACGAGTGGGATTCTGATGACCATTTGCTCAAATCTGATCAGAACGAGTGGAATGCTTGGGAACGAGTTGTGGGCACTGTAAGTGCTCCAATTTGAGCTTGTTAGAATTTTCGTTAGAAAATTAACGAAAGTTATAACATTTCTAACAATTCCTAACAATCCTAACTTTTCTAACAAAGTGAGGGTAAAATGGGCATTGTTATTTAAGGTTAAACCTTAAAAAGAATCTTAAAAAAGAAAAATAAAAGAATAAAACCACAAATAGAAATGCTGGAAACATAATCTGGCTGGTCAATTTGAATTTTGAAAAAGATTATTCCTTGTGTCCAAAGCCTGAAGCAGCAATTAATGAACAGTGCACGCGACTGGATCCATCCGCGCGGACATGTTTGCATTTTCAGGAGGGCTATAAATTGAGCCCTCCAGTCACAAAAATAAAGAGAAAAAACACATTTTGCACCGAACCTCTGGCAAAATATAGAGAGAAAACAGTGAGAATTCTTCAAGAATTGTCACCTTTTTCTCTCCAATCTTTCCCAACTCATACTCATCCACTCACTCTCATATTAAAGCCCTAAACACTCATACACTCAAGCCAAACACTCAAGAACACAAGGAAGATTGGTAAACCCTCCTCCTCCTAACCCTAAATCTCATCCATGCATGCATCTTCAAACTACAAAATGTAGTTCCTTCATCTTCTTGCTTTAGATCTAAGAAGATCACCATGGAAGACCATCTCCATGGATGATCTTCTACAAAGATCAAAATTATTTTTAAGCTTTCTTACTTTCTTGCAAAGAAAACTCATTTTCAAAACCCTAAAAACCATTTTCAAGCATAAAATCTTGATTTCAAAGGATAAAATTCCCCTTCCCAAGCAAATAAAGTGCTTAGTCCTAATGTACCCCAAGGATGGTTTGGTATAGTTGATTCACCACTAAAATGTCTAGTGATCACTAACCAAAACCTAGGGAAATGGGGACAAGCATGGATGCAAACCCCCTTTTAAATCATATTTTCTTTCTTGAGAAGTTGCTGTCCAGTAGCAATTTTCTCAGACCTCAGTCCATGGTCTAATTTTTGGACACAGATGAACTTGGAATTTGGTGTTGACTACAAAACACTTTTTGTAGCCAACATCCAGAGCTTTCCAGACATATTTTTACCTTATTTTTTGGGTGAGTAAAACTCCTCTTTTCAAATTTTCTTTCAGAGGCTAGTTCATCAGCTTCTGGGAATCCAGATCTCATATCTGAGGTTTCCAGAAGGTTTTGACCCCTCAAATCTTCTCCAAAATGGAAAATTCCTTCGCACAAATCTTATTTAAGGTGTCTAGAACAACTTTCATTCTCTGAGTTTATCCAGATTATGAAGTTTTAAGACCCTTGGATCCCTTTCAAAATCAAAGGTCCACTGCCTTTTTCATTCTGGCAGAAATGGCTCTCAACTTCAAAAGGTCTTTTGAGTACCAAATCTCAATCCAAAAATCTTCCAAAAAATCATGGGATCAGTTTAAAGTCTTAAAAAGATATCCCAATTTTTACTTTTCTGAGTTTCAACTTATTTTGGCCAAAACACACACACACACACACACACAAATGATTTTCAGCTTGGAAGACTCGTTTTACGAGGCGCGTCGGTGCACACTAACGTCCTTCCCGACGCGTAACATGACCTCCGAACCTAAATCTCTGATCTCGGGCTTTTTTCAAAGTTTTGGCCCTCAAAATTAAAATGGCGTGGCGACTCCGTTTTCGTTGATTTTTTTCAAACATAAAAATGGGAAAATTTTCGGATACACATCATCACAGTGGCGACTCCGCTGGGGAACTAAGCTTTTTTAAAAAAAAATGGTATTTGGTATATTGGTGGAAACTAAATTTCCCGTTATCGCCTCCTAACACGAGTCGGGGATAAATTGTGGTCTAACAATCCCACGTACCGGTATCACCGTTTTTCAAAAAAAAAAAGCTTTTGAGGGTCAAGCTTCCGTCCCGCTTTGAAAATCATTTTTGTGTGTGTGTTGATTTTTGCACGCTTTCATGTTGTTTTGGCCGCTCGGAGAAAGTCAAAATTTTGACTGCCGGAATAATGTCCCTAACTCGTCGGAATTTTCGTGCTTACGTGCTTATATGCTCATTAAAATTTTCAAAAAAAATTCAAAAAAAAAAAAAGATTTTCAAAAAAAAAAGAAGAAGAAAATTCTCAAAAAAAAAAAATCATGCATCATATTTTTAAGACACATAAAAAAAAAATCTCTATTTTACTCGTAAAAGAATATAGATCGTTGCACACTACGCGCACGTGACCGTACACCGCACACTACGTCCTTAACCCGGGAAATCCTTGTCGCGGTCCGTTTGGTCTTATTACGCCTCTCGGATGAGCACAGTGACTACCCAAACATCCCATGGAGCCTCGTGTCGACTACGCACTTGTCCGTGACACACTTTGTCCGAGACCCGGTTGGTTTTTAGTCCGGTCCGTGTCATGCCCCGTCCGTGTATAGACCTTTCCTTTCAAGCCTTTGTCGGCATACCGACTCAATATCTTTCGGGACCCTAATCGCCGAAGTTCGCCGGTTTTCCGCCGCAGACTTTGACCAAGATATTGACCGGCGCCTTGACTTCGGCTCGACCGGCACAAATTATACACTCGACTCCCAAAGATTGACACCGAGTCATCAAGGATTAATGAATATTCCATGCCTAATTACGGCTTAACCGACGACAAGTCAAGATCAATTGTGGACGCTTATCACTCCAAATCATGCCGACTTTTCGTCGAGTCTCCTGACATGATCTTGACTTTGACGCGCCTTGTCCGTAATTTACATCGAATGCTCGTTAAGACTCGATTACCCGCCGACTTTTAGGATCGTTTTTCTTTCGGCCGGTGGGACCCGCTGCCCTATAGGACCTCGCCCGGGCCGGCCCACCCCGGGAGGTCGAAATACGTGGAATACGAGGGGCTTATAGACGTAGTGACGGGGCCCACCGATCCAGAATCGCAGTAGTTTGCGAAAAGAAGAGCAATCTTTTCCAACCGATTAGGTTAATAAAACATGTTTTAAGTAAACGTGAACAAATAATCGCATGTTGCATGAGCCTAAAGCCCAAACACCTACCCTCCTTCCATTCCTGCATCTCGAACCTTCATGTCCTTTCCCCCGCAGCCTCCGCACAAAGCTTGGTTTCGGCACCGGTCACCGTTTGATCGCTGGGAAGAGTCAAGCGCGTCATCGCCTTCACCGTTTGTTCCGACTCCGGTTTCGTAATGTCTCGCATCGCCCGGTAATGATGGGGATAACATCACTCCGCCTCCCGGACCCTCGTACAGCAACAAAGTGGAATCCGCTAGCGTAATCGTATGAGGTTACGACAGAAGCACAAATAAACAAATTTATGGAAGGCTATTAAGAGTCACTTGCCCGGCCGCCACCCTCAATCCGATGGCACCTTCACCGTGGAAGAAGACGAGGATGCCAACCCCACTCTCGCCGCCCGATTACACCAGATGCCGCCACCCACCTCCTATGGTGCCACTACCGTAACCCATGCTCCTCGATTTTCGGGTCGCCCACTCCCCAACCACGTACCACCGGATCTATGCAGCCCGACGGCACAAATCAAATGGGGCAAAATCGCACGGAATGTCTTCTCATGGTCAGCTATCTCGAATGCCACAGCCTAATCGGGATCCCTCCTCGCCCGGAACCGATCAATCCGACCCTCACAAGAATGCCTACAGCTCGAATGCCGCCACAACTTGGTTCTCGGGGCCACGCCAGAGCCCCTCCTCGTAATGCACTAGTTCACCGCTCCTCACACAAATCCATTCCTCACTCGTACTTCTATGGGTTACCAAGCCTCCATCCCTGTCATCCGAATCACCAGACCGCAGCACTCTGTGTTACACACCTTCGCCACAAGCAGCCATGCAATTCAACAATCCGGACAAGCAGCCTCGCACTCAAGCCTACTTACGGGCCCCACTGAAATCCAAGTTATCCGGCTACATCGGGGCTGCCCCCACCTACTTTGCCGCTTGAAAATCAACAAAGAAGCCGCAAGGTTCTACCCTTTTGCTGTGCTCCTACTCATGCTCCCTGTGGTAACTCACCCCAGTGACGTTTTCACCTACGCCCCCGGATCGGCCGTTCCCTCCACCCGCCCGCTCCGTAGCTCCTCTCTAGCTCACCCACTAGCTTGAATGCCATGGTTCCGCCACAAGACCCTCATCTCGGCCCGGTTCATGGAACAACACAAGGAAATGAAAGCGCAGACGCCGAACCGATCGCCAAGAAGCTCCGCTCTTCCGGCCTACGCACCCGACTCCATTGTTCCTCCGCCCCACAAATTCGTGATGCCTAATCTGGATCTCTTTGATGGGACCGCATGTCCGAAACCCATTTGGACACGTATACCCCGGCAATGAAAGCCAAAGGATGTACCAATCAAGAATGGGCCGACTATTTTAGTCTATCCTTGAAGTCCAAAGGCCTTAAAGTGGTTCTTCCGTTTGAAACCCGAAGCCGTGGCTACATGGGACCAGATTACCAATGCCTTCACGTAAAAAATATAAGGCCAACTTGGAATGGGAAACAAATAGGGTTGACCTACAAACAACAAGCAAATGGCCCCGATGAGAATGTTGGGGACTTCTACAAGCGGTGGAATCCGAAACTCGCTGAAATGGCCATCCCTCCTTCCGAAGAGGAACAACCGGACATCTTCCACCATGCTTGAAACCACATCTCGAGAGCCTCCTCGCCACTTCCCATACTCGTACTTACGGGCCATGGTTAACTCGCAGCCTAAGTTTGAAAAGGCCTACAATCCGCAACCGCCGCCGCACTCCGCCTGCGTATATCGGGCTCCTCCCCGCAAACACCGCCTCGCTTCCCGCTAAAGGCAAAGAGATGATTAACTATGCGGGACAGAATGTAATAACACGACTCCTTTTGCTCCCAGAAACCAAATGAGCCCAAACCGCGGGTCATAAATCTCGAAAACTTTGGAATGCCCCCGAATGACATCTTTAGGGGACCGGTGAAAGAAGGCTTGCCGCGGCCTTTGGAAAATTTCCAACCTGTAAATCCGAATGCTCCCGTGGATACTACAAAGTATTGTGCCTTTCATCAAGCTCACTGACATCTCGACCGACACGCTGCTTCACTCGAAAAAGGCAATCCAGGCTAATAGAGCAAGGAAAGTTGGAAGGCCCCGAAGGGCCTAACACGCTCAAGAATCCTCTCGCCAAGGAACCATAATCGTGTGAATATGATTGAATGCGGAGAATCTTCGCATGACCATGAAGATGCCGATGAAGGTCCCCAAATACCCGTGGCCAACCTCGTCGAGGATCCCGACCCGGATTCCCCTCACTTGAGGATATCGAACGAATCAACCCATCTTGGTCTCATGTCGAGACTCCTTGCAAGAATACGAGGCCCGCTATTTCTCTGATGAAGGGAAGGCCGATACCGAAGAACCGGGGCCGTTCCGCTCAAAATATGAGAGGACCATTTACACAAGATGGTTAGAACAATCGAGAAGAATCGAACAAGAAAGCTTCGGCGGGCGCTCGTATCGGGGCTTATCAAAGAAAGAGGCCGAAGAGCGTCTCGGAGCTAGTACACTTCGCAAATTGGCTTTGGGAGAGCCCGAATATGATCCCGAGAACAAGAAGAATCTAAGAGGAGGATTCCTTCTATATCCTACCCGGTGTCAAATACGTGCCACCCCTCTCACTCTTCCCCCGCAATTTCGGGAGGAGAAGCCGAGTCACAATTACCACTTCCGGAATGGGAACATATGACAACTTGCGGCCGCACGCACCCATATTCCCCAACGGGTTTGATCGGCGTTCCTCTCCGCCCGAAATCCCTGTAGTATGGGAAGAAGATTCCGATGACAAAGATGATGATGATGATGACGAGAGTGAAGAGTCAACCGAGGCCCCCGATCCGAAACAACTGGAACAATCATGCCGTAAATGAGCCCACGGGAGCCAGTGCACAATGGTCCGGTTATCAAGAAGCGACGACGAAGAAACTTCTAAGACGAATATGAGACCGAGGACATGAAGGCCATGAAGTTTCATGGATCTCGAGCACGTGGATGTCTTAGAATTCAACACCGCCTACCATGCTTGGGGGAAAGGGTTTTCTGTGTGTCCGATCCAGCCGATAGTCGAAGATCCGATCGAAAGAGGAAAATTAACTCCCATCCGCCCAAATGAGAAAATAACCATGGTTAGATCAAATCCACCCTGCAACAAAGTAACACTCCTTGTCGTGGTTACCCAAGAAGAGGTCACCTTTCCCGAATGTATGTCGCCTTTCGTAGAAGTCCTAGAAACCGGCATGATACCGATGCGCTCCCACACGTAACGCTATAATCATCTCCAACTCGAGTATTACGTAAGGGAATCGTAATGGCCGCACTATACCGGGATGAGATCGAAAAGCCGCCGAGTCCCGACAATAGCGACTCTTGTTGCATGATAACTATGAGCAAGACCGGCCATGAGAGTGAATCGGAGGACGCCCTAGCTCAGGCCATCCAAGGGGCAACAACACAACCCCAAACCCAAAAGCCTCGTGACTTGGGAAGCAAGCTATAAGGGCCGCCCAGAAGGAGCCAAGATGCCACTCACCGTCACTAGACTCCGTAACCAATGGCCAATAGCCAAAAGGGCTCCCCCATCGACCTTAGCAAAGATTGAAGAAATCCACCAAGAGACGACCGATGAGGAAGTTAATCTCGTTGACCCGATCTCGGCGCATCTTCCAAGGAAATCCCAAGGCGTATAAGAAGGCCACAGTATCAAGCACCAAAAGAAGATCGCCGCCCTATGCTAAGACAACCAAATCCTGCATCCCGAAAAGAGGATCCCGTGCTCACCCGCTTGAAGCAAACACAGCCAACATTTCCTCTCGGTCTCTACTCACTTCGTCCTATCCCCATAAGCCGAAGCCGGAAGAAAGCCCGGCTCGCACTCGTGCCTATTGATGCTACTCCCGATGATGTGGTACTGATTGGAAACATCCACTACGGGAACATAATCACTTTCACGTATCTCGACCTCCCTCAATTTGGGGCCGATCATAATGAGCCTCTCTTCATCACACCCACTGGATGAACGACGCCTCCTCGGGTCCTCTTGATAATGGGTCCTAATGAACATTCTTCCAAAGAAAGATCATGAGCTTGCTTGATATCAAGACTACGTACTTGAAGCCTTCTTCTCTCACAGCCAAAGCTTACGACTCAACATCCCGAGCAAATTCCTGAGTTGCTACTTTAGACCTCTCGGTTTGGACAGTAAATTGATACCGTGGAATTCCAGGTTATCGACATCCCGATTACTTTCAATGCCCCGTCGGGAAGACCTTGGCCGCACCAAGTCAAAGTGGGTCGCCTCAAGCCTCCACCAAAGGTGTGAAATTCGCCTCGAATGGGGATCCGACGACCATTTACTGAGATTTAGTCACTTTAGAAGGCACAAGATACGGCGGAATACCTATTCTCGAAATCAAACATGACGAGGAAGGTCACATGCTAACGGGCTTCACTGGGCCGAGCCTCCCAAGGCCCAAGTGTGCAACATAGATCTGACGGCCACTGATAAAATCCCACCGGTCTTGAAAATGATGAGAAAATGAGCTATCTACCTCGGCCTCGGTCCTGGGAAGCACCAACAAGGAACTCACAAACTCATCGAAGTGAAAGGACAGTAATACTCGCCACGGCCCGGGATATGAGGCCTCCCCAAATGGACACCGCAAAGGGAAAAAGATTTGAAGCCGCCACAGAAAGGTCCCTGCCGACAACCCTAAATCTCTCCCCTTCAATCCTAATTTGGCCGACTACTTTGTAAAGGGTCCCACACAACCAGAAACATCACAGAGCCCACTCCTACGGCAGATGGCTAAAGCTACAAGATAACCTCAACAAGTTCGTAGGAACCAAGGCTAACCCGGTCCGTAGAATGTTCCCGGACCTACCCAAGATACCCGGGGCTACCACTACCATGAAAAGCGAGTATACCTTCGTAGGCGTGCTCGACTCCGGTGGAACAGCCGAGAAGCTCACAACCACTATTCCTACCGCCCAGAAGATCCGAAACCCGAATTCGAACCGACAAAGGCCAAAAGCTAAGGCCACGGAATTTCCCTCGATGATCGGGATGGTCTCGGTTATGCAAAGAATTGTTCGAAGAAGAAGTCCAAAGCCGCACCTGATTGATCTCGGCTCGGTCCAAGAGATGATAGCAGAATTGAGAAAGGAAAACAAAACAAGACAGCTTCCCGAGTCATGAGGCCACCAACAAGCGATGCCGCTAAAGAATTGGGAAACCTCTCAGTGCCCGTCCGCGACCAAGGAGGAAATGATCACCAAGCTTGGATTGGTCCCCCGTCCCTTTGTGTCAATCTAGGACAAGTCCTCCCAGCCTCTCTCTCGTTAAGATCGAGTCTCTAGGGTCGTCCGACGGCCTTACGCCCGAAGACTACGAGTCCGTAGCAAGCACCGTATTCCCCTTTCGTTTTCAATGAAATGACGAACCTTTCGAGTATCCCTTGATTGCCACTTTAACTAATGATGAATTAATTAATAAAAAAAAAAAATTAATAATAATTCATTAGATAAAGAAGCATACACATTAAACAAAAAAATCAAACAACAAAAAATCTTTAAGCAGTTGTCCGAAAGAGGAAAATCGAGCCCAAGCCGCCGAAGAGATTTTGACGAGTGTGAATTTGGGAACTGCGGAAGAGCCTAAAGAGACGCAGATTGGTGATTTCTTCGAAGGAATCGGAAAGGATGCTCGCAAAGTCCTACAAAATCCTCAATTCAAAGAAAGTTGCCCTCTTCATCAAAGAAAACATCATGTGCGTATACGGGTTGCCACCGAAATCATCTCGTATAATGGATCCCACTTCAAGGGGAATGTGAAAATTGCCGCGTAATTCCGAATAACCCGTCACAAGTCATCTCCCTACAGCCCCAAACCAACGGAGCCGTCGAGGCAAAGAAACAAGACTCGGAAAATATCATCCGGAAAATGGCCGTCCAAGGCGTAGATTGGCCCGAGAAGTTACACTTGGCACTCGGGGCTACGTAACATCGGGCCGAACGGCAACCGGGGAAACACCTTTTGCCCTCACATACGGAATGGAAGCCGTACTCCCAATCGAGCCGGAAATCCCTCGCTCCGTATACCGCCGGAAAGCCGATCAACGAGGTCGAATGGCTCCGCAGTCGCCATGATGAATTGGCCCTACTAGATGAACGCCGACCGAAGGCCATGGAACACATCCGAGCCTACCAAGGAAGAATGGCCAGAGCCTTCGACAAGAAAGTAAAGCATCGGGAGATCCGAGAAGGTGATCTCGCTTCAAAGAAAAGCCCCTACCCGTATCAACCCTCGGCAAATGGGAGCCTCGTATGGGTCGGGCCATATGTCGTCCGTAAGATCTTCTCCTGAGGAGCCATGCAACTTGCGCACTCGACGGAATCCCTTTGTACACCCAAAGGAATGGTGACAAGCCGCGCAGATACTACGCGTAAAAAAAAAACAAAAAAAAAAAAAAAAAAAAAAAAAAAACAAAAAAACAAAAAAAAAACAAAAAAAAAAAAAAAAAAAAAAAAAAAAAAAGAGTGCTAAAAGAGTAATACCCAACTAGGTTAGAAACCCGAAAAGGGCGGCCTAGGTAAAAACAGGTTGCACCAAAAAAAAAAACAAAAAAAAAAAAAACAACAAAAAAACAAAGAAAAAGAGTTCACCAAGGTTGAACTACGAAGACCCGAGCTCCTCAAAATGAGGGGAACGTAGGCAAATGAAACGGTTCGGTCTAAAACACAAATAAAAGTCATACTTTGGCATCAATACAATTGATCGACCATGAAAGCGTCTCGAAAACTCTAAAGCAATTCAAATATTCATTACAAGTTAAAAGCTCTTTGATGAGTCTAAGCCCGATTCATTCCTACAACCGGCAACCTCGCTAAAGGAAAACTAAGATACATAATCAAACTAATGTGTCTCGCCATGGCAAGAAAGGGATACTCGGAAATCTCGCAGTCACTCCAAGCCACTCAGATCGGCCTCTCCCTTTTCTTCCCCTCCGAGTCTTCTTTTTCTCGAACAGAAAATGTCGCTGTTCCTCCTACCAAGCTCGGTATAGGGACAGTGGTCTATCAAACCAGCCTCCGTCGTGGCCTTAGTAGCCCTAGCGTCATCCCTCATCTCCCCGTAGCCTAGCCGGTAGCATAGGAGCCCTCCTCTCCCCGTCTCTTGACGTAAGCCTCATAATCGGCCGCGCCGTCTCCGCTCCCGTCATGAGGGTTGGCCCTCGCCTCGGCCCTCCTCCTCTCGTAAACAGCCAGACCTCCGCACCCACAATGGCCTCACGCCGTCCGAAAATAGCCACCCGAGTCTCTCCTGCATGCCTCTCATACCAATCCAGGTACCAAGTGGTCAGAACACCGGTCTCGCACGCCCGAGAATGACCCGAGGAGGAAAGGCATCATACCTCCATGCTCGGAAAGAAATGGAAACACCGAGGATCATCCATAGAAACAGAGCCACCACCCCGGTGGCTATATCATCAAAGCCCTCCAAGGGAACCTCGCTCCAAGCCAAACCGTCTCGTGACTAAAGCCGGAATATAGAAGCCGGACCGAGAAAGCCCCTAAGCATGACCACGGAGACCCATCCCGAAGCACTCTTCGAGTCTCCACCCGCCAATGAGGCACCGACCATCTGATATCTTCTGGCCCGGGCGACCCGCCATCCAACGCTCCCACGAGCCCCGATCATCAAAATCTACATCAACACCTCTCCCGGCAAAAGTCCAAGGCTCGATCATATCGTAGGTTTCCCGAAGAACCCCAAACGCTCCATCGCCCACGTGGTCAAGAGAAACGGGCCGCCCCGCGCATATACCGCCTTCCGGTAGCTAACTGCCGAGAGCATGAAAAGTCTCCCCTGTAATCAAAGGAACGACATCTCGCCTGTGCGACAGGAACGACGACATCCAAAGAAAGACCGATGGCGCATCCCAAAGGAATAGACCATGAACAGGTGCCAAACATACAAAGTGCAAAGGCATCCCAATAGGCATCATCCACCAAACCTAGGCCCCTAAATCTGTCGGGAAGACCGGAAATATCGAAATGATCGGGACCGCGGATCATACCTTGCGCTTTCCTCCGGGGAAAGATGAAGGAGGACGCACAACCGTCGCCAAAGAAGCCCCTCCGGCAAAGGAACCGCTATCTCTTCCACCTCCGACCTCCAAGCAAGGCCCGAAATTCTTCGACAATGGAACAATCTCGTTGAAGGAAAGGCAAAAGACATGCCTTCTAGTATCCCAAAACGAAGAAGAAGCTCTTAAGAGGTCATAATCCGGAACCAATTCTTTGAGAGACCACAAGCATCGTATCTTGTACCTTTCTTCAAAGAATGATCTTCTCTCATGCATGATCTCCCTACACCACTCCTTGAACTTTTCAAAGAACAACATTTGCCTTTCTTTGGACAATTTTGGAGAATTTTTGGCCATTTCCATGGTTTTTCTCTCTTTCTCCCCGAAAATGGCTGTTTGGACTGGAGGTTGAAGAGGATATTTGAATTTGAAATAAAGCAAGACCAGGTCTGAACAAAAATTAAAGGACAATGTCGATGCGCCCCCATCCGCGCGGATGGGATTGCTTTCCCAAAAAATCTGCAATGTACCCAAGCTGCTACACCAAAAGAGGAATATTCCGTCCAGGTTGCTCGAAACATGTGCAAAAAAAAACTCCCCAAACCAGTTCATATACCAAACACCCTTGCAAAAAAAAAAACCAAGGCTCATGCAACACTGCATTCATACTGCATTGCATTCATAAAATAAAATCCTAAACTATTACATTCCAAAAAAAAAGAGTGTGCATAAAAAAAAACAAGCATTCATAAAATAAAATCCTAAATTATTACATCAAAAAAAAAAATGTGCATAATCTGTACAAATCTAAATCTCAAAAAAAAAATCAATCGGAGTCTCCGCGCCCGATGTCTCCCCGCCCTCTTGCGACTCGGGCCCGCCTCCTCAGAGCCCCGAAAATCTCGGTGCTCGTAATCGTCCTCGTCTCCGCAAAGAGGCTCATCAGACCAACCGGCACGCTCCGATAGGGCAAGCCGAGATCTCGCGAAAAAGTCGTATCCGAAGGGGAAGGCGTCAGACTCCCGCACGTACGAAGACGACCCGCCATGCTGCCATACGTGTCCCTGCCCGTGTGGATCCCCTAGAATGACGTGATCCGAAGCGCGCATCGCGCGATGATCAAGGAGAGGAGACAGAGGAGTCTCGAAGAAGTCTCGAGCGAATAGGGAAGCCTCCCGCCCGACAGCGCCGCCGTGGTCGCCTCGCTCTAGCTCGAGGAGCCCCGCAAGCGACCATCCTCCCGATGAATCTCTTGGCCCCGATCACTTGCTTCGTCAGCTTCTCGACGACCACCTCCGAAAACTGCACAAAAGCAAAAGCGTCAAAAAGAAAGTGATGCTAAAGATGATGAAACAAAGGAAAGAAAAGAAGGGGAAAAGGTGAAGCTATACCTTCATACCCGGACGAGGCCGGAAAGCTCGTGGAAGTCGCTCGGCCGAGGGATTCGCACCCTCAATCTGACCCCATCCCGGGATATAGGAAAAATCCGTCCGAGGGTACCGCGGGATCCCAAGCCCCTCCCTATCCAAAACCCGAGGCATCCTCGCCTCCTCAAGACGAATGTCGCATACGGCTCAATCGCCACGAAGTCCGAGAAGTGCCGGCCTCGCTCTAATCATCCCAGTCACTGACCGATCGCTCGGTGCATCATATCGGCGGAGGCTCCACCGGTGTCCTCAAAGGCGAGTTCACGCCATGCCGGCGCGTCACCCTCTCTCCCGCATAATAGGCATCGCAGTCGACCCTCAAAATCCTCCGCCGCACCGTCCGTATCTCGCCGCCCTTCACCGCGCTACCTCAAAGCGATCCTGTGGGAAGAATATCATCCCCTCATCCGTCTCGGCCTCCGTCAAAGGAAGGCAATCCGCGTACTCGAGAGTCGTACGCCCCGGAGCTTATCTTCTCCCGGCATGCTTCGGGACCAAGACCGCATGGCCGGATACGCCCGACGTACTCCGCCGGCCGCCGCCACACCGTGACGTGAAAAACTCCAACGCCCATACCGCGAAAGGTAAAAATCCAATCAATCCAAAGGCAAAAGAAAAGTGCGTGCTCAAAAAAAAAAAAAAAAAAAAGAGGGAAAGCAAAAAGAGAGCTTATACCTCCAGGCAAACTCAAAGCAAGACAAGGAGCTCACAGCCTCTTCCTACTGTACCTATCGAGAGCAAAATAAAGCTCGCCACCCGGCCTCTCCCCACGAGACATCTCCGCCGTCTCCATGTCCTCCAAGGACCTCAACAAGGCAAAGACCGCCGTCCTCAAAGCATGTCCAAAGAGCGTGCTCGAGAAAGCAAACCACAAGAAGGCCCCGGCAATCTGATCGGCGCCTATCCTCTCCTCCCCACCTCATAGCTCACAATGGTCTCCACGATCTTGCCGTAGACCACGCGCATACTCCATCCCCATCCCCTTGGGAATAGGGAAAATCCTGTAAGAGCTCGCAGACGCATCGCCGTAGCCATCCCGCCACTCAATGCCGCGCCCATTAAAGGACGTGCCCGTGATCGCAGCATAATCGGAGGGCGTAACCGTAGCCTCGCCCCGTAAGAAGTGGAAGGTGTGGGTCGCGCCCCACCAAGGCCGCGCCGCAGCAAACATCAAGCTCCTTGCTCTTAGGGAACTTGACCAGCCCTCAAGCACTCGACGAACTCCCGTGAGCCCCGTCTCGACAACAATCTGCCTCTGACTCGGCAAAGCTCCTCGGCCCGCATCCGGAAGCCGGTCCCACAAGTCAATCACGGACTCCACCGATCCTCGAGTCTTCATTTTGTTCAGCTGCTCCGTCACAAAACGGTTTCCGCCCTGCAAAAAAAAAAAAGGAGGAGAAAATGTCAAAAAGATTGCATTTGCATTTACATTAAAAAAAAAAAAAAAGAGAGAAATTTCGACAAAGATAACAAAGATACAATGAGCATAGCCCCATTTTTCTCGCATGAAAGAAAGCAAGCTTTTCAAGAAGTCCCAATGCATTCATCAAAAAAAAAATAATAAAAAAATGCATTCCTACGGAAGTAAAAACTCCGTCCCATTTTCATAAAATAACATGCATCATCTCAAAAAAAAAAAAATTTTTTTGCATACATGCATATCATCCATCTTACATGCAACGGGAGGAAAAATCCGTCCCACTTTTCAAAAAATATATATCCTAAACATACATACATCCCATATTGGCAAAATGCCCATTCTTTCCAAACAAAATGCATGCATTGCATCATCATTCATCAATATCAAAATTCAATTTCAAAAAAAAAATCATCATCATCATCAACATGCAATATTCAATTTCAAAAAAAAAAAATCACAATTCTTCGAATTTTCACATGTAATTTTCGAATTGAAAAAAAAAAATGTGGCAAAAATGCCAATTCTTTTTCCCAAGCAAAATGCACATTTTGGGTTACTCATATACTCATTACAACATGCAAAGCATCAAAATCAAGATTCAAAGCCAAGAACATCAATCATTCGAATTTTCAAAAAAAAAATTCAAAAATCACCCAAAATTCAATTTTCAAACAAGAAATCAACAAAGGGATCAAAGGGTTTCAAAGTATACCGTTCGGAGATTCGAATCCGAAGCCCAATGTTGCCAAGCACGGGTAATGCTCCTCCGCAACCGATTGCGAAAGATTGTAATGCCTCCTCATCCGACGAGCTCCACCGTCTCCGCCACCGGGCCACGTCCTGGCCTTGAAAAGCGCCTTCCCCGTGTTCCATTGCTCAAAAATCGAAGAAATCGGAAGATTTTTGAAGCTTTTGAGCAACAATGGCGGTTCTCCTGCTCTCTCTCTCGCTCTCGACAATTTCAAAACCGAATGGGGAAGAAGAAAAGGGCGTTGGCCCTAATTAATACCCCGGTTTTCAAACCCTATCCGCGCGGATAGGATTGCAAGGGTCAAATGACCCTTTTGCCCCTTAAAATTCCAGACTCGCAATTCACCCCCAACTTGACAAGAGTTAACCAAAGTTAACCAAAGTCACCCTTGTCAAGAAAATCATTTCCCCTGCAGCCAAACGTAAGACCGAGTGCCCCGAGAAAGATAACGAGATCCCGTATCTTTCATCAAAATCTTCCCTAAGCCAAACGTAAGACCGAGTGCCCCGAGAAAGATAACGAGATCCCGTATCTTTCATCAAAATCATTCCCCCTAGCCAAACGTAAGACCGAGTGCCCCGAGAAAGATAACGAGATCCCGTATCTTTCATCAAAATCTCCCTGCTAGCCAAACGTAAGACCGAGTGCCCCGAGAAAGATAACGAGATCCCGTATCTTTCATCAAAATCTTCCCCTAGCCAAACGTAAGACCGAGTGCCCCGAGAAAGATAACGAGATCCCGTATCTTCATCAAAATCCTTCCCTGGGCAGCCAAACGTAAGACCGAGTGCCCCGAGAAAGATAACGAGATCCCGTATCTTTCATCAAAATCTACCCCCTAGTCAAACGTAAGACCGAGTGCCCCGAGAAAGATAACGAGATCCCGTATCTTTCATCAAAATCTTCCCCTAGCCAAACGTAAGACCGAGTGCCCCGAGAAAGATAACGAGATCCCGTATCTTTCATCAAAATCTTCCCTTGGCAAACCAAACGTAAGACCGAGTGCCCCGAGAAAGATAACGAGATCCCGTATCTTTCATCAAAATCATCCCCTGCAAGCCAAACGTAAGACCGAGTGCCCCGAGAAAGATAACGAGATCCCGTATCTTTCATCAAAATTATCCCTGCTAGTCAAACGTAAGACCGAATGCCCCGAGAAAGATAACGAGATCCCGTATCTTTCATCAAAATCCTCCCCCGGCGGCCAAACGTAAGACCGAGTGCCCGAGAAAGATAACGAGATCCCGTATCTTTCATCAAAATTACCCCTGGCAGCCAAACGTAAGACCGAGTGCCCCGAGAAAGATAACGAGATCCCGTATCTTCATCAAAATTATCCAACTAGCCAAACGTAAGACCGAGTGCCCCGAGAAAGATAACGAGATCCCGTATCTTTCATCAAAATTACCCCTCAGCCAAACGTAAGACCGAGTGCCCCGAGAAAGATAACGAGATCCCGTATCTTTCATCAAAATCTTCCCTGCTAGCCAAACGTAAGACCGAGTGCCCCGAGAAAGATAACGAGATCCCGTATCTTTCATCAAAATCTTCCCCGACAGTAAAACGTAAGACCGAGTGCCCTGAGAAAGATAACG